>CM049794.1:30835578-31359474 GCA_027422405.1 Ptychobarbus kaznakovi
TGAAAAAGAGCTAGCTCTCCCCGTCTGGGAATCGAACCCAGGTCTTCCGCGTGACAGGCGGAGATACTGTCCACTATACTAACGAGGAGTTGTGCATGCAGGGACTTGCCCCAGCCCACGACACAGCCCTGAGATCACTAAACAAAGCATGTCTTTTTCCTATTCTGGCCCAGCCCTTAAAACAATAAAATACCAGATCTACCCATCATGAGCTGAAGTCACTTAGCATTTGGAATGCTACATGTTACGGGGGTCATTATTTCTACTGTTTTTTTTCTACATCTTCTCAGAATGGGGCATGAGAAAAGAGATTGCATTGCCTTGATTGGGCTTGTGATTGTTGGGTTAAAGAGGGTATTTGTTTTACTTTATCTCCTCCCATTTGGAGTGAGGGGTGACGGAAAGCATGTGGGCAGGTATCGGCACAATAGATTACCCTTGGCGAGCGTAGTGGTTTACCACAGGAGCACACAGGCCCAAGGGGTGGAGCCAAAACTCAAGTTTCTCTTCATTGTCGCATAAATCTTTCGCCTTTTACTAAAGATTTCCGTGGAGGGGAACTCTTGCGAGTGAACTGTATTTTTGGGGCATTGCTCACAGCAGAGCTACACTGAATGTCAAAGCAAAGAGAATTTGACTGTCTACCAAAGCAGTGGAAGGATGCGCAGCTGGTCAATTTCTGTATTTGCAGCTTTGCTGTCTCTGTGTCAAGCCTTCATATTTATTTAGCCAGCATGGAAATGAGCTTTCTGTAATGTGTGGGATCAAACACTGGACATTCTCTCTTTAGGGTTGGGCTCAAAGAAAGATCTCTTCAGCTCCAGTAGGCCTATCAGGACTACAGCGCTTCGAGTTTGAGCATTTTTACTGTCCGGCAGACAGCAACCACCAAATGCTTGGGCATTTTCTGTATTTGCTGTCCTGCGTCACGCCTTCATATTTATTTAGCCATTATGGACAGACAGAGCTTTCTTGTATGTGATGGGATCCAAACACTGGACATTCTCTCTTTAGGGTTGGCTCAAAGAAAGATCTCTTCAGCTCCAGTAGGCCTCAGCGACTCATGCGCTTCGAGTTTGAGCATTTTTACTGTCCGTGCAAGACAGCAACCACCAAATGCGTTGGTCATTTTCTGTATTTGCTGTCCCTGCGTCACGCCTTCATATTTATTTAGCCATTATGGACAGACAGAGCTTTCTTGTATGTGATGGGATACAAACACTGGACATGCTCTCTTTAGGGTTGGGCTCAAAGAAAGATCGCTTCAGCTCCAGTAGGCCTATCTGTGACTCATGTGCTTCGAGTTTGAGCATTTTTACTGTCCGTGCAAGAAAGCAACCGCCAAATGCGTTGGTGGTATAGTGGTGAGAATAGCTGCCTTCCAAGCAGTTGACCCGGGTTCGATTCCCGGCCAACGCAGTACATTGGGCTTGAGCTTAAGTCAATGCAGAACTCTTTTTGTGACATTTGGTGAAACTTTTGGATGAGTCGTTCGACAGCAGAAAAGAGCTAGCTCTCCCCGTCTGGGAATCGAACCCAGGTCTTCCGCGTGACAGGCAGAGATACTGTCCACTATACTAACGAGGAGTTGTGCATGCAGGGACTTGCCCCAGCCCACGACACAGCCCTGAGATCACTAAACAAAGCATGTCTTTTTCCTATTCTGGCCCAGCCCTTAAAACAATAAAATACCAGATCTACCCATCATGAGCTGAAGTCACTTAGCATTTGGAATGCTACATGTTACGGGGGTCATTATTTCTACTGTTTTTTTTCTACATCTTCTCAGAATGGGGCATGAGAAAGGAGATTGCATTGCCTTGATTGGGCTTGTGATTGTTGGGTTAAAGAGGGTATTTGTTTTACTTTATCTCCTCCCATTTGGAGTGAGGGGTGACGGAAAGCATGTGGGCAGGTATCGGCACAATAGATTACCCTTGGCGAGCGTAGTGGTTTACCACAGGGAGCACACAGGCCCAAGGGGGTGGAGCCAAAACTCAAGTTTCTCTTCATTGTCGCATAAATCTTTCGCCTTTTACTAAAGATTTCCGTGGAGGGGAACTCTTGTGAGTGAACTGTATTTTTGGGGCATCTGCTCACAGCAGAGCTACACTGGAATGTCAAAAGCAAAGAGAATTTGACTGTCTACCAACAAGCAGTGGAAGGATGCGCAGCTGGTCATTTTCTGTATTTGCAGCCTTTGCTGTCTCCGTGTCAAGCCTTCATATTTATTTAGCCAGCATGGAAAGCATGGAAAGACAGAGCTTTCTTGTATGTGATGGGATCCAAACACTGGACATTCTCTCTTTAGGGTTGGGCTCAAAGAAAGATCTCTTCAGCTCCAGTAGGCCTATCAGCGACTCATGCGCTTCGAGTTTGAGCATTTTTACTGTCCGTGCAAGACAGCAACCACCAAATGCGTTGGTCATTTTCTGTATTTGCTGTCCCTGCGTCACGCCTTCATATTTATTTAGCCATTATGGACAGACAGAGCTTTCTTGTATGTGATGGGATACAAACACTGGACATGCTCTCTTTAGGGTTGGGCTCAAAGAAAGATCGCTTCAGCTCCAGTAGGCCTATCTGTGACTCATGTGCTTCGAGTTTGAGCATTTTTACTGTCCGTGCAAGAAAGCAACCGCCAAATGCGTTGGTGGTATAGTGGTGAGCATAGCTGCCTTCCAAGCAGTTGACCCGGGCTCGATTCCCGGCCAACGCAGTACATTGGGCTTGAGCTTAAGTCAATGCAGAACTCTTTTTGTGACATTTGGTGAAACTTTTGGATGAGTCGTTCGACAGCAGAAAAGAGCTAGCTCTCCCCGTCTGGGAATCGAACCCAGGTCTTCCGCGTGACAGGCGGAGATACTGTCCACTATACTAACGAGGAGTTGTGCATGCAGGGACTTGCCCCAGCCCACGACACAGCCCTGAGATCACTAAACAAAGCATGTCTTTTTCCTATTCTGGCCCAGCCCTTAAAACAATAAAATACCAGATCTACCCATCATGAGCTGAAGTCACTTAGCATTTGGAATGCTACATGTTACGGGGGTCATTATTTCTACTGTTTTTTTTTCTACATCTTCTCAGAATGGGGCATGAGAAAAGAGATTGCATTGCCTTGATTGGGCTTGTGATTGTTGGGTTAAAGAGGGTATTTGTTTTACTTTATCTCCTCCCATTTGGAGTGAGGGGTGACGGAAAGCATGTGGGCAGGTATCGGCACAATAGATTACCCTTGGCGAGCGTAGTGGTTTACCACAGGGAGCACACAGGCCCAAGGGGGTGGAGCCAAAACTCAAGTTTCTCTTCATTGTCGCATAAATCTTTCGCCTTTTACTAAAGATTTCCGTGGAGGGGAACTCTTGCGAGTGAACTGTATTTTTGGGGCATCTGCTCACAGCAGAGCTACACTGGAATGTCAAAAGCAAAGAGAATTTGACTGTCTACCAACAAGCAGTGGAAGGATGCGCAGCTGGTCATTTTCTGTATTTGCAGCCTTTGCTGTCTCCGTGTCAAGCCTTCATATTTATTTAGCCAGCATGGAAAGACAGAGCTTTCTTGTATGTGATGGGATCCAAACACTGGACATTCTCTCTTTAGGGTTGGGCTCAAAGAAAGATCTCTTCAGCTCCAGTAGGCCTATCAGCGACTCATGCGCTTCGAGTTTGAGCATTTTTACTGTCCGTGCAAGACAGCAACCACCAAATGCGTTGGTCATTTTCTGTATTTGCTGTCCCTGCGTCACGCCTTCATATTTATTTAGCCATTATGGACAGACAGAGCTTTCTTGTATGTGATGGGATACAAACACTGGACATGCTCTCTTTAGGGTTGGGCTCAAAGAAAGATCGCTTCAGCTCCAGTAGGCCTATCTGTGACTCATGTGCTTCGAGTTTGAGCATTTTTACTGTCCGTGCAAGAAAGCAACCGCCAAATGCGTTGGTGGTATAGTGGTGAGAATAGCTGCCTTCCAAGCAGTTGACCCGGGTTCGATTCCCGGCCAACGCAGTACATTGGGCTTGAGCTTAAGTCAATGCAGAACTCTTTTTGTGACATTTGGTGAAACTTTTGGATGAGTCGTTCGACAGCAGAAAAGAGCTAGCTCTCCCCGTCTGGGAATCGAACCCAGGTCTTCCGCGTGACAGGCGGAGATACTGTCCACTATACTAACGAGGAGTTGTGCATGCAGGGACTTGCCCCAGCCCACGACACAGCCCTGAGATCACTAAACAAAGCATGTCTTTTTCCTATTCTGGCCCAGCCCTTAAAACAATAAAATACCAGATCTACCCATCATGAGCTGAAGTCACTTAGCATTTGGAATGCTACATGTTACGGGGGTCATTATTTCTACTGTTTTTTTTTCTACATCTCAGAATGGGGCATGAGAAAAGAGATTGCATTGCCTTGATTGGGCTTGTGATTGTTGGGTTAAAGAGGGTATTTGTTTTACTTTATCTCCTCCCATTTGGAGTGAGGGGTGACGGAAAGCATGTGGGCAGGTATCGGCACAATAGATTACCCTTGGCGAGCGTAGTGGTTTACCACAGGGAGCACACAGGCCCAAGGGGGTGGAGCCAAAACTCAAGTTTCTCTTCATTGTCGCATAAATCTTTCGCCTTTTACTAAAGATTTCCGTGGAGGGGAACTCTTGCGAGTGAACTGTATTTTTGGGGCATCTGCTCACAGCAGAGCTACACTGGAATGTCAAAAGCAAAGAGAATTTGACTGTCTACCAACAAGCAGTGGAAGGATGCGCAGCTGGTCATTTTCTGTATTTGCAGCCTTTGCTGTCTCCGTGTCAAGCCTTCATATTTATTTAGCCAGCATGGAAAGACAGAGCTTTCTTGTATGTGATGGGATCCAAACACTGGACATTCTCTCTTTAGGGTTGGGCTCAAAGAAAGATCTCTTCAGCTCCAGTAGGCCTATCAGCGACTCATGCGCTTCGAGTTTGAGCATTTTTACTGTCCGTGCAAGACAGCAACCACCAAATGCGTTGGTCATTTTCTGTATTTGCTGTCCCTGCGTCACGCCTTCATATTTATTTAGCCATTATGGACAGACAGAGCTTTCTTGTATGTGATGGGATACAAACACTGGACATGCTCTCTTTAGGGTTGGGCTCAAAGAAAGATCGCTTCAGCTCCAGTAGGCCTATCTGTGACTCATGTGCTTCGAGTTTGAGCATTTTTACTGTCCGTGCAAGAAAGCAACCGCCAAATGCGTTGGTGGTATAGTGGTGAGAATAGCTGCCTTCCAAGCAGTTGACCCGGGTTCGATTCCGGCCAACGCAGTACATTGGGCTTGAGCTTAAGTCAATGCAGAACTCTTTTTGTGAAACTTTTGGATGAGTCGTTCGACAGCAGAAAAGAGCTAGCTCTCCCCGTCTGGGAATCGAACCCAGGTCTTCCGCGTGACAGGCGGAGATACTGTCCACTATACTAACGAGGAGTTGTGCATGCAGGGACTTGCCCCAGCCCACGACACAGCCCTGAGATCACTAAACAAAGCATGTCTTTTTCCTATTCTGGCCCAGCCCTTAAAACAATAAAATACCAGATCTACCCATCATGAGCTGAAGTCACTTAGCATTTGGAATGCTACATGTTACGGGGGTCATTATTTCTACTGTTTTTTTTCTACATCTCAGAATGGGGCATGAGAAAAGAGATTGCATTGCCTTGATTGGGCTTGTGATTGTTGGGTTAAAGAGGGTATTTGTTTTACTTTATCTCCTCCCATTTGGAGTGAGGGGTGACGGAAAGCATGTGGGCAGGTATCGGCACAATAGATTACCCTTGGCGAGCGTAGTGGTTTACCACAGGGAGCACACAGGCCCAAGGGGGTGGAGCCAAAACTCAAGTTTCTCTTCATTGTCGCATAAATCTTTCGCCTTTTACTAAAGATTTCCGTGGAGGGGAACTCTTGCGAGTGAACTGTATTTTTGGGGCATCTGCTCACAGCAGAGCTACACTGGAATGTCAAAAGCAAAGAGAATTTGACTGTCTACCAACAAGCAGTGGAAGGATGCGCAGCTGGTCATTTTCTGTATTTGCAGCCTTTGCTGTCTCCGTGTCAAGCCTTCATATTTATTTAGCCAGCATGGAAAGCATGGAAAGACAGAGCTTTCTTGTATGTGATGGGATCCAAACACTGGACATTCTCTCTTTAGGGTTGGGCTCAAAGAAAGATCTCTTCAGCTCCAGTAGGCCTATCAGCGACTCATGCGCTTCGAGTTTGAGCATTTTTACTGTCCGTGCAAGACAGCAACCACCAAATGCGTTGGTCATTTTCTGTATTTGCTGTCCCTGCGTCACGCCTTCATATTTATTTAGCCATTATGGACAGACAGAGCTTTCTTGTATGTGATGGGATACAAACACTGGACATGCTCTCTTTAGGGTTGGGCTCAAAGAAAGATCGCTTCAGCTCCAGTAGGCCTATCTGTGACTCATGTGCTTCGAGTTTGAGCATTTTTACTGTCCGTGCAAGAAAGCAACCGCCAAATGCGTTGGTGGTATAGTGGTGAGAATAGCTGCCTTCCAAGCAGTTGACCTGGGTTCGATTCCCGGCCAACGCAGTACATTGGGCTTGAGCTTAAGTCAATGCAGAACTCTTTTTGTGACATTTGGTGAAACTTTTGGATGAGTCGTTCGACAGCAGAAAAGAGCTAGCTCTCCCCGTCTGGGAATCGAACCCAGGTCTTCCGCGTGACAGGCGGAGATACTGTCCACTATACTAACGAGGAGTTGTGCATGCAGGGACTTGCCCCAGCCCACGACACAGCCCTGAGATCACTAAACAAAGCATGTCTTTTTCCTATTCTGGCCCAGCCCTTAAAACAATAAAATACCAGATCTACCCATCATGAGCTGAAGTCACTTAGCATTTGGAATGCTACATGTTACGGGGGTCATTATTTCTACTGTTTTTTTTCTACATCTTCTCAGAATGGGGCATGAGAAAAGAGATTGCATTGCCTTGATTGGGCTTGTGATTGTTGGGTTAAAGAGGGTATTTGTTTTACTTTATCTCCTCCCATTTGGAGTGAGGGGTGACGGAAAGCATGTGGGCAGGTATCGGCACAATAGATTACCCTTGGCGAGCGTAGTGGTTTACCACAGGGAGCACACAGGCCCAAGGGGGTGGAGCCAAAACTCAAGTTTCTCTTCATTGTCGCATAAATCTTTCGCCTTTTACTAAAGATTTCCGTGGAGGGGAACTCTTGCGAGTGAACTGTATTTTTGGGGCATCTGCTCACAGCAGAGCTACACTGGAATGTCAAAAGCAAAGAGAATTTGACTGTCTACCAACAAGCAGTGGAAGGATGCGCAGCTGGTCATTTTCTGTATTTGCAGCCTTTGCTGTCTCCGTGTCAAGCCTTCATATTTATTTAGCCAGCATGGAAAGCATGGAAAGACAGAGCTTTCTTGTATGTGATGGGATCCAAACACTGGACATTCTCTCTTTAGGGTTGGGCTCAAAGAAAGATCTCTTCAGCTCCAGTAGGCCTATCAGCGACTCATGCGCTTCGAGTTTGAGCATTTTTACTGTCCGTGCAAGACAGCAACCACCAAATGCGTTGGTCATTTTCTGTATTTGCTGTCCCTGCGTCACGCCTTCATATTTATTTAGCCATTATGGACAGACAGAGCTTTCTTGTATGTGATGGGATACAAACACTGGACATGCTCTCTTTAGGGTTGGGCTCAAAGAAAGATCGCTTCAGCTCCAGTAGGCCTATCTGTGACTCATGTGCTTCGAGTTTGAGCATTTTTACTGTCCGTGCAAGAAAGCAACCGCCAAATGCGTTGGTGGTATAGTGGTGAGAATAGCTGCCTTCCAAGCAGTTGACCCGGGTTCGATTCCCGGCCAACGCAGTACATTGGGCTTGAGCTTAAGTCAATGCAGAACTCTTTTTGTGACATTTGGTGAAACTTTTGGATGAGTCGTTCGACAGCAGAAAAGAGCTAGCTCTCCCCGTCTGGGAATCGAACCCAGGTCTTCCGCGTGACAGGCGGAGATACTGTCCACTATACTAACGAGGAGTTGTGCATGCAGGGACTTGCCCCAGCCCACGACACAGCCCTGAGATCACTAAACAAAGCATGTCTTTTTCCTATTCTGGCCCAGCCCTTAAAACAATAAAATACCAGATCTACCCATCATGAGCTGAAGTCACTTAGCATTTGGAATGCTACATGTTACGGGGGTCATTATTTCTACTGTTTTTTTTCTACATCTTCTCAGAATGGGGCATGAGAAAAGAGATTGCATTGCCTTGATTGGGCTTGTGATTGTTGGGTTAAAGAGGGTATTTGTTTTACTTTATCTCCTCCCATTTGGAGTGAGGGGTGACGGAAAGCATGTGGGCAGGTATCGGCACAATAGATTACCCTTGGCGAGCGTAGTGGTTTACCACAGGGAGCACACAGGCCCAAGGGGGTGGAGCCAAAACTCAAGTTTCTCTTCATTGTCGCATAAATCTTTCGCCTTTTACTAAAGATTTCCGTGGAGGGGAACTCTTGCGAGTGAACTGTATTTTTGGGGCATCTGCTCACAGCAGAGCTACACTGGAATGTCAAAAGCAAAGAGAATTTGACTGTCTACCAACAAGCAGTGGAAGGATGCGCAGCTGGTCATTTTCTGTATTTGCAGCCTTTGCTGTCTCCGTGTCAAGCCTTCATATTTATTTAGCCAGCATGGAAAGCATGGAAAGACAGAGCTTTCTTGTATGTGATGGGATCCAAACACTGGACATTCTCTCTTTAGGGTTGGGCTCAAAGAAAGATCTCTTCAGCTCCAGTAGGCCTATCAGCGACTCATGCGCTTCGAGTTTGAGCATTTTTACTGTCCGTGCAAGACAGCAACCACCAAATGCGTTGGTCATTTTCTGTATTTGCTGTCCCTGCGTCACGCCTTCATATTTATTTAGCCATTATGGACAGACAGAGCTTTCTTGTATGTGATGGGATACAAACACTGGACATGCTCTCTTTAGGGTTGGGCTCAAAGAAAGATCGCTTCAGCTCCAGTAGGCCTATCTGTGACTCATGTGCTTCGAGTTTGAGCATTTTTACTGTCCGTGCAAGAAAGCAACCGCCAAATGCGTTGGTGGTATAGTGGTGAGAATAGCTGCCTTCCAAGCAGTTGACCCGGGTTCGATTCCCGGCCAACGCAGTACATTGGGCTTGAGCTTAAGTCAATGCAGAACTCTTTTTGTGAAACTTTTGGATGAGTCGTTCGACAGCAGAAAAGAGCTAGCTCTCCCCGTCTGGGAATCGAACCCAGGTCTTCCGCGTGACAGGCGGAGATACTGTCCACTATACTAACGAGGAGTTGTGCATGCAGGGACTTGCCCCAGCCCACGACACAGCCCTGAGATCACTAAACAAAGCATGTCTTTTTCCTATTCTGGCCCAGCCCTTAAAACAATAAAATACCAGATCTACCCATCATGAGCTGAAGTCACTTAGCATTTGGAATGCTACATGTTACGGGGGTCATTATTTCTACTGTTTTTTTTCTACATCTTCTCAGAATGGGGCATGAGAAAAGAGATTGCATTGCCTTGATTGGGCTTGTGATTGTTGGGTTAAAGAGGGTATTTGTTTTACTTTATCTCCTCCCATTTGGAGTGAGGGGTGACGGAAAGCATGTGGGCAGGTATCGGCACAATAGATTACCCTTGGCGAGCGTAGTGGTTTACCACAGGGAGCACACAGGCCCAAGGGGGTGGAGCCAAAACTCAAGTTTCTCTTCATTGTCGCATAAATCTTTCGCCTTTTACTAAAGATTTCCGTGGAGGGGAACTCTTGCGAGTGAACTGTATTTTTGGGGCATCTGCTCACAGCAGAGCTACACTGGAATGTCAAAAGCAAAGAGAATTTGACTGTCTACCAACAAGCAGTGGAAGGATGCGCAGCTGGTCATTTTCTGTATTTGCAGCCTTTGCTGTCTCCGTGTCAAGCCTTCATATTTATTTAGCCAGCATGGAAAGCATGGAAAGACAGAGCTTTCTTGTATGTGATGGGATCCAAACACTGGACATTCTCTCTTTAGGGTTGGGCTCAAAGAAAGATCTCTTCAGCTCCAGTAGGCCTATCAGCGACTCATGCGCTTCGAGTTTGAGCATTTTTACTGTCCGTGCAAGACAGCAACCACCAAATGCGTTGGTCATTTTCTGTATTTGCTGTCCCTGCGTCACGCCTTCATATTTATTTAGCCATTATGGACAGACAGAGCTTTCTTGTATGTGATGGGATACAAACACTGGACATGCTCTCTTTAGGGTTGGGCTCAAAGAAAGATCGCTTCAGCTCCAGTAGGCCTATCTGTGACTCATGTGCTTCGAGTTTGAGCATTTTTACTGTCCGTGCAAGAAAGCAACCGCCAAATGCGTTGGTGGTATAGTGGTGAGCATAGCTGCCTTCCAAGCAGTTGACCCGGGCTCGATTCCCGGCCAACGCAGTACATTGGGCTTGAGCTTAAGTCAATGCAGAACTCTTTTTGTGAAACTTTTGGATGAGTCGTTCGACAGCAGAAAAGAGCTAGCTCTCCCCGTCTGGGAATCGAACCCAGGTCTTCCGCGTGACAGGCGGAGATACTGTCCACTATACTAACGAGGAGTTGTGCATGCAGGGACTTGCCCCAGCCCACGACACAGCCCTGAGATCACTAAACAAAGCATGTCTTTTTCCTATTCTGGCCCAGCCCTTAAAACAATAAAATACCAGATCTACCCATCATGAGCTGAAGTCACTTAGCATTTGGAATGCTACATGTTACGGGGGTCATTATTTCTACTGTTTTTTTTTCTACATCTCAGAATGGGGCATGAGAAAAGAGATTGCATTGCCTTGATTGGGCTTGTGATTGTTGGGTTAAAGAGGGTATTTGTTTTACTTTATCTCCTCCCATTTGGAGTGAGGGGTGACGGAAAGCATGTGGGCAGGTATCGGCACAATAGATTACCCTTGGCGAGCGTAGTGGTTTACCACAGGGAGCACACAGGCCCAAGGGGGTGGAGCCAAAACTCAAGTTTCTCTTCATTGTCGCATAAATCTTTCGCCTTTTACTAAAGATTTCCTTGGAGGGGAACTCTTGCGAGTGAACTGTATTTTTGGGGCATCTGCTCACAGCAGAGCTACACTGGAATGTCAAAAGCAAAGATAATTTGACTGTCTACCAACAAGCAGTGGAAGGATGCGCAGCTGGTCATTTTCTGTATTTGCAGCCTTTGCTGTCTCCGTGTCAAGCCTTCATATTTATTTAGCCAGCATGGAAAGCATGGAAAGACAGAGCTTTATTGTATGTGATGGGATCCAAACACTGGACATTCTCTCTTTAGGGTTGGGCTCAAAGAAAGATCTCTTCAGCTCCAGTAGGCCTATCAGCGACTCATGCGCTTCGAGTTTGAGCATTTTTACTGTCCGTGCAAGACAGCAACCACCAAATGCGTTGGTCATTTTCTGTATTTGCTGTCCCTGCGTCACGCCTTCATATTTATTTAGCCATTATGGACAGACAGAGCTTTCTTGTATGTGATGGGATACAAACACTGGACATGCTCTCTTTAGGGTTGGGCTCAAAGAAAGATCGCTTCAGCTCCAGTAGGCCTATCTGTGACTCATGTGCTTCGAGTTTGATGGTGATGGGTGTGTGTTCTCTGCTCTGTCTCCTGTAATCCACCACCAGCTCCTTGGTCTTGTCGATGTTGAGTGAGAGGTGGTTCTCCTGACACCATTTAGTCAGGGTACTCACCTCCTCTCTGTAGGCCGTCTCATCGTTGTCGGTGATCAGGCCTATCACCGTTGTGTCATCAGCAAATTTGATGATGACATTGGAGCTGTGTGTTGCTGTACAGTCGTGTGTGTACAGGGAGTACAGGAGTGGGCTGAGGACGCAGCCCTGCGGTGCACCAGTGTTGAGGGTCAGGGGAGATGAGGTGTTGTTGCCCATTCTGACCACCTGACTTCTGCCTGTCAGGAAGTCCAGGATCCAGCTGCACAGAGATCTGTTCAGTCCCAGAGTGTGGAGCTTCGCAACCAGTGTGGCTGGCACTATGGTGTTAAATGCCGAGCTATAATCCACGAACAGCATCCTCACATAAGTGTTCTTATTTTCCAGGTGGGAGAGAGCAGTGTGCAGGGTAAAGGCAATAGCATCATCTGTGGAACAGTTACTGCGGTATGCAAATTGTAGTGGGTCCAGTGAAGCAGGAAGCACAGAGCAGATGTGTTCTCTGACGAGCTTCTCAAAACACTTGCTGAAGATGGGGGTCAGAGCAACGGGCCTCCAGTCATTCAAGCATGTGACTTTATTTTTCTTAGGTATGGGCACAATGGTGGATTTTTTGAAGCATGCGGGAACCACAGACAGAGAGAGGGACAGATTGAAAATGTCTGTAAAAACCCTGGCTAGCTGGAAAGCGCATGCTTTGAGCACACGGCCTGGTATACCGTCCGGGCCCACGGCTTTACAGATGTTCACCCGTTTGAAGGATCGGGTTACATCCGCGACAGAAAGCGAGAGTGGACTCACCTCTTCTACAGCAGCCGTGGGATCGCTCTCTGTGTGGGCGGTGTTATCAGCCTCGAACCGAGCATAAAAGGTGTTGAGCTCGTCCGGTAGAGAGGCGGCAATGTTCACAGTAGCTGGTTTATTCCCTTTAAAGCCTGTGATGTTGTTGATGCCCTGCCACATGCTTCTAGGATTATTGTTGTTGAATTGTTCTTCAACTTTGTTTTTGTATTGTCGTTTGGCTGCTTTGATGGATCTCCTGAGACCGTAGCTGGCTTGTTTCCGATCATCAGCGTTTCCGGATTTAAAGGCAGATGTTCGCGCTGACAGGGCTGATCGAATATCGCTGTTAATCCACGGTTTTTGTTTGGGGTAGATGCGGATTGTTTTGGTCGGAACTACATCATCTATACACTTCTTGATGAAACACGTGACCGTATCTGAGTACGCCTCTATGTCGTCATCAGACGCCGCACGGAACATGTCCCAATCCACGTTATCAAAACAGTCCTGTAGTGTAGCGTCCGATTGGTCCGACCAGCATTGTATTGTCCTGAGGGTGGGTGCTTCACGTTTCAGTTTCTGCCTATAAGCAGGCAGAAGCAGAACGGAGGAGTGATCTGATTTGCCGAAAGGTGGGCGGGGAGGGACTTGTACGCGTCCCGGAAAGGAGTGTAACAATGGTCGAGTACCCGGTCACCACGCGTGTTTATGGTGACGTGTTGAAAGTATTTTGGAGCTGTTTTCCTGAAGTTGGCTTTATTAAAGTCCCCCATGATAATAAAGGCTGCGTCTGGGTGCGTGGTTTCCTGTTCGCTTATATTCCGTACAATTCCCAGAGTGCCCGGTCTGTGTTGGCATGGGGGGGGGGTTATAAACAGCCGTGATTATGATGGCTGTAAATTCCCTCGGTAGCCAGAATGGTCGACACAGCAGCGTATGAAATTCCAGATCAGGGGAGCAGAAGGATTTAATAGAGTGTATATTTCTTTCATCACACCATGAGTTGTTAATGTAGAAGCAAACACCCCCACCTCTGCTTTTCCCTGTGAGCTCTTCCATTCGGTCCGAGCGATGCACGGAGAAGCCCGTGAGCTCGATGGCTGAGTCTGGAACAATAGCAGACATCCAGGTTTCTGTGAGACAAATAACGCAGCAGTCCCTTGTTTCTCGTTGGTATGAGATGCGCGCCCGCAGTTCGCAGAGTTTATTATCCAGTGACTGAACGTTAGCCAGCAAAATTGTAGGAAGAGGAGGTCGGAAAGCACGGTGTCTCAGTCTGTCGAGAACGCCAGCTCTCTTTCCTCTTTTTCGGCGTCGTCGGCGTTTCTTCGGTTGCACAACCCAGACAAAGGGCTCTGATGCCGTGTCTGTGAACGATCCTCCGGCATTCAAAAACTCAAAGTCCGGTTTGCGTTGCGCGACGGAGGAACCAATCTTTAGAAGCGTGTCTCTATCGTAGACAGTTATACTAACAACATCTAACACGAAAAACAACAAAAAAACAAATAAAACATACGAAAAACTGCAAAGTTTTCCTGGAGCTCGCAACACGGCTGCCATCCTCGGCGCCATCTTACATCGAGCCTCCATGCAGAGACCAGAAACCTCACCAACCGAGAAGGAGATAACACCTTGAGTCTGGCGCCTTAGATCCCTCGGCCATTCTGAAATATGGATAAATGGATGTTAAAGATAATTCTATCATTGGAAATGGTCCTATGGCAAAATACAATGTTTAAACTATTATGTTTACAGTCTCAACAACGCTTCCAATTGTAAAAGAGACGTTGTCAGAATGGGATTTGAACCCACGCCTCCATGTGGAGACCAGAAACCTCACCAACTGAGAAGGAGTAACACTTTGAGTCTGGCGCCTTAGACCCTCGGCCATTCTGACATATGGATAAATGGATGTTAAAGATAATTCTATCATTGGAAATGGTCCTATGGCAAAATACAATGTTTAAACTATAATGTTTACAGTCTCAACAACGCTTCCAATTGTAAAAAAGACGTTGTCAGAAGTGGGATTTGAACCCACGCCTCCATATAGAGACCAGAAACCTCACCAACTGAGAAGGAGATAACACCTTGAGTCTGGCGCCTTAGACCGCTCGGCCATTCTGACATATGGATAAATGGATGTTAAAGACCATTATATCATTGGTATTGGTCAGATGCATAATAAACACTTAAAAAGATAATATGTGCAGTCTCAACAATGCTTCCAATTGTAAAAGACACGTTATCAAAAGTGGGATTTGAACCCACGCCTCCATGCAGAGACCAGAAATCTCACCAACTGAGAAGGAGATAACACCTTGAGTCTGGCGCCTTAGACTGCTAGGCCATTCTGACCTATGGATAACTGGATTTAAAGATAATTCTATCATTGGCAATGGTCAGATGGCAAAATAAACCGTTTAAACTATAATGTTTACAGTCTCAACAACGCTTCCAATTGAAAAAAAGACATTGTCAGAAGTGGGATTTGAACCCACGCCTCCATGCAGAAACCAGAAACCTCACAAACCGAGAAGGAGATAACACCTTGAGTCTGGCGCCTTAGACCGCTCGGCCATTCTGACATATGGATAAATGGATGTTAAAGACCATTATATCATTGGTATTGGTCAGATGCATAATAAACACTTAAAAAGATAACATGTGCAGTCTCAACAACGCTTCCAATTGTAAAAAAAGACATTGTCAGAAGTGGGATTTGAACCCACGCCTCCATGTGGAGACCAGAAACCTCACCAACTGAGAAGGAGATAACACCTTGAGTCTGGCGCCTTAGACCGCTCGGCCATTCTGACATATGGATAAATGGATGTTAAAGATAATTATATCATTGGAAATGGTCAGATGGCAAAATACACTGTTTAAACTATAATGTTTACAGTCTCAACAATGCATCCAATTGTAAAAGAGACGTTGTCAGAGATGGGATTAGAACCCACGTCTCCATGTGGAGACCAGAAACCTCACCAACCGAGAAGGAGATAACACCTTGAGTCTGGCGCCTTAGACCGCGTGGCCATTCTGACATATGGATAAATAGATGTTAAAGACAATTATATCATTGGCATTGGTCAGATGCATAATAAACACTAAAAAAGATAACATGTGCAGTCTCAACAACACTTCCAATTGTAAAAAAAGACATTGTCAGAAGTGGGATTTGAACCCACGCCTCCATGTGGAGACCAGAAACCTCACCAACTGAGAAGGAGATAACACCTTGAGTCTGGCGCCTTAGACCGCTCGGCCATTCTGACATATGGATAAGTGGATGTTAAAGACCATCATTGGCATTGGTCAGATGCATAATAAACACTTAAAAAGATAATATGTGCAGTCTCAACAATGCTTCCAATTGTAAAAGACACGTTATCAAAAGTGGGATTTGAACCCACGCCTCCATGCAGAGACCAGAAATCTCACCAACTGAGAAGGAGATAACACCTTGAGTCTGGCGCCTTAGACCGCTCGGCCATTCTGACATATGGATAAATGGATGTTAAAGACCATTATATCATTGGCATTGGTCAGATGCATAATAAACACTAAAAAAGATAACATGTGCAGTCTCAACAACACTTCCAATTGTAAAAAAAACATTGTCAAAGTGGGATTTGAACCCACGCCTCCATGCAGAGACCAGAAACCTCACCAACTGAGAAGGAGATAACACCTTGAGTCTGGCGCCTTAGACCGCTCGGCCATTCTGACATATGGATAAATGGATGTTAAAGATAATTCTATCATTGGAAATGGTCAGATGGCAAAATACACTGTTTAAACTATTATGTTTACAGTCTCAACAACGCTTCCAATTGTAAAAGAGACGTTGTCAGAAATGGGATTTGAACCCACGCCTCCATGTGGAGACCAGAAACCTCACCAACTGAGAAGGAGATAACACCTTGAGTCTGGCGCCTTAGACCGCTCGGCCATTCTGACATATGGATAAATGATGTTAAAGACCATTATATCATTGGATTGGTCAGATGCACTAAACCAGTCTCAACAATGCTTCCAATTGTAAAAAAGACATTGTCAGAAGTGGGATTTGAACCCACGCCTCCATGTGGAGACCAGAAACCTCACCAACTGAGAAGGAGATAACACCTTGAGTCTGGCGCCTTAGACCGCTCGGCCATTCTGACATATGGATAAATGGATGTTAAAGACAATTATATCATTGGAATTGGTCAGATGCCTTACAGTCTCAACAACGCTTCCAATTGTAAAAAGACATCAAAGTGGGATTTGAACCCACGCCTCCATGCAGAGACCAGAAACCTCACCAACTGAGAAGGAGATAACACCTTGAGTCTGGCGCCTTAGACCGCTCGGCCATTCTGACATATGGATAAATGGATGTTAAAGATAATTCTATCATTGGAAATGGTCAGATGGCAAAATACACTGTTTAAACTATTATGTTTACAGTCTCAACAACGCTTCCAATTGTAAAAGAGACGTTGTCAGAAATGGGATTTGAACCCACGCCTCCATATGGAGACCAGAAACCTCACCAACTGAGAAGGAGATAACACCTTGAGTCTGGCGCCTTAGACCGCTCGGCCATTCTGACATATGGATAAGTGGATGTTAAAGACCATTATATCATTGGCATTGGTCAGATGCATAATAAACACTTAAAAAGATAATATGTGCAGTCTCAACAACACTTCCAATTGTAAAAAAAGACATTGTCAGAAGTGGGATTTGAACCCACGCCTCCATGTGGAGACCAGAAACCTCACCAACTGAGAAGGAGATAACACCTTGAGTCTGGCCCTTAGACCGCTCGGCCATTCTGACATATGGATAAATGGATGTTAAAGATAATTATATCATTGGAATTGGTCAGATGCATAATAAACACTTAAAAGATAACATGTGCAGTCTCAACAACACTTCCAATTGTAAAAGACATTGTCAGAATGGGATTTGAACCCACGCCTCCATGTGGAGACCAGAAACCTCACCAACTGAGAAGGAGATAACACCTTGAGTCTGGCGCCTTAGACCGCTCGGCCATTCTGACATATGGATATTGGATGTTAAAGATAATTCTATCATTGGAAATGGTCAGATGGACACTGTTTAAACTATTATGTTTACAGTCTCACAATCCAATTGTAAAAGAGACGTTGTCAGAAGTGGGATTTGAACCCACGCCTCCATGGAGACCAGAAACCTCACCAACTGAGAAGGAGATAACACCTTGAGTCTGGCGCCTTAGACGCTCGCCATTCTGACATATGGATAAATGGATGTTAAAGATAATTCTATCATTGGAAATGGTCAGATGGCAAAATACACTGTTTAAACTATAATGTTTACAGTCTCAACAATGCATCCAATTGTAAAAGAGACGTTGTCAGAGATGGGATTAGAACCCACGTCTCCATGTGGAGACCAGAAACCTCACCAACCGAGAAGGAGGTAACACCTTGAGTCTGGCGCCTTAGACCGCTTGGCCATTCTGACATATGGATAATGGATGTTAAAGACCATTATATCATTGGCATTGGTCAGATGCATAATAAACACTTAAAAAGATAACATGTGCAGTCTCAAAACACTTCCAATTGTAAAAAAGCCAGAAGTGGGATTTGAACCCACGCCTCCATGTGGAGACCAGAAACCTCACCAACTGAGAAGGAGATAACACCTTGAGTCTGGCGCCTTAGACCGCTCGGCCATTCTGACATATGGATAAATGGATGTTAAAGATAATTCTATCATTGGAAATGGTCAGATGGCAAAATACACACTATTATGTGCAGTCTCAACAACGCTTCCAATTGTAAAAAAGACGTTGTCAGAAATATTTGAACCCACGCCTCCATGTACCAGAAACCTCACCAACTAACACCTTGAGTCTGGCGCCTTAGACCGCTCGGCCATTCTGACATATGGATAAATGTTAAAGTCATTGGCATTGGTCAGATGCATAATACTAAAAAAGATAACATGTGCAGTCTCAACAACACTTCCAATTGTAAAAAAAGACATTGTCAGAAGTGGGATTTGAACCCACGCCTCCATGTGGAGACCAGAAACCTCACCAACTGAGAAGGAGATAACACCTTGAGTCTGGCGCCTTAGACCGCTCGGCCATTCTGACATATGGATAAGTGGATGTTAAAGACCATTATATCATTGGCATTGGTCAGATGCATAATAAACACTAAAAAGATAACATGTGCAGTCTCAACAACACTTCCAATTGTAAAAAAAGACATTGTCAGAAGTGGGATTTGAACCCACGCCTCCATGTGGAGACCAGAAACCTCACCAACTGAGAAGGAGATAACACCTTGAGTCTGGCGCCTTAGACCGCTCGGCCATTCTGACATATGGATAAATGGATGTTAAAGATAATTCTATCATTGGAAATGGTCAGATGGCAAAATACACTGTTTAAACTATAATGTTTACAGTCTCAACAACGCTTCCAATTGTAAAAGAGACGTTGTCAGAAATGGGATTTGAACCCACGCCTCCATGTAGAGACCAGAAACCTCACCAACTGAGAAGGAGATAACACCTTGAGTCTGGCGCCTTAGACCGCTCGGCCATTCTGACATATGGATAAATGGATGTTAAAGACAATTATATCATTGGCATTGGTCAGATGCATAATAAACACTAAAAAAGATAACATGTGCAGTCTCAACAACGCTTCCAATTGTAAAAAAAGACATTGTCAGAAGTGGGATTTGAACCCACGCCTCCATGTGGAGACCAGAAACCTCACCAACTGAGAAGGAGATAACACCTTGAGTCTGGCGCCTTAGACCGCTCGGCCGTTCTGACATATGGATTAATGGATGTTAAAGACCATTATATCATTGGCATTGGTCAGATGCATAATAAACACTAAAAAAGATAACATGTGCAGTCTCAACAACACTTCCAATTGTAAAAAAAGACATTGTCAGAAGTGGGATTTGAACCCACGCCTCCATGTGGAGACCAGAAACCTCACCAACTGAGAAGGAGATAACACCTTGAGTCTGGCGCCTTAGACCGCTCGGCCATTCTGACATATGGATAAGTGGATGTTAAAGACCATTATATCATTGGCATTGGTCAGATGCATAAAAAACGCTAAAAAGATAATATGTGCAGTCTCAACAACGCTTCCAATTGTAAAAAAAGACATTGTCAGAAGTGGGATTTGAACCCACGCCTCCATGTGGAGACCAGAAACCTCACCAACTGAGAAGGAGATAACACCTTGAGTCTGGCGCCTTAGACCGCTCGGCCATTCTGACATATGGATAAATGGATGTTAAAGATAATTCTATCATTGGAAATGGTCAGATGGCAAAATACACTGTTTAAACTATTATGTTTACAGTCTCAACAACGCTTCCAATTGTAAAAGAGACGTTGTCAGAAATGGGATTTGAACCCACGCCTCCATGTGGAGACCAGAAACCTCACCAACTGAGAAGGAGATAACACCTTGAGTCTGGCGCCTTAGACCGCTCGGCCAACTGACATCAGATGGATAAATGTGCAGATTGTAAAAAAAGACATTGTCAGAAGTGGGATTTGAACCCACGCCTCCATGTTCACCAACTGAGAAGGAGATAACACCTTGAGTCTGGCGCCTTAGACCGCTCGGCCATTCTGACATATGGATAAATGGATGTTAAAGATAATTCTATCATTGGAAATGGTCAGATGCAAAATACATAATACAAACAACGCTTCCAATTGTAAGAAAGATGAACCCACGCCTCCATGTGGAGACCAGTCACCAACTGAGAAGGAGATAACACCTTGACTTAGACCGCTCGGCCATTCTGACACCCAAAGATGAAAAAGACAGTCTTGTCAGACAAGAAGTGGGATTTGAACCCACGCCTCCATGTGGAGGAAACCTCACCAACTGAGAAGGAGATAACACCTTGAAAATTCTGACATATGGATAAGTGGATGTTAAAGACCATTATATCATTGGCATTGGTCAGATGCATAATAAACACTAAAAAGATAACATGTGCAGTCTCAACAATGCTTCCAACGCCTTGTAAAGACCATAGACCGCTGCCATTCTGACATATGGATAATGGATGTTAAAGACCATTATATCATTGGATGGTCAGATGCATAATAAACACTTAAAAAGATAACATGTGCAGTCTCAACAACACTTCCAATTGTAAAAAAAGACATTGTCAGAAGTGGGATTTGAACCCACGCCTCCATGTGGAGACCAGAAACCTCACCAACTGAGAAGGAGATAACACCTTGAGTCTGGCGCCTTAGACCGCTCGGCCATTCTGACATATGGATAAATGGATGTTAAAGATAATTCTATCATTGGAAATGGTCAGATGGCAAAATACACTGTTTAAACTATAATGTTTACAGTCTCAACAACGCTTCCAATTGTAAAAGAGACATTGTCAGAAGTGGGATTTGAACCCACGCCTCCATGTGGAGACCAGAAACCTCACCAACTGAGAAGGAGATAACACCTTGAGTCTGGCGCCTTAGACCGCTCGGCCATTCTGACATATGGATAAGTGGATGTTAAAGACCATTATATCATTGGCATTGGTCAGATGCATAATAAACACTAAAAAAGATAACATGTGCAGTCTCAACAACACTTCCAATTGTAAAAAAGACATTGTCAGAAGTGGGATTTGAACCCACGCCTCCATGCAGAGACCAGAAATCTCACCAACTGAGAAGGAGATAACACCTTGAGTCTGGCGCCTTAGACCGCTCGGCCATTCTGACATATGGATAAATGGATGTTAAAGATAATTCTATCATTGGAAATGGTCAGATGGCAAAATACACTGTTTAAACTATAATGTTTACAGTCTCAACAACGCTTCCAATTGTAAAAGAGACGTTGTCAGAAATGGGATTTGAACCCACGCCTCCATGCAGAGACCAGAAACCTCACCAACTGAGAAGGAGATAACACCTTGAGTCTGGCGCCTTAGACCGCTCGGCCATTCTGACATATGGATAAATGGATGTTAAAGACCATTATATCATTGGTATTGGTCAGATGCATAATAAACACTAAAAAAGATAAAGTCTCAACAACACTTCCAATTGTAGACAGAAGTGGGATTTGAACCCACGCCTCCATGCAAGACCAGAAACCTCACCAACTGAGAAGGAGATAACACCTTGAGTCTGGCGCCTTAGACCGCTCGGCCATTCTGACATATGGATAAATGGATGTTAAAGATAATTCTATCATTGGAAATGGTCAGATGGCAAAATCACTTTTTAAACTATAATAGTCTCAACAACAATTGTGTTGTCAGAAGTGGATTTGAACCCACGCCTCCATATGGAGACCAGAAACCTCTGAGAAGGAGATAACACAGTCTGGCGCCTTAGAACATATGGAGTGGATGTTAAAGACCATTATATCATTGGTATTGGTCAGATGAACTCAAGGAGCTTGATCTCGGCCATTCTGACTTAAAGACAATTGGTCAGATGCTGCAGTCTCAAAAATGCTTCCAATTGTAAAAGAGACGTTGTCAGAAGTGGGATTTGAACCCACGCCTCCATGTAGAGACCAGAAACCTCACCAACTGAGAAGGAGATAACACCTTGAGTCTGGCGCCTTAGACCGCTCGGCCGTTCTGACATATGGATAAATGGATGTTAAAGACCATTATATCATTGGTATTGGTCAGATGCATAATAAACACATAAATGCAGTCTCAACACTGTAAAAGACAAAAGTGGGATTTGAACCCACGCCTCCATGCAGAGACCAGAACTCAAGGAGATAACACTTTGAGTCTGGCGCCTTAGACCGCTCGGCCGTTCTGACATATGGATAAGTGGATGTTAAAGACCATTATATCATTGGTATTGGTCAGATGCATAATAAACACTTAAAAAGATAATATGTGCAGTCTCAACAATGCTTCCAATTGTAAATGAGACGTTGTCAGAAGTGGGATTTGAACCCACGCCTCCATGTGGAGACCAGAAACCTCACCAACTGAGAAGGAGATAACACCTTGAGTCTGGCGCCTCAGACCGCTCGGCCATTCTGACATATGGAAAAAGGATGTTAAAGATAATTCTATCATTGGAAATGCTCCGATGGCAAAATACACTGTTTAAGTGTAAAGTGTAAATTTGACCAATCAGATGTGAGCAAAGTGACACATGTCTGACAAAAAAATGTCACTCCTCCAGTTACTCTTCCTACAAATTAAAGGTAACTATGAAGTACCTTAAAAAAAATATACTATTGTCTGGCTTTAATGATAATTACAATTTACATATGATTTATATAATTATAATTTGATTGATATTATTATTACTATATTACACACAAGCACTTTTAGTTTAAAAGTTATTATAAAGCATTTATTTTAAATGAATATTAATATATACAGATAATATGTAACATAAATAAGTGGTATATCAATGGATAATACTTAAAAAAATGATTAAAATGATTACATGTGACCTTACATGTTTGAGTCTCTATCGCTGTATATTATCAACTACATAAACTGCACTTGTGACTGCACTGATAGAGCACGATCATTTACTTTATTTGTTCTCTTTCATGGACAAGTACTTCAGTGAAAATGCGTTTAAACTCCTCATATTCTTTAATCTCTTAAACTTTAACAAACAAGTTTTGAATCTCACGAGAAGTGAATCACACTTGCTCTGTGTTGTGATTGGCTGTTTGCCGCCAAGAACCTCAAACAAAATGAGGAAAACATACCTCTTGGTTTTATTAGTAAAAAGTCCTCAATATTTTCTATACAACACTGAATCACAATTTATTTAATGAAATATACACACTCATTTTAAGTATCACCTTAATTTTTTTAAATGAAAATTACAAGACCTATGATTTTTTACAGTGTATAAATCATATGTAAATTGTAATTATCATTAAAGCCAGACATTTTTGTTGTATATTTTTAAGGTACTTCATAGTGACCTTTAATTTGTAATTCAAATTAAATTGTAATTTCAATTTAATTGTTGATATCAAGAATAGGCATTTTTACTAAGAATTGTATTTCTGCTATGTTAAATTGTAATTTCAACTAGTAAGAAATTAATTATTGATGTCAACAATTGATTTTGAATGGCAGCCTATGGTGACATTTAACTAGTGAAAATACAATTACAGATATAAAAAATTGCCATTGGTACTAGTAGAAATCGAATTCCTTATATCAAGAATTAGCTTTTTAACTAGTGAAAATTGAATTGCTGATATCAATAATTAACATTGTTATAGTGGAAATTAAATGGCTAATATCAAAATATCCATTGTTACTTGTAGAAATCTAATTCCGGATATCAAGAGTTAACATTTTAACTAGTAAAAACTGAATTGTTGATATCAAGAATTCATATACTGAGAATGAATAAAAGTCAAAATGGCTTGTCATAGTGGATCGTGTTAACTGGGACATGCGCGTGTGTAACGGATGTATGCCAGTAAGGGCTGTGTGTAAACCTCACTCTCCTGACCTCAAAAAGAGGCGCTCTAGCAACTGACGCTAGAAGCTGTAGCTTTTGGCGTTCCTTGTTAGAGCGCCCGCCTCCCGCACCGGAATCCCGGGTTCGAGACCCGCTCGGAGCAAGAACGAGTTGTTGTGGTGGTATGGACCCGGGAGGGGGTGTAACCCGTGCACGCAATCAGTTTTACCTGAGTTTCCAGCAGATGTTGGACCTCCACAGATTCGTCACAGGGAATTTTCAACGGAACACATTTCAAGCTTTCCACATTATTTGTGGATGTTTGTATCATTATTGGACTCTGTTGTTTCCCCAATGTATATGAAGCGGTATAAGGGAAGTTTGAATGCGTTTTCATATAGCGTCTCAGACCACGCCCATATTCATTTGTTTAGCAATATTCGTTTCAATAGATTTTTTTTCTAATGACAATTGTAAATGCATTAAATAATGTGTTTACTTTGTTTCTTTGGAACGCGTGTGTAGGCAGTTGATCAAAAATATTACTTAATTTGTGTAAATGAATGTGAGCAGCAATATTGCTGTGGTCAAAGGAATGTCAAGCATTTAATTTTCTTTCTTTTTTTATATTGCTAAAGAATGTGTGATAAACAAGCTATAGTTATGCATTATGCATATAATTTAGAATTAGTGACACACATAATGAAGTGAATTATCCTGAATAGGGAATGTTCAACAAACTCACATAGTTAGGTGTTGAAGCAAAATCACACACACAAACACTTATAACAAAGCAGCATTACATAAAATTTGTATTGAATTATTTTTTTTACTATGAAGAGAAATCTGCTATGTCAGAAATGGCTGTTGATGTAATGTCCATATTGCAGAAATGTACAGTTTTATAAGAGAGGTCTGTCAAGTCAAGTGATGTCACCTTTATTTATAGCACTTTATACAATACAGATTGTGTCAAAGGAGCCTCACAGTGTTAAATACTGAAATAGTGTGTCAACAATACAAGCAAAGTTCAATTCAGCTGTAAAGAAGCTCTAAAATGAGGACAGTAGTAAACAGTCAGTTTCTCAGTTAAAAGTCAGTTCATCATTGATTCAGTGATGTCATCATGCGGCTCAGTTCAGTTGTGTTGATGACTGTCTAGGAGACAAGGTCTTCGCAGGTGATCTGTCTGTAGGGCACATCTTGACATGGTCTCCATTCACTGACTTTCAGAGATGTTGTGGTCTTCTCTAGGTGCTGATCCACCATCTGGACTGGAAATGGGCTGGATCTGGGTAGTTACGCATTCAGATAAGCACAAAAATGTTCAATAGGCAATGATTTACATATTGGTAAGAGAAGAAAAACGGGACAAAGACAGAGGTAATGTGATGTAATGAATGAAGATGATCGAAAAAACTAGCCTTTAAATGCATGAATGTTTCGCCAATCATTATATTTGTGTCTTCAGAGATCTGTATACATATCCAGCACAGGCGAATCTCTAACTGCTGCAATGGCAACAAAAAAAACAAACATACTCTTGATATTTTTAGGACAATTACAGAAGAATAAAATACAGCATATTTTGTTACCTTTGAAACTTGGAAGGGTTCAATTTGAGCAGATGGTTTTACAATCGCTGTCATCATCAGAGTGCACTTTCACTGGCTCATATTCGCGAAAAAAATTATTTTAATACAATTTATTTTTTTATCAGAAAACAGGAATTATTTTATAGATATATTGTTTTTCTTGTCATATTGTTTATAATGCCTATATTGAGGAATAGCCTACTAAGAAATTTGATGTCTTTTAAAAAAATGAAGGAGGGAGAAGGTAGTGAATAATTCTCCCGGTTGGCTAAAGACATGAGGTAGCATGCATATAAGGGCTCTAGATGAGGTAAACTTTTGTGAACAAACTATGTTAGCCTAGTCTAGAAAGCCTATAGTCTAAAAGTTTAAAATAGTATAAAATCTCTGGGAGTTCCAGAGATCCAAGATTTTGTAACATAATTGTAATTTTTTGTGTAACATGACAACACGTTTTAATCTTATTTTTAAGCTACAGTTGTGTAGTTTTTGGGGATTTGTTGTATTTTTTATTTGAATTGGCAAATTTATTAATGTTTGTATAGGCCTATAACGGGGCTTAATAAACTAATGTAAAATTCACTTTACAGATGTACGTTTCTCGGTAGGTATAATTCATGGTGAAACATTAGAATGGGCTAGTAGAACATTGCTGCCATCTACTGAAAATACAACCCTTTTCAAATTTATTTTGAAGATTAAACAGTAGCCTACTGTATGCTAATACAGTTTTGTGCAGGAATACCAGATGTAATTATTATTGATGTTTAATTGTGTTTAATTTATAAAGTGACTTAAGCAGCACCTATATTTTCATAGTTTCACTGGAAACAATTTAAAATAAGGTTAATTGTTAATGACTAACACTAACAAAAATAATAAATACTATTACAAATATATTGTTCATTGTTAGTTCAAGTTAGTTTATTTTCACTAATGTGAGGCAATGGGTACCAGGTAAAATCTTGCCTAGGGCAGCAAATTGGCCAGGGCCGGCCCTGCATACACATGACATATATTGCTCATACAAATTGTGGAAAAATGCCGTCCTGTGTTCATCACACAGACAGTATTAAAGAGTTTGGCTTTGAATCATGCACTGCTCATAGCATGTATTCTATGGTCGGAAACACAAGTAGTCTGCCTAGAGACCAGTAGGCCTATATGTAAAATGAAAAGCAGGAGTCATGAACTTAGAATTGACTTTAGACAAAGTGTTCTCTACATGTTCAATGAAAGACAACAGATTTACAACATTTATATTCAAGCACCTAACTGAGCATAATGTACAGTACAATACAGACAAACCAGTAAGCATTTATAAAATTAAGTTAATTTAATTGATTATATGATTATAATAAACTGAATACAGAATTGTTCTGAACATAATTCTAAGCCAATGCAAAATGTTGATTTCAGATCAGTCATAAATCTACGATGAAACTTTATGTCCAGAGAAGAGGATACAGAGACACCAGAGCTGACAGTACAAGCAAGAGATGTCAGATAATAAGATCAGCAGTGTAAAATCACATAAACTCAAGCCAAATTGCTCATCTCTGTTTTTTTATTTTCTCTATCTCTCTCTCTCTCTCTCTCTCTCTCCAATTCAAAATTGCTTTATTGGCATGACTGTAAATGATACAATATGACCAAAGCTTAGTATACATGTACAAAAAGATACAACAATAATAATTAAATTAAGATCGCATTAATAGAATGGGATATTATAATACTCTCTCTCTCTCTCTCTCTCTCTCTCTCTCTCTCTCTATATATATATATATATATATATATATAATCACCCAGAAAACAAATAATTCGAGTAAGAATAATAGTAAACTCAATGAACAGGCTTGTCAATAAAAAAATAATTGACTGCAATTCATGTTTGCTTTAGGTAGGCTACTGCTAAGTTTAACGTAATCTGTATATGTTAATTAGAACACACGGCAGCACACCACAGACACAATGTGATACAGTAATATTGAAAAGAAAATACTTACATTTTTACTTTAGTTCGTTGTAGAGTTTGATCATCCATTGAAACTAATGCTCCATGTTAACGTGGGCGTGGTTGTGAGCATGACATGATTGGAGCATGGTAAACTTCCCTAAAACCGCGTGACATACGCAGGTACGGACACCGCAAAATCAAAACGCTTTATTGTGCATGATGCCAATCTATACAACTGGTGAAAAACATTTTTAATCTATGACCCGTGGAATATCGCAGTAACGAATCTGTCGCCGTCTAACATCTGCTGGAAATCCAGGTAAACATACTTGCGTGCACGCGCATATCCCCAGTTAACACGATCCCTAGTTGATCCATAACGCCGGTACCGGTGCGCGTTCCCGCGGCCTGTGGGAGGTCCAGAAAAACGGAACCAAAGATCATAATCATCATCACCCTCCTCATCCCGGAGAGGCCCAGTGAATATATGCCCGACACGACACGCCTCATCCGGAGCGGAAAGATGGGTTTACGATTGTGATTTCAAGCGTGTGCTGTGTGCGATCCAAAGGTTCGGCTGCGTGACTCCAGCAACATGCGCGTGTGTAACGTTAACTGAATCACATGCATCCGATCAGGACACCGATTCTCGGAACCGAGGAAAGCCGTGGAGCTGACGACCTAAAGCTCTCGGGTTCACTGATCATCTCCATCCGCTACATGTGACCGAACCGAACCGTCCGAGCCCATCTGCAGCTTCACCAGCGGGCTGCGCGTTAGCACGGCGAGAAAACACCTTCACGCGAAGATTAGAGGATTAATGATATGAGATCGTTTCAGATCATCGATGTCATTTGAACCGTCGAAGCGTTTTCTTAGATCTGGATCGCTGTTCTGATCCGGTTCGTCACTGGTGGGTAAACGGTTCCCTCAAGGACTTTAGTCCAAATCTCATTAAATCACCGAATCAGCCAGACACACTTTGTGTGAAGGACAGACAGTCGGGGATTATATAAATATGAAAATGCACAGCTATTGAAACAACCACTCAAACAAAGAGCTGATTTGATGAATAAATAATCATATTATGATGTGACCGTTAAACTGAATTATGACCGGGGTTCGCTTCGCATTAGCTTAGCATGCTATCACAGCAGCGCAAGCACACACACTTTATGCTTTATTTACCAACAGTCATTGTATATAATGTTATTTTTTTATTATTATATTGTTTTATATTACTAATTTAGATGTCTACAATCGAATTGTTGCCAAACTATACACGTTTTGGTATAAAATTGGCAGTGCTGTTAAAGCAGCAGTTAAAACTGCATGTAGCATGCTAGCCGCGTTAGCTCTCTGTTCAACACTTCATTGTTAACATTTCACCACCATTCAAAGGATTTTTACTCTGATTAACCTTAAAAAATAAATGAAAGCCATACAAACTCATATAACTGAACTGAAGTGTGTTAAACTTAATCAGGTCCCACGTGTGTCCTATCAAACGTTGTTTATTGTTATGAGAAACATAGTTTTGAATAATTATACTCTACACCATTCTTAAAGTTATTTTGTATAGGTACATTTTTATATCATACATTCGCCCAGGACAAATACAGGATTAAGCATGGTATTCTCGGTTTCTTTGGTTAACCTGAAGTAGCTCCTCCTCAACATGCTTATCAGGGAAGACACTATTTAATTTGAACCAACGTTTTTCTTTGTTTGTTTTGCTTAAACCACATATATCAAAGTCTAACAGGCTTAAAGGGTGTCAGTATGAACCGGTATATTTATACCTGTGGTTACTTGAGTGTCTGTTAGTAAATCAGTTCACAAGTGTAAGGTGCATCTCTATACAGGAGTCTATTTATTGTTGTCACTTGCATTGTTTGCATTGCTTTGATTTAAGCATGCATCACATCAGCTAAAGTGTTGAGATTGAATTTGCTATTTTTTCTTCTTTATTTTTTTTGCTGGCAGGACAGTGCAGTATGGCTCCCCATCTGGAAACGGCCCGCAAATTGTTCTGGATCTTATTGAAGTCGCTGCTCCGCTTCACCTTCATGTTTGTCAATAACTGTGTGGCGATCCCATCCTACTGCCTCTACCTGATAGTCCTGCAGCCTTTAAGAATTCTAGATGGCCCCACTTTCTGGTACATCGAAGGGGTCATGTTCAGGTGGCTACTGTCAATGGTGGCGTCTTGGGGCTGGTGTGCGGGTTACACAGGTAAGACCAGATTTTCCTCTCTTTTCTGACTTTCTAAATGGCAGTGCATTTTACTGCCAGACTGTGTAAAACAAACTTTTTCAAGTAAGCCATACAGGGCACGAGACGTCAGTCAGCATCTCCAGTATATCATCTAATGGCACCGAAATTTGGCGCAGATGGCAGATCTATCGACTTTTTCTTCTTTATTGACTCTCACACTCTAGGGTTTCCCATGTTTGGATTGATTTCTTTATTTTCATTTGGAAACAGGTTTGATTAAGCTGTTACACTGTGTTTTTAGTGTGTAATAGTGTATTTGGACAATATTATAAACTGGGAACCTCATGGGAGGTCTTTGTTTACCTCACATCTCTCTTGTCGAATCCACATCATCATTCATCAGTGACTGAATGTCTTGCCCGTATTGCTTTGTGTAGTTTGCTACAAGTATCGATTTGAATTTGACTTTTTCATTAGAAAGAGATTTTGGGTTTTCATCGTAAAGCTGATTTGAATTCGTGGCTTGTTAGATCTTCGAGAGGTGATATGCTGTCTGCTTACTCACGAACATGTCATGGGTAATTTAATTTGCTGATACTAAGAGTAATCAGGGTGTTGATTGTACGGAGAAAGCTTGAGACTGATTATGTGGACCATGAGATGGTAGTACAAGGGTTGGGACAGTCAGACGATCATGAAGACCGATAAGACGGTTTGTCAGCTTTTTACAAGATAACAGATAAAGGTAGTTCACGTGACATTTAGCGATGTTCCACATTTTGACATGCTGTATTTATTCAAAATTAATTTTAATACATTTTCTCATGTACAGATGCTATGAGCTCATAATTGTTTAGAGAGTAATATAAATATTTGTATTTTAAAATGTAAAATGTTATTTAAAAAATGGTTTGAAACCTATGAAGAAATGGTGACCAGTTTCTATGGCTGGGTGATATGACAAAAGTAAAACTATATATAACTATTTCTAATGTATTTGCTGTTATGTATTAGAAGAATGCTATTTTTTCCAGTTACCAGAATCATCATTCGAACCAACAGCTATTGTGATCAAGTACATTTGGAATGTTTAATATAAAGCTTTGCAATAATCTAGCTGGAAATTATCAAGGTATGTTTTTCATTGCTTAAGTCAAAACAATGTAATAGCTGCATTTATCTACCTATATTATTAAAAATGCATTAAGAATTCAATGCAGACACTTAGTTAAAAAAACTAATTCAATTTAGAATATAACTATTTTGAGCTCTATCACAGAAAATAATCAAACTGGCCCAATCAAACACTGTTTTTGCCACTGAAATTGAAATCGGTAATATTATAGGCCTATATCAGAGATTTCCCGTAATCAGGTCTCTGTGATGTACATGGACAAGCCATGAATTTAACTTTGCTTTATGCTGCTTTGGAGTACCAGTATTTTCAAAATTATATTAGTGTCTACTAGATGCTTAATTTAATTCGCTCGTTGTTTATATATTTGATGATTATCAAAAGTTGGATTTCTTAATCTAAAGTGATGGTTAGACAGGCTTCCCTTTCACATTCACGCTTGGAGTTTCTTTTTTGTCGTTATCTTTAACGAATTTAAGACACATTTCCTATACAGTTGAATCTGGTAGTAGAAGATTATGAGTACAAGAGCGCACCAAATCGAAATCTGTTTTATTTGAATTTGTCTTCTCACAGAAACAGCGTGAGAATTGCCTACCGTTTTGGGTTACGCTAAGCTGTGCGCCAAATTCTCACAAATTGGGATGAGCAGTGTTGGGAAAGCGAGTGTTAAATAATTAATGGTGATTTTTCTTTTGAAAACCTGCTCATGTGTAGACGGGTTGGGAGTCACGTGCATGAAACCAATACTTCAGTTTAGAGGCTGTCCTTGAACCCTAAAAGGACAAAAACTGAAAAAAAAGTATTTTTCTAAACTATTGATTATAAAAAGGGTGCAATTTGTCAGTCAAGGTTAAAGTTGCTTGTCGTGATTTCTCACCAGTTAGAATTTTTCGCAAGATGCCTCCCCACACTGATAAGAGGCTGACCTGATGAAACAGGTGGAGTCAAATCTGTGTCATTTACCTGCTCGACTGCTTCTTGTTAAAGAGAGCACAAGGATCAGATCTCACGTGCCTTGAAGGAACACGTCACTTAAAAACGAATATGTAGTAATTATTTAGTCACCCTTATGTTCGTCCAAGTTTGTATGCTGTTTTTTTTTTGTGAACACAAAATAAATTTCAAGCACCATTCAAAGTATCATTCTAGTTTTCCATACTACTGCACTGTTCTTCATAGTATATGAGGAACTGATACATATTTAAGTAATTATTTACTGAAAATCTCTCTCTCCAGTTGTTAACTCAAAAAGTGTTGCTACTTAATGAGTACAGCTGATTCAGTTGGAATACTGAACCCAATTAACTGGTTCAATGAAAAAAAACTGGCTGAAAAGAATGATTAATTTAACGATTTGGTTCTCAAGTTTGACTCAGTGGCTACGTTTACATGCAACCAAATAATCTGTTTTTAATCTGATTTAGGGCTGCAACTAATGGTTATTTTGATAATCGATTAGTTGGCCGGTTATTCTTTTTATTAATCGGATTAAATAAAATAATTGTATTTTATTGACAAAAACACACTATTCCACATTCTGCTCAATATACTTCAAACAAACTGAATGCTATGAAAACATACAGTGCTTAATTGATTAGATCACCTGTCATAAAGAGAAAACAAATATTTTAGGAATCTGTCAAAAAAAAAACATTCAAAAAATTGTATTGTCAGTTATTGGGCAAATTACAAACGGAAACAACTAATTAGTATTTATAATAAAAAAATGGCCTCATAAAAGCTTGCATTCTTGCTTGCATTGTTTATGTACTTTTTGACTGTAATTGGGTATCTGAAAAAAAACACTAAAGTGCTCTGCCGTTTTCATAGATAACAGCAATAATTATATTATAGCATTAGAAATAGCCTACTACTGTTACTAAAGAGCTTACACATTTTGGAGGACTAACCAATACAGAAAGCTAAAACATGATTTTGGCAATCACCAATGCTGTTAGTTTAGAGCAGCGGCACAAACCTTACATCATTTGTTAAAAACCTTACATAAATTTGTTAAGCATTGTATATAGTTTAAATCTCTTTTAAAAATGTAAATAATAATAAAGATAATAAAGACTCGGTGTTAACCAACAGGTGAGAGGAATGTTCTGCAGGAACACACGTTCACTTTGATCACAGTCAAGTCTCTATCTTCCTGCTGACGAAAGTTATTACAAAAAGAAAGTAAATTTTTGACATGCAATTCCCTTTTCTACCAGTAGGTGTAAAATGGAAGGTCGTGAAAAATGTCCACTGTCCCCCTTTCTTGATTTACACTGGTCTCATGTCTATAGGCCCTTTAACTAAAAAGCTATTACAAAAAAAACGCCCAGTGAGCTATAGCAAAAAACGAAGAAAACTTGCACTTTCCCCTCGGTCCCTTACTGAAAGCTCCACAGAAAGCGAGCTCTCCCGGCTTGATGCACATTGAGACGGCTTGTGCGGGCTAGTGCTTATTACATCGAGCGAAAACTATGAAAAAGAAGGCTGTGAAACATGATAAACTTTGCCCTTTTGGCGGTCACACTGTTTAGATTTTTTGGGGCAAGTCGATTTGGAGCTATTGCCGTTTATCGCTGAATGTGTCACGAATATCGAAAACTAAACCAACTTAACCCCGCTCTCTGAGTTCCGTCTGTCTGATGTGTGTGCACGCGCCAGCCGCGCTCATATGGTATTTTAAACTTAACACAGGCTGTCGGGACGGACCTTCATTCAAAAATGGAAAAGCTCGCGTGAATTTGTGAAATTTATATATAAGGATATCACCATAAACTGAAAGTCTCCCACGGCATCTCATTCTGTTTCCTCCACTATTTTTAGATGCATTTTGTCGATAGAAATGCGTTATTCAGTGCTGTAATTTGAGCAACTGGCTGAAGTTGGATGTGCACTGTGGGCAGACCCGACTAATCGATAATGAGAATAGTTGTCGATGATCTTCATAATCGATTAGTTGTTGCAGCCCTAGTTTTGAGTGTGAATAAATGGCAGACAATATTGTCAAATGGATACAAAACAGTCTGATTGGTAGATATGTAAAGACTTTATAAAACGGTGATATAAGCAATCTTGTGACTTTGACACTATTATACTCATTTTCGAGTTGTAACAGTGGGTCAAGCAGTCATCCACCATGAGTGATTAGAGGCTATTTATAAAAAAAAATCTAAAACTTGAACTCATTTATTTCTAAATGTTTAGAACCGCATATTTATGACAAAAACAATATGTTTTTGTAATTGTACAGTTATTGTAATGGCAATTATTAATTTTGAATATACATGTAAAACAAATGTATTCTTTTGTAGATTATTGATTTGCAAAAATTGCCAATTATTATCATACTTATTATAAAATGAAGAGTTGTATAAACTAGGGCTGTCTGTCAATATTTTTTTTTAAATCTAATTAATTACATGATGTGGCGAATGGCGATTAATTTTAAAATAAAAGTTTGGCGATTAAAAACTAAATTTGGCTGTGAAAATACCCACAGAAGATGATTTTAAGACTAATATTGTGTTAAATAAGAAAGTAACATGTAGATATTAAAAATAGTAACTTTATAAATATTTTATTTTATTAAACATAATTTATTAGACACTAACGTTTAGGCTACAACAGCCTAAAACTATGGATCATGAAAGATAATTTTAGAAACATCTCCGTATTTGTTTTTGTGCAATGAAAGTAATGTGTAACCAAAACAGCTTTGTTACCAACAGTCTTCATTTACAAACCTGTATAAGAAAGTATTTTGATGGCAGAAATTAAAATGTTTGGGTGAACTACCCCTTTAATGTTTTTAATGAAATACTCTAAATAAGAAACTAAAACCTTCTCATAAATATCGTTGAGTCATTAATTCTTTCATTTGACTTGTTCAAAATGCAGATTCATTCAACTAAACATTGCGGTGTTGTTCGGTGATGCACAGCAGTTCTGCAGTGGCTTTACAGGAAATATTTCCGTTGGCAAAGCTGAGCAAAAACAGATGATGTTGTGTTTAAAGATAACAAAATATCAACTTATTTACGGAACTATTGTATAAAATCACATTGGCACTTGTGCTATTCAGACATAAACAGCAGTCGTGTGATGTTGCTTATCATATGATATAAATACGAGAGACCAACTCATACAGAGGCATTTTTATTAGTTAGGTATCGTTTTTTATCTGTAAATCGGGAATCGTTTTTCTAAATCGGTACCGGTGCCTGAACTAGGGCTGTGTGATTAATCTAAATCGAATCGGGATTTGAGACGTTGCGATTTCCTAATTGCAAAGCCTGCGACGTGGTCGCGATATTACTCTGTCCCAGAGCATATGCATGACTGCCAGCCTTGAGTGACAGTCTTCCTAACCGATAGAGTGAGCGCACCTCCGTTCTCCCCGATCAGCACTGCTCTAGTCAACTGCGTAAACGCCCACCATTTAAAAAGGGTTAGATCGAAAGGTCCACAGAATATACACCTGACAATAAAATTGTTAGGCTATTGTTATATAACAGTTAGTGCTGAACTTCAAATCTGACTGAACAAGAGACTTTTTTCTGTTGATATTTCACTTGCGTGTTCTAGACGGGCTGTCAGTCATTGCAGTTTTATTGTTTCGCCACAAGGTGGTGTCAATGGACTGTCTTTGAGTGAGTCTTTAAACCGTTCATTCAACTACACGTTCAAAAGTGCTGATTCATTCAAAGAGAGATGTAATACTAATGACACACGCTGTTGAAATCATTTTAACTGAGCGCCACTTTTAAAGCCTCAGCTGACCAGCAGAGCGTCGATGCTAAGACAGAGATTTCGCCTTCCTTGGACTTGACAACCTATTTTCTCAAATATACATGACTAGGCCTGAAGACGACGCAGGTAATTGCATGCGCTCAGTCGATCTCATTTGCTGTCTGTTTAGGCTTGTCAAGTGCAAATCTACTAGCCAGTCTGTACAAATCAGCATGATACACATGTTATCATTACTAACTTATTTAATATTCAGTACACATGCATGAAGTGTAAAACGAGAAGGACATGACCTGACAAAAAAGAAAACACGCAAATATCGCAGTTGCTTCAGTTGTTGCATTCCTCCTGCGGTTATGCTTGTCAATTTCAATAAGAATCCACACAATCTGTAATTTTTGCATGTGGACAAAACATTTCCCCACATTTCATACATTGCTACACTATTAACAGTGGACTTTGTGCTTGCTACAACTTGCTTTTTGTATATCTCATAATCGATTTCATCACAGAAGCAGTCAGTGATCATTCTTAGAGCTGTTTACAGGGTTTTGTGATCTAGAATGTCCCGGTTTGAAATTGTAGCAGCCACGCTTGTTGTCCTGAAGTCTGTAAGCAAATACTCTTTGTTGATAGAAGGTCTGGTGGTATATTTTAGCAAACGTAGGTGCCCTTAACTTGTCATGTCAGGTGCCCTTTACCCCTGAGCTTGATACGTTGGAGGTGCTGTAATGGTTTATTTTGTTTGTTGTCTTTGACTTGCTGGTAACAGCAGAGGCTATGAGCCATGCCATGACTCAGCATGACCTCTCGTAGAGATCCGTTGGGTTTCCTGCTCTTCATAGGGGTGTTTAAACTCGCCATTGAGGGCAAAGTACAGCGGTAACAGAGGGGATAGTTAATCCCTGTTGCTCAAGTGCATCTAGTCTTTTATTAACTCATAACTTGCTTTTGTAATGTTACGTATTTTTTAGGATTTACCTGTATTTTCTTTAAAGACCAATGAGATATCTTGAGATTTTGACCGATATTACCAACAGACACAGTAGAGATTGATATCAGCAGCTACCTTATGATATATGATACACATAGCTGTACATAAATCATAGTCCATACACATAGCTGTACATAAATCATAGTCCATACACATAGCTGTACATAAATCATAGTCCATACACATAGCTGTACATAAATCATAGTCCATACACATAGCTGTGCATAAATCATAGTCCAGTACATGATGATGATATAATCGGATTGTGTATCTTTGGGGTCAGTTTCAACCTCTTGGGACTTCTAGAAGTGGTTCTGACTGCACTTGAAAACATCGGCCGCCATTTTTTGAACAATATAACATTATGAATGCACCAGTGAATAAATACAATATTGACAAAAGGATCTGAAATGTTTATAAAATATCATGAAATTTTTTATTGAGATTTAATTACTGACATATAATCCTTTATGCGCATGATACAACTTCATGATAAATGGGACATACACAAACAAATTTAGCCCGTTAATTGTTCAAATGTGTCGTGTTAAGTTTTTATTTAAAAGATTTTATATTTTCATTATGATTTCTGAAGGATTATGTGACAATAAAGACTGGAGTAATGCTGAAAATTCAGCTTGTCGATCACAGGAAAAAATTACTAAAATAAATAATACTAATTACAAAATATATATATATATATATATCTTTAAATATTAAATATTAGTTACTTTTAAATAGTAATAATATTTCACAATATAATTTTTACTGTCTTTTTGATCAAATAAACTTTTCAAAAACAGTAAAGAAAACCTTATTGACCCCAAAGGTTTCAAAAGTATATTTATATCCATTATTAATCCATATTGAATATTTGTGCATTATGTGCTTATGTTTGTTTTCTGATATGAGTAATGTGTGTTATGTCTTTTTTTTAGTGACAGAATGGGGTGATGATGTGAGACCAATGTCTGAAGATGAAGCCATGGTCATAGTCAACCATCAATCTACAGGAGACGTGTGCACCCTAATGATGTGCTTGCAGGACAAGGGCACGGTACGCACACCTCTGCTTGAGTTGGGGCTAGTACTGCTCTCATGGTTGTGAATTGTACATTAAATATAGGCTGACATTACATTGATAATATTTCAGATCAGACAAAACTAATTTTCATGTTCTTATCCAGGTTGTACGAAAGATGTTGTGGTTGATGGACCATGTTTTTAAATATACAAATTTTGGGGTTGTTTCCTTGATTCATGGAGATTTCTTCATCAGACAGGTAAGACCTGTTCACTTAAAAAGAAAATATAGATTTGTTGTTATGTAATGTGACAATGATAGTGAGTTGATGTTCTACCTTCATTTGTCTGCATTTATTAAAATAAAAAACTAAATTGTTTTATTGCAAGGGGAAATTTAGCCGACATTGACGAGATTTGTCATTACCAACAGGGCAAAGCACATCGAGAAAAGCAACTAGTAAACCTGAAGGATCACCTAGACAAGTATTATTGCAACAGAGACAGGAAATGGATTGTACTGTTTCCTGAGGGCGGCTTCCTAAGAAAGAGGCGAGAGACAAGTCAGTCCTTTGCCAAAAAGAACGACTTGCCTCACTTGACTCACGTAACACTGCCACGACTAGGTGCCACACAGATTATCCTGAAGACCTTAGGACCCCAGCAGGAAAACGGTATATTGGGAACAGAGGGAAGCCCACCAGGTCAAAGTAAGGAACACAAACTACTCATTTATGTGACCCTGGACCACAAAACCAGTCTTAAGTAAAATTTTTGGTGTATGGTATGTTAGGATCAAGCAATACTTGGCTGAGATACAACTATTTGAAAATCTGTAATACCAAATACTTATGCAATCTCTCTGTCTACATTATGAAAACTTCTAAAACAAATGAAAAATATTATTACAGTGTAATTCCACTATAATTAAAAAATTGCAATAGCCTATGTTTCTCTATTAAAACAACAGCGGTTAAGTGCATTTATTCCGCGATCACAATCAATATAGTCTATATGGGGTGTGTGATATTTAAAAAAAAGATATCTCAATATTTTTGGGGATTTTTTTCAATAACGATAATTAGCCGATATTTCGCAGAGTGTGTTATTGTACTGATATCTGACTACCGTGGACAGCTGTAATTTTTTATATTCTTCATATTCTGTGTGGTCAGTTCACATCAGTGATTAATTCATTAAACTTTTCATTTAAGTGTAAATTGATTTTTAACACTTTTTTTAAAGTGTACATCTTTTGATTCAAATTTGTTACATTTAACCAGTCAATTAAGATAATACACATTTAGGCTGTTACCAAACAAATTAATCAACATTAATCTCTGCAGAAGTTGCTGCTTTAGATGTATTTACACACTGTTTAATGCATCTCAGAGGGACATGGAGTGCTTTAACCAGTTACAAATGCATAATTTGACGTTTTAAACATAAAACATTGAATACTGATATTTAAAATTATTAAAAAGATTTAAATAGACTTTAAATGTGAAATTAAATCGCCAGCAGCTGGCAGCACGTCACGCTTAAAAGTGAGTCATTTTTAGGGGTCGACCGATATGTGTTTTTCAGGGCCGATACCGATTATTACAGATCAAGTAGACCGATAACCGATATTTTGAACCGATAGACGTGTCTGGTGTAAAAATGAAAATGAATGCCAAAATTAATAATAACAAGAGCTCTGACAAAAAACGTTCTTTTAAATGCTTTTAAACATGTCTTTAATTCTGAAAACTGTTAATAACAACAACATTAAATAAACAGTAATATTAATAATAACATAAGTGCAGGGATCACCCAGAAGCATTCTGTAAACATTTTGTAAAACTTAAAGTAAACGTATTTAGCGTATTGTGTGATTATTCTCAACAAAAGTTGTAATAATTGTTGTAGTTGTATTACGTATATTCTACTGCACCACAGTAATATATTCGGCTAAACCGAACTTATATTTTGACAGGTTGCCATGAGGACCTTTTAAGTTTCTGTAGCCTATGTATATATGATATGACGATCGTTTTACTCAAATGAAACGGTCAAATGCTCATGAAGTGACTCTCCGAGCAGTTCTGGGGATGTTGTTCATGTATTTATGTCCTCATTTAGTGAGACGGCAGATGCTGAAAACACCGCCTTCAGTATGTATGTGTGCAGTAAATGAAACCGCCCGTCTGTGTCATTCATTAACAGAGATGCAGAACATGCAGGATTCATATTTAAATAGTGTTTTTGCGGCTTAATATTTATAGATACTAGTCCATAGCGCGAGTCGATTTAAGTGTAGGCTACTGACCTACTTTTGATTAATTCATCCAAACTTCGACAAATTCCATGACATTCCGCGTTATACGGTAAATTCCATTAAATGACTGCATTCCGCCCGCATTTTCCGCATCGCGGACATCATAGGTTATATTGAGGTGTTTTGCAACTTCAGTGTAGTGGATTGTGATTTATTGCAACGTCTGCTGCTGCCTTACCTTTGAGAGACAACTGATTCGTGATCACTGACGCAGCTCCAGTTAGCAAGTGCTTTCGGTGTGAGACTGCCTTCAGTTTTCCGCATTGATTGGTCGGACTCGTGACTCCCTACATATCAGATGAGCGGTGGGCGGAGATTGCTCTAGGCCACAGAGTGTTGAGCTCAGACAGGCTGCATCGGAGCCAAATAGTGCATTTAAACATTAAATAATTTCACCTGTATTATTTATTCACCAATAAATAATGTCACCTGTAAATAGTATGTTTGTTTGCATAATATATAAAAAAAAAAAAAAAATAATTATCGGCAAATCTGTTTTGAAAATGGCCGATATCGATAATCGTAAAAATGCTTAATATCGGCGCCGATAATCGGTCGACCCCTAGTCATTTTGACTAGGGCTGCAACAACTAATCGATAAAATCGATTATATCGATTATGAAAAATCATCGACAATGATTCTCATTATCGATTATTCGGGTCTGCCCACAGTGCACGTCCAGCTTCAGCCGGTTGCTAAAATTACAGCACTGAATGATGCATTTCTATGGACAAAATGCATCTAAAAATAGTGGAGGAAACAGAATGAGATGCCGTGGGAGAAGTACGTGATCCAAGCTGCCCACAGCATGATAATTCTTTATTTTGAGCTTTAAGTCAATGCATTAGTGTAAAGGCTTGCCCTGTCAGGCGCTGTGACAGATGCGTGTGCGTCCTCAGCGCAAAAACGTTCAGTTTACGGTCATATCCTTATCTATAAATGTCACGAATTCACGCAAGCATTAAAGGTCCGTCCTGACCGGCTGTGTTAAGTTTAATTTACCGAATGGCGCGTGCACGCGCGTCAGACAGACGGAACACAGAGAGGGGGGTTGGTTTAGTTTTCAATATTCGTGACACATTCAGCGATAAACGACAATAACTCCAAATCGAATTGCCCAAAACAAATCTAAACAGTGTGACCGCCAAAAGGGCAAAGCTGATCATGTTTCACAGCCTTCTTTTACATAGTTTTCGCTCGATGTAATAAGCACTAGCCCGCACAAGCCGTCTCAATGTGTATCAAGTGGGAGAGCTCGCTCTGTGCGGTTCTTTCAGTAAGGGACCGTGGGGAAAGTGCACGTTTTCTGCAGAGCTTTCAGTAAGGGACCGAGGGGAAAGTGCACGTTTTCTTCGTTTTCTGTGGAGCTTTCAGTAATGGACCGAGGGGAAAGTGCACATTTTCTTCGTTTTTTGCTATAGCTCACTGGGCGGTGTTTTTGTTATAGCTTTTTAGTTAAAGGGCCTACAGACATGAGACCAGTGTCAATCAAGAGAGGGGGACAGTGGACATTTTTCACAACCTTCCAGTTTAGATGTAAACTTTTTTTTGACAGATTCCTGAAATATTTGTTTTCTCTTTATGACAGGTGGTTTAATAAATTAAGCCCTGTATGTTTTCATGGCATTCAATTTGTTTGAAGGACATTGAGCAGAATGTGGAATAGTGTGTATTTTGTCAATACAATTAAATAATTTAATTTAATCCGATTAATCGAAAGAATAATCGGCCAACTAATCGATTATCAAAATAATCGTTAGTTGCAGCCCTAATTTTGACTGAACCGAATCATTTAAACGGCTCATTGATTAATTCAGGAACGAATCACTGAGATGCAAAACTGTGCTGTGGCTGTTTGGAATTATTTTTTTGTCGACGAAATGCAGCAAAAACAGGCAATATGGTGTATAAAATGTAAGTCTCTTGATATTAACTTATTGTTTATTGAACTGTTGTATAAAATCAATATCACATTTGTAACCATGCTTCTTTTTTAAGAAAAAACTGCACTCTTTGTGTGATTTGAATCATATGAAACGTAAATATATACATTTTCTGCCCCCATATCTTGAATTTTGCAATCATTCTTAATGCATTTTAATCGACTGAACCATGCAGTGAAAGAACACGCTCTAATTGCTAGGGGTGTAACGATTCATCGATATGGATCGATATATCGATACAATGTATGATGATACGATGCATCGATGCCACGCGTAAAATATCGATATTTGTAAAAAGGCACCTTTATTTTGGCACTGTCCACATTTTCACATAATGTCCGTCTATGCATTACCACCAACGCGTGCATTCTCGTTCAATCTCACATGTCAGGACTCGATATAAGGACTGCCCGAAGGCACAAGGTGAGCATAAAAGATGCTTGGGATTGTTGGAGTAACAGTCGCGTGCTGTGTGAGAAGTTTCCCGCGCACTAAAGCGCGCGCACGCAGACAGCCGCGTCAACTCTGCGCGAATACTGAGCTCTCCTCCGATTTTGTGTGCATGGATGTATAAATACAGACAAAACTCCATCAAAATGCATGTTTTGGCTAATATCCTTGTAAACAGTAGGTTAAGAAAAGCATAAGTCTTAATGTAAACAGTGGAGAAAAAAGGCATGTGTATCAGTATATTCAATCTGTGCTTTCATTCTTAAAGTGAAAGAAAACTAATAATAAATATAGTGCTGTCAAAGAAAAATACAAGTGCTCTCTGCTCCTGACTAAATAACCTTTGTAACATCAAAAAGTATTCATTTACAGGCTATTTAATTTATACAGTGAAGACTATGCAGTTGTTTTACATTTGATTATTACATTTCTGTAGCGTACCTGAAAATGTATTTTAGACTGAGCTGAAAAACCTGAAAAGCACTGTTTACTGAACTTGTGTCTTTCTTCTATTGTATTTATTTTCTGCTATTGCTTATAATTTGGTTATCTGTAGAAAAGATGTTTAGCACTGAGCCTATTATAGCAGCATTTTTAGATTTATGTTCATGTTATATATTTTGGTTGCATTTGTGAGTTAATAAAAATATAGGTTGTTTAAAATAGGTATATGATAATATCGATCGATGTACTCCTGTATCGAATCGTATTGTATAATTTTTGAGGAATCGGCAAATATCGTATCGCTGGGTATGAGAATCGATATCGAATCGAATCATGACAAACCATCCGATTTACACACCTACTAATTGCACACGTGCACTGTTTAGCCCGCTTCATTAATCACCACGTAGGCTAATGTGTGCGTGCACTACGTAACGTAGGTGTTTTGTTGGGTTTTTGCTCGATATTGTCAAATTGCACATAGTTAAAACAACTACGATATTATCGCAGACGATATATATCGCACACCCCTAAGTCTATACAATATAGTCTAGATCTCATGACAGAACACAGACTGGCTGAGTGACACTTTCATTTAGATAGCTAAACTCCAGCTTGTTTGTCAGTGTTTTCAGATCATCGGCGGCGGCAATGAGAAGCGAGCATGTGCGCATGGTTGCCAGACTGCTTAAAATAAGCAAAACACCGGGCAGAAAATGTATCCTTGTAACAGCGAAGCTCTGATTCGGGGATTTGAACTTTTGATGTCTGGCAACCGCACACATGAAAAGTCTCATAGTAGAGGTATGTAGATAGGGTTATTCCGATACTAGTATCGGAAATTCCTCCAATACCACAAAACATTCTGGCATTGGCGAGTACTTGAACCCACGTTCCGATCCGATACCATGTTCTAACACGAGACCTATAGTTATGCCCGCTAGATTTGTTTAATGCTGCAAATCGGAAATCAACTCTTCTTCGCTGCTCAGAATGCAAACACAGGAAGTTGTGCTGTTGTCGTCACAAGCAACCACTCTTTAGAGCAGTGAAGAAGATATACAAACGGGATGGCACATTGCCAGTAAATCACTCACGTATGTGACGGAATCTTCACCATGGGCAACTAAATGGGGTCTAATATTAGCCACTGGCTAATACGTGCTGCTTTGTTGTATTTTCCTGTCAAAATAACGGAGTTTGTTTGGAATTCTTCAGCTTTTAAGAACTGCCGGGTTCTTTGGTAGTAGGCGGAGCTAATAAGCAAACGACAATCTCATTGACTGGTGCTCACCTATTATCGTCCCTGTTTTGATTTAAGCAAATCAGTTCGAGCGAATGCAGATAACGTGATTAATAGTCATGAATCCAGCAGCTCGTTAATCCTTGGTGCGTTTTATGTTGTTCTTAATAGAACTCATAGTATGATTATTATCTTATCAGCATTATTGATAGTTTTTTCCCCATTTTTTACAGAAACTCTGAATGACCAAAAAAACACCACCACCAGCCTAAGTTCAGTTAAAATGACTAATATTCATTCACACATGGTTACCGAGTTTTAATTCTAATTACTAAAGTTATATAATTAAATAGTACTTGATTATCATAATATATTTATAATGCTTGACTGACTGATGTTAAGAGTGTAATTTTAAATATTTAAAAAGCTGTGCCATTTTCCAAACATTATATATTTTTTTTGCTTACTCGCCAGACTCTATATGTAGTGAAGCGCACCATAAAGAGGTGTTAGTGAGACCAGCAGGGGGTGCTCACCCTGCAGTCTGTGTGAGTCCTAACGCCCCAGTATAGTGACGGGGACACTATTCTGTAAAAAAAAGCCCCGTCCTTCATATGAGACGTTAAACTGAGGTCCTGACTCTCTGTGGTCATTAAAAATCCCATGGCATTTCTCGTAAAGAGTAGGGGTGTAACCTCGGTGTCCTGGCCAAATTCCCACCACTGGCCCTTGTCAATCATGGCCTCCTAATAATCGCCATCCACTTGATTGGCTCTATGACTCTCTCTCCTCTCCACCTGTAGCAGGTGTGTGGTGAGCGCACTGGCGCCGTTGTCCTGTGGCAGCCGTCGCATCATCAAAGTGGATGCTGCACACTGGTGGTGATTGAGGAGAGACCCCCCCACATGATTGTAAAGCGCTTTGGGTGTACAACAATACATAAAGCGCTATATAAATGGATAATTCATTCATTCATTCATAAAATAATTGTATCAATTCATACAGGGCTAGTTGGACATAAAGCTTTATACATACCCAGGTATCGGGTCAGTACTCGGTATCGGCCAACACCCTGAGCCTAGGTATCGGACTCAGTATCGGAAAGGAAAAAAGGGTATCGGAACATCTCTATATGTAGAGCAGTCCGCAATAATTGTCTTTTTTTGATAAATAAAGATGTTTTTGTTAAAGTTTGTATTTTTTGGAATGCATTTTAGTCTCGTCTTATTTCATCAAAGACAATGGCATGTTGATATAGTCATAGTAATCATTTATTCAGCTTATTGTTGTCTCGTCTTTGTCTCGTCTTAGTCATGGGAAAAAAGCTTTTCAATGAACATTTTTCGCCATGGTCTTCATTATCGAAATTAACACTATGAAACAATAGACTTTTTATTTCGTCCATCCGATATCGTCATATCGCACAGCCCTAACTACCTAGAGCAGATGCTAATGGCTAGTATGGCAATGTCCCTTAATACGGTTATGTATCACAGGGTTAGGGTTAAGACATTTTCTTAACAAAATGTCCTAACCCTAGCCCTATGATAAATAACCGTATTAAGGGATAACAATGTTATTTTTTTTTATTTTCTAAAGTATTTTAATGAGATTATTTTTGAATATGACATTGCAAGATTAATGTAATATTATTTACTAAAAGATTAATTGACCGATTAAAAAAAAAAAAACTTTAGATTAGTAGTCAATTAATCAGCTATCCAAATCATTATTTGTAGCAGACCTAGAATCTAAAGTGGTCAAATAAAATAATATTAAGTGTGAGCTTAAAAATGTATTTATGTAGATGTAAAGGCCAGTTTATAAAATGTCAAACTAAACTATATAAAATATTTTCAAACAATTTTCTGCACCAAAGCTGTTCGCATTATTCAGTTTCAGTGCAGATATTTGTCATTGTCATAACGTCTGGAAAGCTAAATGGATGGTTCAGCACCCAAACAATAAAAAAAGATAAGTTTGCGGTGATTTATTTTCTTTCATTCAAGTAAACAAACAATATCAAAATTGAACTCAGTGACTTTTATTGTATTGATAAAATACACACACATTTTTTAAAACTGTAACACATTAGAGAACACATTTTCAGTGTTAATCAAGAGTTAATAAACTCCTAATTGTCTGCTCATTAATAGTAATGTTGTAGTAGTTATGTTTAGGTATTTGGTAGGTTTAAGGGAGTAATAATATGGTCATGCAGAATAAGGCATTAAAATGTGCTTTACAAGTACTTCTAATATGCTAGTAATCTGCATGCTAATAAGCAGCCAGTTAATAGTGAATAGTGTTCCCTTCTGAAGAAACAAATGCATAACGGTTTGTAATGACATGAGGGTCAGTGAATAAAATAATTTTTGTTTTGTATAAACTATACATTTGTTAAAAAATATTAATAATAAAAATTGACTTCAAATACTGATACTTCAGTGCATTGACTGTGGGTTGTGACCAAAGTGTATTGTAGTACTATACGGTGTCAATATTTTCTCACCACACCTAGTACATTTTAAAATTCCTTGTTGGGTGGATCTTCCATTTTGTCTCCTCACACCACTTATGCAGTGCATATATTTGCTCTGCTTAATGGAGGATTTGCTGTTATTGGGTTGACTAATGGAGATGTTGCGTTCTGACGGGCATGAATTCAAAACAAAGAAATACTTAGGCTGGTTAAGCAATATAATAAGCTGCTAGTATTGAGGACATGCCCACACAGAATGCACCATCTTCATTTTAATAATTCCTCTTATTAGATTTGTAAGTACAGTGTGATGATGATATGTTAACTGAACCAATAAACAACTATTTTAGAGATTAAGGAGATTAAAGCAGCACAGTCACTGCGTGTTTCAACTAGCTGGTTATTAAGGTGGACTAGTTTTAGTTTGTTCTGATTGTTTTTTTTCTGGCTGTGTTTTAAGCAGTGGCACCTGTTTATAGGAGTTGCAGTTCTAAAAATGTATCTTTTTAAGCACCATCGGTGCAGCCATCACAACTAGGGCTGCACAATATATCACCTGCGATATTTAATGCGCATCTTGTCAGTAATCCGGTCCTGTAATCAGTGGTAAATTTACGCAGCTTGTCAGTAAACAACTGCTCTGTGTGGTAAATGCTGCTCCATGTGAAAATATGCACGTGATGGAAATTAACGCTGATTACAGGAACGGCTTTACAGACCAGATGTGCTTTAAATATCGCATGCGACATATCGTGCAGCCCGAATCACAACTAGGGGTGCTCCGATCAGGATTTTTGAGGCCGATCACAGAAAACAATATCTGCCGATATGATCACCTTTACCGATCTTTTTAAATACTTTTATCATGTAAAATTATGATGATCCAATCAAGATTTTTAGACATTTATTCAGAGCCTGAATTTCATTTTTGAAAATTAATTCCCCTCTTAGGGTTTAGTTGACAAAAAAATAAAAATATATATTTATATATATAAAATTATTTTTTTAGGTGACATTTTTCACAAATATATTTCTCACGTAAATGTTTGATTATGCACAGCATTTAAAACAATAGCTTACACACAGCTCAAGCCTGATTTCATGAGCTGTATGTGAGACGGGCTATTACACCAGGTTCACACTAGGGTTATGGTTAATCGACATATTGTCACACCGGTTATACCGGTATCACCGTGGTGGGGGGTCATTTGAGTTTTTCCTTTTTCCCTAGTTTTCCTTTGGTTAAAAATCTTATAAAAGCACTGTGCATATATTTTTTTCACTTTGAAGAAATTAAATTAAATTAACAACAAAATACAACGTAGAACATAGAACTTTTATTAACAAAATGAAAAAAAATCCACCATGCTATATGCCTAATATAAAATTACAAATAACGTACACAAAGTTTAAATATACAAAACTAAAAATAAGTTAAGAATCAGGAACAAACAATTATGAAACGAAAAGCGTTTATTAGCAAAAATGATTAAGAATGTTTGAAGGCAGGGACGGCATACACCTTGATGTAAAATAATGGGGAAAAATCACACTGTTTAAATAAAATAAAAATCAGCAAATACTGTGGAACCAAATACATGGAGAAACGAATGTTTAAAAAAAAAAAAAACATTATCGCTTAGATCATGGATGCCCAATCGGTCGATTGTAAAGGCAGTGCTGGTAGATTGCACTTTAGGTCAGTGTTTCTCAACCAGGGGGGCGAGAGATAAAACTACAATATAATATATTCACTAATATTATGACTCGCATGTTAAGTCATGTAAAACATATATAGCCTATAAATAAATAACAGCACCACCTCTCTACGTATTCTGTGTTTCGGAGCAGCAAAACATTTCTCACTGCGCTGTGTGAAATACAGACTGAACGGCGGCTCAAAACCGCTGTATGAGCATATGATGCGCAAACTACAGTTCTCGGCTGGATAAAAGAAGCCAGTGTCACACTAGTAGCCTAAAGTTTTGATGGACGCCCATTGTAATCAAGGTAAAGCGGAATTGCAGTGACATACAGGATCGTGCACTAGGCACGTGTTATAAACATACGGATGCGCAAACGAACCGTGGAAAAGTCATATTTTTAAAACGGCATTTCACTCATCACTGGAAAAATAACATTAGTTTCTGGAAAAGTCTTGGAATTTGTTTACAGCTCCTGTGTATTTGAATATTCACGTTTTAGTTGATAATATTGATAGTTAACGTTCACGCGATCCGTCACGTGGGTGGGCGATATGACTCGCAGACGCTGTTGCAGCTAGTATTATGTAGTAAACTCACGCAATGACAAATTTTATACACGATAACAATAATATATCAGGACGTGATAGGTACACTGTGCCGTAAAATTTTTTTTTCTCATTTAGTTTGTCTAGCCATTATATTGCAAAGCAAGTCTGCAGCTGCAGCTTGCTAAGCTCCCAACCGATCATTTTTCATAATCCTTGACGTGACACTCGTGAAGCTGCGGTGTCATCTCACTGAAGATAAATAAATTCCGGTGCAGTGATGAAATAACTGCAGAGGTAGCTAAAGGTGGCTAATTGCAATAGGACAAATAGGACAAACAAATACAATAAATAAGAAACACTACATACATTTAACAGTAAATTAATTAGTCTTCACTGATTTTTAGATTATTTTTTTATCTATCTTATGATAGATAGATAGTATTTTATTAACGTAGGTATTTTGAAATACTTGTACTTTATGAAATTAAGCTTCTATTTATATATTATAAATAATCATGTAAATTATTCTGGATTGAATTTTTTTTAAGTATCTTGGAGAGGTGAGGTATCTAAACAAGTCGACAAAACATGCTAGCTGAACAAAATAATACAATTAAATGGGGGAATCAGTGTCTCACTTCAGTTCTTGGACCACTTCTCTTTTCTGTCTACATGGCTTCACTAAAGGTTCTGTCATTCATAAACATGGCTTTTCATATCGCTACTGTAAGTGTTTATACTCAACTATCTACCTCTCATTCCATCCTGATGATCTGACGATAGCTGCTCGCATCTCAGCATGTCTAGCGGACATAGCTTGTAGTAGGACCATCACCATTCATAAACTAAACCTAGCTAAGAAGAACTGCTTTTTACCATTTTGTCCTCCTTTCAATTCAATTCAACATATTTACACCTCCAATCTATCATTATCACAACCATTTTTAGACCTTCTCAGGCCTTCAAAAAATGCAGCCTTGCAGAAATTAGAACATTAGAATATATTACAGATTTGAACACTTGTGTGTTATAATTGTATTAATAAGCTGAATTTCACAGATCCACATTAACTAAAGGACTGAAACCCCGGTCCTGTAGATTTGACAGCATTATAAATGATTTAAGAAGTATCAGGCCCTTTCTCTCGGAAAAACTAATAAAATGCAACACAACAGTATTGTTCAGGCTCTTGTTCTGTCGGCAAGCTTGCACTATTGCAATGCTCTCTTGGCAGGTCTAATCCAGCCAGTTCCATTTCAAACCTCTACAAGTAGCAGCAATCCAAAACCTGCTGACCAGTGCTAAACAGTCTCGCAGTCGGTGCTTTGTCTTGTAATGAGCCTGACAAAAGACACTGCACGTCACACCTCTGTTGCATCAATGATCGTGTCACACTCGGCTACAATTTATTCGGCTGCTCGCATTAAATTCGACCAGGCATTAATCGTTTGCCTACAGAACCACCTCTGGCTCTGCACCCCTATTACCTAAATTCATGTAACACAGAAATAATGATGTCTGGTTGAAAAGACTGTGTTGCTCTTTCTGGACCAGCAGCAGCATGAATGCAGAATGTCTTTAACACTGTTTCACATGATAAGCGTCAGTGCCCATAAGTGAACGACTGCATTGATGATACCTCTGATTCATCAACAGAGGCGACAAAACATGCTTCTCACGATCTACTGACACTCGCGATGTGAAACAGTCGCAATAGACATAGCTGAATCGTTGTGATTCATGAAAAAGATTGCTTGAAGCAAATCGCAATTTTTTTTACCCTCTTATGTAAACACTGCAAAATGTTTTGCAAATCTCGCCATGTTCTCACGAGACGCACTCTCACTCTCGTCACATCCCTTACATAGACATTTCATGAAACATTAGGTCATGAATATTTACCTCTCATGGAATTTATTTAAAAATGTGTAAAAATGATGCGCAAACGAACCGTGTATTTGCACTCTCTCACTCATCACTATAACATTATTTCTGCTTGAATACAGCTCAGCTATATTCACGTAGTTGTAAATACTAACACTAAGTTTAATGTTTCTATATTATATACATACTAGTTTAAAAAAAAATATTAAAATCTTATCCTACGTGTACTGTCGTTAGGCAAACCAGGACTTGTAATGGCACTTGCATGTTATTGCTCATTTTGTTGGTTTTGATTGCTTCTATAATGTCCTCATTTGTAAGTCGCTTTGGATAAAAGCGTCTGCTAAATGACTAAATAAATATATCATTTATTCTCATTAAAGTTACAAAAGTGATTTAGTCAAGAGCAGTGAGGGATTTTCTAGCAGTGTGCTATGATTAACATGAATGAATATTGTACCGCTTCCCCTTTAAGACCGAAGTCCGGATCTAATACACTGTTACATTGCGTTTTCTCTTTCTGCCGTTTATTCTCTCTTAAGACCTAAATCGCTGTGTTTGAGGATACTTGCAAAGATGGGGATTCTGACACATATAAGTGTGCTTATGTAATTGTTCAAAGTCGGCAAAAAAGAAAACGCACGCTCCTCTCACACAGAAAGAGAGCGTGCACGCATATAGGAGGTGTTTGACGGCGCACACATATTGCTCTGTTGTTTGATTTTCAACTGCTTAAAATCGGTTGTTTTAAAACTGTAGTGCTTAAAAACGCATGACCATGCTACAGATGCAGTCCCTCGTTTAGTAACGAGCTGGTCGTTCTCCACCTGCGTCTGTCTCCCCTTCACGCCCCGTGGTGGGCGGCATATAAAGATCGTAGTCACCCATATGATGAAAAGGTATTACCGGAAACAATGTATTTTGCGACACCACGATATAAACGATAGAACATAATATGAAACGATAGACTTTTTATTTCGTCCATCCGATATATATCGTCATATCGCACAGCCCTAACAGCGAGTGTTTTATAATGGATGCTCACGTGTGTTGAAGTTTGTGAAGATCAGTGGTGTTTATGTGCACACGGGCATCAAACGCTCCAAACAACTTGTTCTTACAGAGGAACTATTTACTGATGGCGTCGTGAATAGTGAATAATAATAAAAAAAAATATTATTCAATTAATGCAATATAAAGATACATCCCAACAAGCCTTTTTAATATTTTATTTAATATTTATTTGATCATTTATTAACTTTTCACTTGGTAGATCTCGGTGAGTTTCTCATTTGAAAATTAGATCCGCACTCAAAGTGTGGGCACCCCTGACTTTAATTAATGGCAGAAGTCACCAGGCTTTTCAAAATCCAAAATATTTTTAAAACAGGCACTTTTACATTTAATTTTGAAACTCTTCAGCCATCATCTTGTCTGTCTCACCTCACTCTTCTTGTCAGTCATCTCTCTTCACGTGATAAATTAAATCTGATCTGTGATGTAGAGGTCTGCGCGGGACTGTTTTTTTAGTCCCTCTCCCGCGAGGTTTTATTCCGCACCCACCCGCTCCCGCGATATAATCACTGTTTGTTCACATTTCTTATGAAAGAAAGACAGATAGGCTAACAAATAAAAGTTTAGTCTGCACAAAATTGTATTTATTTTATTCGTCTTGTCAAGAGTCTTGAATTTATTGACAGAAAAATGTCAAATGTCTGACCTGAATAGAATGAATATTATATCTTCATGAAAATCCTTTCCAGCTAACACACGCAGGACCAGTTATGTGATTTATTGGTACTGTACTTTTATTTCACGCGTTGCATGCTTGTAGTTTCTGCGCTTTAGTGAAGTGATGTACAGCGCGGCGCCACGTTCGCGAGTGCTATAGAAGAATGCGCGCTACCAGCACAGTATAACATCTGACATGACAGGATAGTTCGTTTTTTCTGAGGTGAGAGACTTTTTATTTCATAAGTTACGAAAATAACGATAGAATAATGACACTAACATTAAACCTGTCAACATCTCATCTGACCGCAGATACTGAATCGGGACAGTGTGTTTTTCTCAGGCACTCTTTCTTTATTTAAACTGCATCTGACAGACGTGTCAACCGCTTTAATTCACGTCTTTTAAAATACAAATATTGCATCAGAAAAACATTTAGAATTATATTTTTTGTTGTTGATGTCGTTTCTTTTGTCCGCACACTCCGCAACCCACTCAGAACGGTCCTGCAACCCACCAGTTGAGAAACACTGCTATACACTGTTGTATATGTATGTCTTATTGTCTTTTTATATGGTCAGTTTTATTGCATTGTTTGTCTTTTTTTCCTATTTCTGTTTAGTTTTCATTTGTATTTATTTCAGTTTTAATAGATTTATTACTTCAACTTTTTTCAGTAAACATTTTATTTTAGTTTCTCACATTTATTTTATTTCAGCTTTATTTCCCTTTTAGTCAACAGTAACAACACTAGTATATACAAGATATTTGATAGTTAGACATTTTATATTTTTATATATTATATTTGAATGCATTTAATTGTATTTATTTTATCCTGTTGAGCATGTGTGCTCTTTAATTTAATTAATGTAGACAGTCAGTGGCGTAACTTCTCATGCTGTTGTTTTGGTTGGATTTTATTTTAGACATCCCACACCATTTTACTGACAATGTGTCAAGTTAAATATAGTTCAACTTTTAAACAACCGCATGTTCTGGTACATTCTGTCGTTCCCCATACAGCTGTTTTTGAACACATGAACACATCTTATTTGATCATCTCCTAAGAAATATGTCTAATCGGTGTCTGGTGGACCATAATTACAAAGTGCTTTCTTAAGACCGACTCGTCTTTCAGATAACACAACGAATAGTTGTAATGAATAGAAAAAATATTTAGCACATTTGTAATTCTTAAACTCAAGGACTAAAAGTGGTTAATTCAGTTCATGTTGAGAGTTGTAGTTATTGATTACACCAAAATTGTGCATTCAGTTCGTCAGAATATCAAATCTAGTTTTGTGGTGTTAATAACTGTGGAAATGCATCATTGCAGTAAAAACAAACCTGTTTGACTGACTGACTTCTGTGTAATACAAAAAAAATAAAACAATGCACTATATTCTTCAAGTACTAAATCAAGTACATTTTGTGTTTGGATGGGAAGAGTATGAATAGTGCTTTTTCGTTTCATTATTGAAGTGATTTGGCCTTGTAGTTAACATTGGTACAGCTCTTTCTCTGACTCATGTCTCTGTGTCTGCTCACCTTCAGGTAACAAAGCAAAAGGACTACAGTGGGTAATTGATATGACCATAGCCTACCCTAATGCAAGACCCATGGACATTCAGACATGGATTTTTGGTTACAGAGATCCAACAGTAACGCATGTACACTACAGGTAAGAATTATTCTGTAATAGTGTTGTAATCTGCAAATGTCTCAAACGTAGGGGTGTGCAATATATACCGTCTGCAATAATATTGTAATTGTTGTTTTAACAAATGTGCAATTTTGACATGGAGTATATCGCACAAACCAAAAAACACATCTACTAACAGCGTCTGCTAAATGACTAAATGTAAATGTGCACTCATTCATTATGTGAAGATGGTAGGTTGAATGAATGAATGATGCACTTATATAGCGCTTTATTGTGTATTGCTGTACACCCAAAGCGCCTCACAATCATGTGGGGGTCTCTCCTCAACCACCACTCATGGTGCCCAAAACATTATCACAAACTTTTTTATATCAGAAGATATCGAATTTCAAATCTGTGTTTCTTTCAAGTTTAAAGTAGGGATGCACCGAAATGAAAATTCTTGGCCGAAGCTGAACAAAATGAAACACTGGGGCCGAATACCGAACACGGCTTTTCAAAAATTTTTCTTCCCCATGTAGGCCTATTTTGAATTTATTTTCACTATTGCATAAATTAAATAGCCAAAATCTGCTTTTTACTCTTTTGTCCTGCTTTACAAAAAATCCTTAACACTGACCATTTTTATACTTCCTATCAGACATTATACCAACAAAGCACAATTCTCATTAACTTCAAAAAAATTATTCGATAAGTTAGTAAAATAATATTTTACATGGGCCATTTTGAGACTCATACTAAAATGCTTCTTGAATCAGGCATGCTAAACATTTTTTTCTACAGTACAAATAAATGCAGAAAATTCGCTAGAAGAGCAGTTCAATAAAAGTGCTTTTCAGGTGCCAAAATACATTTTCAGGTACGCTAAAGAAATGTAATAATCAAATGTAAAATAACTGCATAGTCTTCACTGTATAAATTAAATAGCCTGTAAATGAATACTTTTTGATGTTACAAAGGTTATTTAGTCAGGAGCAGAGAGCACTTGTATTTTTCTTTGACAGCACTATATTTATTATTAGTTTTCTTTCACTTTAAGAACGAAAGCACAGATTTAATATACTGATACACATGCCTTTTTTCTCCACTGTTTACATTAAGACATATGCTTTTCTTAACCTACTGTTTACAAGGATATTAGCCAAAACATGCATTTTGATATAGTTTTGTTTGTATATTTTTTCATCCATGCTCAAAAAAGCGGAGGAAAGCTCAATCAGTATTCGCTCAGAGTTGACGCGGCTGTCTGTGTGCGCGTGCTTCAGATGTGTGTGCGTGTGCTTCAGATGTGCGTGCGCGCCTGCGCTTTAGATGTGTGCGCGGGAAACTTCTCACACACAGCGCGCGACTGTTACTCCAACAATCCCAAGCATCTTTTATGCTCGCCTCGTGCGTTCGGGTAGTCCTTATATCGAGTCCTAATACGTGAGATTGAACGAGAATGCACGCGTTGGTGGTACGTTAATGCATAGACGGACATTATGTGAAAATGTGGACCAGTGCCAAAATAAAGGTGCCTTTTTATACTACAGATATTGATATTTTACGCGTGGCATCGATGTATCGTCATACATTGTATCGATATATCGATGAATCATTACACCCCTAGTTCACATCAGTGATTAATCTTTTCATTTAAGTTTAAATTAGATTTTTACCTTTTAATAAAGCAATTTTGTTTCTAAAAGTGTACATCTTTTGAGTCAAATTGTTACATTTAACCAGTCAATTAAGATAATACACATTTAGGCTGTTACCAAACAAATGAAACCAGTATTATCAAAATGTATCGTTGCAGAAGTGTTTAGATGTATTCACACACTGTTTAATGCAGCTCAGAGGGACATGGAGTGCTTTAACCAGTTACAAATGCATAATTTTTTGACATTTTAAACATAAAATATTGAATACTGGTATTTAAAATTATTTTAAAAATGAAAATAGACTTTAAATGTGAAATTAAACCGCCAGCAGGTGGCAGAAAGTCACTGGTAATAAGTGAGTCGTTGCGACTGAACCGAATCATTTAAACGATTGAATCATTCAGGAACGAATCACTGAGACTCAAAACAGCGCTGTAACACAGCAAAAACGAATGCAGCAAAAACAGACAATATGGTGTCTAAAACGCAAGTCTCTTAATATTAACTTATTGTTTATTGAACTGTTGTATAAAATCAATATCACATTTGTAACCATGCTTATTTTTGAAGAAAAAATGGCACCCTTCGTGTGATTTTAACCATATGAAACGTAAATATATACATTTCTGCCCCCATATCTTGAATTTTGCGATCATTCTTAATGCATTTTAATCGACTGAATCATGCAGTGAAAGAACACGCTCTAATTGCGCGCGTGCACTGTTTAACCCGCTTCATCACCATGTAGGCTAATGTATGCGTGCACTCGGTAGGCATTTTGTTTGGTTTTTGCAAAATACTCCATTGTCAAATTGCACATCGTTAAAACAACAATTACGATAATATCGTAGACGATATATATCGCACACCCCTAATGTCTACATTAATAATATATAAAATTAAATATGAATATCCCACATTTATGCCACAATGCCATAGTGCAGTTAGTATTATTACAGTAAATCCATGGTAAATGATGGCGATTTGTTGATTGAAAAGCCTTCTGACTGTATCGTTGTGCACAGTGTTTCTCCTGGTGTCAGCGTTGTTTCATACAACTTTAAGTTGAAATATATCTCACAGTGTTGTTTAGTGGTCACATGACCACAACTTATCAGTGAGTGAACGGATCTGCTTTAGTAAACTTGTGAATTATTGGATTTAGAGGCAACAGTAATGTTGCCTCTAACACAAGTGTGAGTAACAGTTTTAATTATGTGGTCACTATTGCTTTGTCTCTTCTTAAAGATTGTTTGATATGTAGTTATTTATGCATTTTGACCTAAATCACAGCAGCGTCCATCTATGAGGAATGTATGAATAATACATTTATATAGCGCTTTATTGTGTATTGTTGTACACACAAAGCACTTTACTTTACAATAATGTGGGGGGGGGGTGTCTCTCCTGAACCACCACCTATGAGGAATGTAAGCTGTCAAACATACACAACTATTAGCCAATCATAGCAGTGGGCGTTTACTTCAGTCTACAATCTGTCACACCTATTCAGAGCGTTCTGATGAGGGGGTTAAAAACAGGACAGAAAATTGCCTTTACTTCTAAACTGTTTTTTTTGATGTAAAAATCTTGATAACATAAGTGGTCCTCAGAAAATAGTACAAAAAACCAAAGGCAGTTCATAACCCCTTTCAAATTTAAAATTATTTTTTATGTATATTAATGATAATTAGTCAACATGATATCTCAAATGTGTGCCCTTCTGTCTTTACCATACTTGACAAGCCATTATCATATTTAATGCTAAATTAAATCGGTGTAAACGTCGGTGCAATTATAATACCTGCTGTTGCTATCCACAATTTGTATTGTGATATATTTTGACACCCTTAGCCACTGCACTTATATGATCTAACTAAGGTTAAATAAGTACAATAGATGATTAAAATGATGGGGAATGATTCTTAATCATTACTCCCCATTTCTGAACCCTCACTGAGTTTAATCCCTTTGTGAATTGAGTGCGAGGTGGGTGGATGATCACACTGGGTCAACAAACTGCCTTAGATATTTTTTTTGATATGCCTCCCTGCAAACTGTCTTTTATTCTGCTGTGCAGTGTTTGCTGATTCAGTTCAGACAGCACTGCTGTGATTTATGAGCACCTTACCTTTTACATGCTCATCAGTTTTATCACCACACCTGCCCTGAAACGGCCTCAGAGGGAAACACGAAACAAAAGTGTTGAGTTTAAAATTAAGTTTTACAAGTGAAGCAAAAAATAGTTGTTGTGGTTTAATATTTATGTATGTCTAGTAGGGGTGTGACGAGACACTTATCCCACGAGACGAGACTGAGCTCACGAGAACGAGACGAGATTGTTTGACTTTTTTTTTTTTTTTTTCAATGATGAAATATATAGGGAAAAATAGTCTTTTATTCAACTGAAAAACACAAAATGCAAAAAAAAATTGCATTTTGAAATGAACTTGTATGAAGTTCATTTAACGAAAGTTTACTAGTGGTTCTGACAAAATATGAATTGCTTAAGTCATTTAAAAATATATATTCATTTGAACAAAATAAAAATTCAATGGAGTCAGTGTCTCTCTTTATAAAGACTTCTTTCACTATTGGAATTTCCTGAATGAATGATTCAATGACAAATACTTTTTAAACGGGTTGTCGTTTACAATACAAGTGTTAAGATCCTTTCATTTTGATCGCTCCTGTAGACAATAAGTGTTTATACCCAAACTATAAACTTTTATCCGAGTACATCTTAGGGATACACCGAAATGAAATTTCTTGGCTGAAGCCGAACAAAATGAAACTCTGGGCCGAATACCAAACACGGGTTTTCAAAATTTTCCCCCATGTAGGCCTAGTTTGCCATTTTTTTTCACCATTGCATAAATTAAATAGCCAAAAAGTGCTTTTTACTGTTAAATAAAAAAATAAATTACAAAACAACAATTAAAAAATATTTACTGAACACTTAACATTCTACCAGACATTATACCAACAAAGCACAATTTTTGGACCCCCTTTTTGAATCAGGCATGTATTTTCTTCTGTACAAATAAATGCAGCCTTGCTGAGCAGAAGAGACTTATTTTAAAACATTAGAATATAATACAGATCCCAATTTGAACACTGTGAATGTTATAATAAATGTATTAATAGAGCTGTTGTATGGTAATTATTATAATCATTATTATTGTCGTGGTTTAATTTTACAGAACAACATTAAAATTACAATCGCGTAATTGATTGTCACGTCATTTTTCGGTCCAATTTATTCTGTCTTCTCGTTTATTCTGCCGAACACTGAGTTTTTTTTTTTGGCCATTTTCGGTTGGAGAACATTCAGTGCATCCCTAGCACTTCTGTTATTTAAATGTCCGTAACACAGAGATAATGATGTGTGGTTGAAAAGAGCGTTTGTGTTGCTTTTTCTGGACCAGCAGCAGCATGAATGCTGAATTGAATGTCTTTAACACCTGTTTTGAGCTGCGCGTGTTTTATCACCGCCCATATCAGTGAATGACAGCGTTCACACATGGTCAGCTAGAAAATGTGCTTCTCACGCTCCTCTGACACTTGCGATGTGAAACAGTCGCAATAGACATAGCTGAATCGCTGTCATTTAGGAAAAATATCGCGTGGGTGTTTGAATCAAGATCGAATTTTTTTAATTAATGGTGCAGCTCTAATGTAAACACTGTAAAATGTTTTGGGAGGATATCGTCACGTTCTACAAATCGGATCTCGTCCCATCCCTAATGTATTGGATGCCACATGATAATGTTTGTCCAGTATGCTTTGTTGGTCACTTGCATTCCGTTTTCTTTTTTAGTGCTGTCAAACGAACATTGTGAACATTAAAATTTGCAAAAATAAATTACTCCACTGCTCACAGAGAAGTTTGAACACTGATGATAAGAGTTTCACTGTCCAAAAATTTGTGGTATAAATGTGCTTTTTTTACTTGAAGCATATTTTATTTTTCTTTGTTGTCAGAGTGCACCAGAACGCTTCATTTACATGTTAAATTCATAAACACATTATTATGGGGGGAGACCCCAATACAAGATTTCAATTCCGAACTTTTTGGAACCTTTTTGATCTCTTGTGAGTTTGCAGGTATGAATTAGAGATCGACCGATATATCGGTTTACTGATATTTTTCCCGATATTTAAGCATTTTACCATAATCGGATATCGGTTTTGAAAAAAACGATAACCGATATATATATATATATTTTTTTTTTTTTTATTAGTCACATACACAATTATACAGAGTATAACCAGCAGTGAAATGTGTTCTCTGCATTTGACCCATTCAAGTGAACACACACTTGGAGCAGTGAACACTGTTCATTCAGGAGAAGCTCAAGCACGAACACCGCATGTAACTTTATACAAGATTCATTTGTTTGAAACACACTAAATTATATTAACATTTACTATAGAACCATTATTTCGCCAATAAACATCTAAATAAATACATCTCTATCGAAATTAATTATTTATTATCTCCACAAGCGATCGCAGTTTGAGTATAGTTCTGTGTAAATGCATAGATAAACCACGCTGTCAGCAGTTTTCATAATCTAGAATGACAAAAACATTTTAATAATTCTGATAAAACGTGCCAGTTAAGAAATGCAATAAAATACGATGTTTTGTTTGTTATAGCTTATTTCAATATTCCAGAGAATATTATTCAGTGAATTATTCTCCACTCTTTAGTCTATTAAACAGCTTATAAACCTAAAACTGTAGTTTAAAATGAAGTTGATATGACTCCTGTCCTTTATTTTCTCCATTTGAAAACATTAGATATTATTTTGCTTATTGTTAATATCAGTGTTGCTGATGATGTTTTTATAAATTAAATGTTTATTGTAGTAATTTGAAGATAACATTTTACATGAAAATGTTAATTTTCAACCGTTGTTTGTTGTTGTTAAGATGACTGAAAGGAGGAAAAACCAAAGCGAAGAATGGACTTACTTCACTTACTTTATAACAGTAAATAATATCGGTTCTGCATATTGGTTATCGGGAACATAAACGTACAAATAATCGGTATCAGTTATAAAAAATCAATATCGGGCGATCACTAGTATGAATACAATGTTTGAATATAAATATATACATGTTAATACATCAAAATATTGACTCTATGTGTGTATTTATATATACATAATAAATATACAGAGTACACATTAGGGCTGGGCGACAAGTCAAAAATATCTTGTCGATAATTGCCTTAAAAAATATTGCGATATCCGATAATATCATCTACCTTAGCCCCATCTCCACCAGCCCCCGCCATGAAAACATTGCCGACATGCACCATAAACACGCACCATGTTCAGTTTTGTCTTAATTATTTCCACATTAAAGTTTGGTATTACTTTTCTTTGTTTGTGCTTAAACTAACAGAAAACTTTAGCTTTGCTGTTATGTTGGTGTTGCTAATAATTTCCACTCTGTTCTTATCAAATTTGTTTGAAATTAATTTAGTTTTGTGAGAACTGTTGAGGAAAAATAATAGAACCCAATTTTAAGTTCATCATGGTGAAGTGTGACATTCTGGCGGGGATTGTAAGAATGATAAATGCATGTTGATGTTATATAGTAATGTCTTGAATAGGGCTGTGCGATATGACGATATATATCGGATGGACGAAATAAAGTCTATCGTTTCATATTATGTACTATCGTTTATTTCGTGATGTCACAAAATACATTGTTTACGGTACTACCTTTTCATCATTTGGGTGACTGCGATCTTTACACGCCACCACGAGGTGTGAAGGGGAGACCTAACAAGCCAGGACAAAACGTGAAGCTCGTTCCTAAACGAGGGACTACATCTGTAGCATGGACACGCGTTTTAAAGCACTGCAGTTTGATTCAAACTGATTTTAAGCTGTTGAAACACAAACAACAGAGCTATATGCGTGCACCGTCTGTGTGAGACGAGCGCGCTTTTTTCTGCTTTATTGGCTTTGAACGATTACATAAACACACGTAAATGCATCAGAATCCCCGTCTTGGCAAGTATCATCATAAACACAGCAATGTATGTTAGGCTTGCCGCGATAGACGGTGATGACGGTTATACCGGTGTTAATCCGCAACACCGTTACGTCACTTGCCCACCGTGGCACCGTCCCTCACCGTCGTTTAGATTTTTTTTATAGTAATAAAAATTATTTTGTTCAGTTAGAGGACTCTACAATTAAAACTGAGCACAACATGTGTAACGATGCTCAGAGCAGCATAGCAGATATAATATACAGCTCTCAGACAGAACAGGCAGGTTGTGATGAGTGACAGAGCAGAATAAAGATGAAGTGTAAATGCGATGTCCTTGAAGGACGTTCAACTCATCTTTCCTTTTTCTTTATTTGTATTATGCTTATCCTATCATTTTAAATGACAGACTGTTGAATTTATTTATTTTTCCTCTGCTGCACTTTTCACTGTGTTAACAGCAAGATGTTAAATTAATTTAGTGTTTTGACAAGTCTAATAAAATAGCTATTAGGCTAAACCTACATTTTTTTCCTATTGTGTTGTAGCCTGAATGTTAGCCTAAACGAATTGTATCCTGACAAAATGAATAAAAATAAGGATTACAATTTTTATATAACTTTTTTTTCTCTCTGTGACACTTTATTCCGTGTTGGCAGCAAAATTTTATTGACATTTTTTCTGTCAATAAATTCAAGACTCTTGACAAGACGAATAAAATAAATACAATTTTGTGCAGACTACACTTTTATTTGTTAGCCTAACTATCTGTCTTTCGTCAGAAATGTGAACAAACGGTCAATATATCGCGGGAGCGGGTGGGTGCGGAATAAAACCTAAAAAAACAGTCCCGCGCAGACCTCTACATCACAGATCAGATTTAATTTATCACGTAAAGAGAGATGACTGACAAGAAGAGTGAGGTGAAACAGACAAGACGATGGTGGAAGAGTTTCAAAACGAAATGTAAAAGCGCCCGTTTTAAACCTGTTGACTTCTGAGTCTGACATTAATCTAAGTCAAGGAGAAAACTCACCGAGATCTACCAAGTGAAAAGTAAATAAATGATAAAATAAATATTAAACCAAATAAATAATTAAAAAGGCTTGTTGGGATTTATCTTTATATTGCATTAATTTAATAATAAAATATTTGTTTAATATTATTCACTATTCACGACGCCATCAGTAAATAGTTCCTCTGTAAGAACAAGCTGTTTGGAGCGTCTGATCCCCATATGCACATAAACACCACTGATTCTCACAAACTTCTCCAACACACGCGAGCATCCGTTATAAAACACTCGCTGTATTCAAGCAGAAATATGAGTGAACCGAGAGTGCACATACACGGTTCGTTTGCGCATCATTTATAACGGACATAACGCGCGCCTAATGCACGATCATGTATATCACCGTAATCATCTTTACCTTGATTACAATAGTTGTCCATCAAAACTTGTCTAGTGTGACACTGGCTTCTTTTAATCAGCCGAGAGCTGTAGTTTGCGTATCATGTGCTCATACAGAGTTTTGAGCCACCGTTCAGTCTGTATTAGCCTAACACACAATGAGAAACGTTTTGCTGCTCCGAAACACAGAATATGTAGAGATGTGGTACTGTTATTTATTTATAGGCTATATATTTTTTTACATGACTTAACATGCGAGTCATAATATTAGTGAATATATTATACTGTAGTTTTATCTCTCGTCCCCCCTGGTTGAGAAACACTGACCTAAAGGACGATCTTCCAGCATTGCCTTCGTGATCGATCTATTGGGCATCCCTGATCTATTTGATGTTTAAACAAAAAAAACATTTGTTTCTCATTTATTTGGTTCCACAGTATTTGCTGATTTTTTATTTTATTTAAACAGTGCTTGACGCAGAATTGCATGATATTAAAGTCAAAGTAAAACGCGCATGGCGCTTACAGGGTATTGTAAGCCCTAAAAAAAATTGAATTGTTTAATTGTTTATTAACGTCTACCCCAACCCTAAACCTACCCTCACAGTAATGCAGATACATTAAATATTGTTGTTCAGCGTGAGAAAAAGGATGCAATATTGATGCGCGCATGCGCAGTAAGCCGGGGTAGGAAAATCTGATGGCTAGGATAAAATATCAGGACAGCGGACTTCGGTCTTAAAGGGGAAGCGGTCCAATATTCGTTCAGTTTGCCATGCATGCTAATCATAGCACACTGCTAGAAAATCTTACTGCTCTTGACTAAATCACTTTTGTAACTTTAATAAAAAAAAATATAATAATTATATATTTATATACATGTATAGAATCTATACATAATACATGTGTTAATTATATCTATCATAGATAGATAGATATAATTAACACAGTGAAGACTAATTCATTTACACAATGTATGTAGCGTTTCTTATTTATTGTAGTTTTTTGTCCTATTGCTTATCCTTATTTCATCACTGACTGTTTATTTATCTTCAGCGAGCTTGAGTTTTTTGTCTCTTTTTAGGCTTGTATTAGTTTGATATTGACATTGGTGACAAGGATTATGAAAATTTGATGGTATCAAAGATTTTAATATCATAACTTTTTAAAAGAAACAAAATCACTATATCGTGATATATATCGTTACCGTGATATAAAATTAGTCATATCGTGATATAACATTTTAGTCATATCGCCCACCCCTAGTCTAGAATAAATATGCCTGTTTTCCGATGTTTCTCTTTCTTTTTGGGATTAGACCAATTGCATGATGGTAAGTTTAATTTCCTTGATTATAATAATTGTAGCGCTGTTTTTAAACTTGTAGTTAAGCTATAATATATTTGATATTTATAATGTGTGACTAAAGTCAATCTCTTTTTGGCCTGTTTTAATAAAATAAAAATAACTGCTTAATTTAGAACCAAAGGTTATTTTGTATTTTATTTTTATTGTATTAATCAAAATACAACACCCAACATATAATATTCTGTGTTGGGCTGCCGAATCTCTGAATGCGTGCATTAGGGATGTGCGATATGACGATATATATCAGATGGACGAAATAAAAAGTCTATCGTTTCATATTATGTTCTATCGTTTATATCGTGGTGTCGCAAAATACATTGTTTCCGGTAATACCTTTTCATAATTTGAGTGACTGCGATCTTTATACGCCGCCCACCACGGGGCGTGAAGGGGAGACAGAACAACCAGCCAGGACACAACCAGGAGCTCGTTCCTAAACGAGAGATTGTTACATCTGTAGCATGCTCATGCGTTTTTAAGCACTGGAGTTTTAAAACAACCGATTTTAAGCCGTTGAAAATCAAACAACAGAGCTATATGTGTGCGCCATCTCTTTCTGTGTGAGAGGAGCGCGCCTTTTCTTTTTTGCCGACTTTGAACGATTACATAAAGACACTTATATGCGTCAGAATCCCCGTCTTTGCAAGTATCCTCATAAACACAGCGATTTAGGTCTTAAGAGCGAGTAAACGGCAGAAAGCGAAAACGCAATGTAACAGTGTATTAGATCCGGACTAAGGTCTTAAAGGGAAAGCGTTCCAATATTCGTTCTGTCTGCCATTCATGTTAAGCATAGCACACTGCTAGAAAATCTCACTGCTCTTGACTAAATCACTTTTGTAACTTTAATGAGAATAAATAATAATGATATATTTATAATATGTATAGAATCTATACATAATACACGTGTTAATTATATCTATCATAGATAGATAGATATAATTAACACAGTGAAGACAAATTAATTTACACAATGTATGTAGTGTTTCGTATTTATTGTAGTTTTTGTCCTATTGCAATTAGTTTCTTATCCTTATTTCATCACTGACTGTTTATTTATCTTCAGTGAGGTTGAGTTATTTTTTCTCTCTCTCTTTAGGCTTGTATTAGTTTGATATTGACATTGGTGACAAGGATTATGAAAATTATATGGTATTAAAGATTTTAATATAATAACTTTTTTAAATAAAAAAAAATCACTATATCGTGATATATATTGTTATCGTGATATACGATTTTGGTCATATCGCCCACCCCTAGCGTGCATGTTGAGGATCGAGCCGAGTAGCCCATAATTTCTTCATCAGTTTACAACCAAACTTTATAGTTTTGTTGCAAATTAAGAATGTATAGTGTTATATCTTGGCTTAATTAAACATAACTATACTGTATACACTGTTTAAACAAAATCTGTAAAAACAGGGCACTATGTGCGCTGTATGAATAGGCTGTCAAGGAATTAGTGCATTTTAATTATAACCGTCATGTGTGGTTTTTCATCATTAGAATATTTTTTTTTTTACTTTTATTAAAATACATATTCAGAAACGAATAAAGTGCTAATAATTATTTTTTTACTTTGATTAAACTGGAGATCAAAATAGAATAGGCCTCCCCAAAATAAGGATAAATTATTCTGGAACGCATCTCCTAAATAATTGCATACATGGATGCACGTTGCCATTACAGTAATCAGCGCCGAATAACAGGCAAATAAAATATAAACTTGGGTTACAAAAAGTTATTCAGTGAGGGATTATATTTTCTTTCGTTCTTTGATTAACATTAATGACTGGTCGCAGCGGCTGCTGTCAATGCATGGATCCAATACACCCTCGGCCTCTTTACGTTCACTTAAGACATAGCCGATTGCATTTATGGGATATTTGGATATAATTATGTGTATTTGTCCCTTCGAATGTGTAAGAATGCCAGAAAGAGAGCTCAGTCCAGCGTTTGCGTATATAAGAGGTGGCTTTTGTGCGAGCGCTTTGTGTGTGCTCTGCACAGAAAACAGCATGCGATCACAGAAGTGAGTTCTATTCCATCTTCTTGCAGTTGAATCTTTTACATTTATGCATTTAGCAGACGCTTTTATCCAAAGCGACTTACAGTGATATACAGGATATAATTTTTTTACATTATCTGTGTTCCCTGGGAATCGAACCCACAACCTTTTGCGCTGCAAACGCAATGCTCTACCACTGAGCCACAGGAGCCTTTTGAAGTCACAATAAATGCGCATACAGGAATCGAGAAGCAAAATAAAAAATGTATTCCTGACCTTACACATCTGGTCTTATTTCCAAACATGGAATAGCTTTTAGATTCCAAACCCTCCTATTCAATTATTTCATTCTTGCATGCAAAAAGACCTGCATGGTCACTAATACTATGGGGCTGTGTAAAATATTTTTGCAACTTACTAGGTTTATCATTTGTAAAACATAATAATCGTATAATGTCGATAATCGTCTGTTACCTGACTGTTGATATCAACATCATGATACTTATGAGACATCGTTGATATACTATAATATCGTCCTATCGCCCAGCCCTAGTACACATACATATATCATGTAAATTAAAACTTATTTTGGATCGCACTAGTTTTTATTTTTTTGCTTCTCTAAGCCTGACATGTAAAATAATAGTCAGAAAAGGTTACTTAAAAAAAAAAAAAAAGTTTACTTTTTTTTTTTTTTGGTTGAAGATTATATTTGATGCATTTAATTTATCTTATAGAAGAATATGAAGTTCATACTTGAATAAAAAACACCTACATTTTATTCAGATCTCTCCTGCAATTTGTTAAAGTTTCTGATATTTGTATGAAAGGCAGATGACATTCTGATAGTTTGTAATGTACCAACAAAATGTTATAATAGTACAACAGACTAATTACTTAAAACAACCTGAAGGTGGACAATTTTAGAATTACACTAAAATATATTTTACTTATTGGTAAAATAGAGGCCTTAGAAATTTGCTAGAAAATGATACATTGGGCTTTATTGGGTTAAGAACAAGAATGGAGTTAATTGTTGACAGAAAAAAATGAATACATGGTTGATTTTGTTGGGGTAGGTATGCTTGTCAGACATACAGAAAGACATCCATCAAATGTCAACACTGAATCAGATCTGAACGTGAACAGTGACTTAACAATAACTCAACATTTCCTGTTAAACGGGCACTGATGCTCTTTTCACACTTTGTTTTTTGACATTGTCTGGCTAGAGGAGGGCGACAGTAAATCACAAAGTTTGAGTTTGTATCACAAACTCAAGTCTGATTTGAATTCTGACTGACTTTGATATGGCTTAAAACAAAACGTAGGCACTTTTATGTCCTCTCACACTTAGTTTGGTTTGACACAAGGTGGTTATGGGCACTTTCTTTTCACAGCCATGTAGGTGATATAGTGATTGAAATTATGAACTGGTTGTAATGTTTCAGTGCACTCTTAAAGGAAGTAAGTAGTTGGGGGACTACTTTCAGGCACTGCATAATATCATTGCGGTTTTGTTTTTCTGTGAAGATCATTTTTATATTATAAAGAACCTTTTGTGCATTGAAAACGTTCCATGGATCTTAAATGTTCTTCATGGAAGAAGTTTTTTGGTGCCTCGTTTGGCATGGAGGAAGGTGTGGGCTTTTGGATAAGCTACACAATGCAAACCCAACACACCATGCTCCCTTAGTTACTTTGCAAAATTAAAGGGAATCCAAACCACGGTCAAATAAACTGAACCAAGCCTTAAAAAAGTAGTTCAAGTAGTTTTAACAATAGTTGCAATTAATAAATGTATGCCTGTCCAGAAGTACGGACTATTTCACAGACATTGCTCAGGAAACAAAGCAGAATGTAGAGATTAGTTCTGTGGATACGGAGTCTACCAGGTCACTGAAATTCCCCTGAAACAAATCTCGGAGATACAGAGAGGTTTAATTGGTTTGGTGGAAATGCTCCATTTCAAGCAAGACTTACGGAGCCTCAAAGGAACGTATCGCAATCCGCAGCACATTAACGTCACAGTTTACAATTACATGAACTGTCTTGGAAATATCGGTTAAGTCCTTGTTTTATCCGTGTCAGAAGTATTTTTATACTAGGCGACTTAGTTTACTGAATAACATGTCTACTTTTGTTCAATTACAATAATTTCAATAATTTTCACCAGGAAAAAAAGTCTTAATTTTATTTAATTTGCAATAACTACTGAAAATGATACAGCTCAAACGAAGGCTGAGTGTTCTTAAACACTTTTGTGATGGCATACAGTTCAAAGCATTATGATTTTTTTAAAAGTATTATTCTAACAAGATCAAGTTCTCACAATTTTAACAATCATCCTGAGTTTTAAAAAAAAAAAAAAAAAAATGCTAATCTATATATTCTCATTCATCATCTGACCTGCCCTATAGAACATAAAACCTTCAAACATGGCTTTACGAAAGCTTGTGGGATGCATCAGTAATGTGGCAAACGTGTGCGGTGCTGATCTTTAGGGAGCTGTTTGTCGTCCTAGTGGGAACCGTGTGATTTGATGCACAGATCTGTCCTAAAGATGCTTCTGGGTGTCTCGGGTGACTTCTGTTCCCAGGGCCCTTATCTCATGTTATTGCCAGGCATTTTCTGGAATTTGTCCCCGAGGGCCTTATTACTCCACGACTATTGATTTCTGTGTGGTAGATGGAAAGTGAACTCTGATAAACAAGTCAAAAGAAAGTAAGCTATAGATGTACAGTATGGATGGATGTACTGTAAATTGAGTGAACCACTTTGCACGTTTCTACATTAACATCGGTGGTACCAGAGATTGAGAAATTAGTCATAATAATAATACATAGTTGTGCTTGGGAAAGATTATACACAAATTGCCATACATGGTTTAATAGGAGAGTTGCATTAATTTCCACCTTTGTTTTAAGAGATCTATTTCAAATAAATGCTGTTCTTTTGAATTTTCTGTTCATCAAATAACCTTAAAAAGGTCCACACAATAATATTAAGCAGCAGCATTAATAATAACAGAAATATTATATTTCAAAAATGTGTCTTGAGCATCAAATCGGCATATTAGAATGATTTCTGAGAGATCATGTGACACTGAAGACTGAAATTTCAGAGGAATAAATTATATTTTTAAAATATCCAAATATATATTTTTATTGTAATATTTTACCGTATTTTTGATTATGGATATATTACTTCACTTTTGATTTCCAACATGTTTGTACTAGTTTTTACATATCTTTACATAAGCTAATTTCAACTTAAGCAGGATTCTGCTAATGTAAATGTATTAATGTAAGTTTTTAGATTTATTTTTTTTGTACCAAAGGAAAGTTGTTAGATATTAAGCAAAATGTACAGTCTCTCAGTAGAGATACACTATCATAGCCTAATGTGAATGCACTCTTTATTGAATTTGGTTAAATACTTACTAGTACAAGAATTGAGGGAAGTAGACTCTTTCTTAAACAAAGGGAAAAGCAGAAGCTAGATCAGTCCGGAAACTCTAACTTCACAATGTTGTAATATTGTGCCCAATCACATCCTCTCTTTACGGTTTGTTTTTGTAAAACACATCTGCAGTCAGTCAGTCATGTGTTTGTACGCCTCAGCTGTCTGTGCGGAGCTCGGCCAGCGTTTCAGCAGAAACCTGCTGTCATCAGATGAAGCGTATCATCAGCACAAACGCTGAATCTGTCTCGCAGCTCAAAGCCTAAAGAGCTGAGCTCTCCACTTCACCATGCTAACTGTGGGAGATCTGATGAAGACTAAGAATTGGGATCAATTGTGCTCCATACTCATCTGTTTTTTTTTCAGTGCCCGTTAGATTTTCTCCCTCAAGCTGTCTTCATTGCCTCCCTAAATTGCCTTCATTATTGTACATTTGATTTAGTAAATTTTTTAGGTTTTTTTTGCTGTTCTTCTTGAATCAGCCCCTCTGTCTCTGTGTGTTCAACATGCTAACTTTACTCCCAACCTATCAATTTGAGTGTTGTGTGTAGTGTGTTGTTTGTTTGTTTCCTAAATGAAAGAACAGGAAAGTATTGGGTCAGGAACATTCACTAAACATGTCAGAACTGGTTAATTACTATTAACAAATAATTTCCAAATGTACAGATAAACTGAATTAATGCTTACAATATATTCAGTACTGTGTATAAAGTACACAGAACCTGTTATTAAATATTATTATTATTATTGCTTAGTTACATTTAATATTTAATTGACAGTATTAATATTTTTTAGTTTTGTAAATGTATATATTAAAATGTAGTCTAAATGTATATTAATTAATAATTGTAAATTAATTATACCGATTCCAAAACGATTCTTGATCTACTTATTTTCCCCATTAATTGTTCTGCTGTGCAATTATGTCTTTACAACTTTACATATTTTCTGAAATTGCAGTGTCTATGCTTTTTGTTTATAGTTGGAATCTCTCTGTGTCAGTACTGCCATCTTAAAAAAATAGGGTGTGCATCTTCACTGGTTTCAGATTCAATTACGATTATCATTATCAACTCAATATCACCATCACATTCTCCGTTTTCAAAATTACTGCATAAATGGCTACATTTTCATATAAATTGTATATCAAATTTATTTTGTGAAAAATGTACTTTATTTTGTATTATATAAATAGGCTATTTAAAAAAAAAAAAATTATTTTATACTTATCTGAAAGTTAACAGACAATAGTTATGGGTTTTTCTTTTTTTTTCCTCAGCATTACTGCCGTTTGATTATTACTGATACAATCCTAGACCGTGGCAGCTTTAATAGACTGCATTCAGACTAATGCACAGATCTATTTCGATATATCAGATGTTTTACCCCGCTCTGAAAACATAACTGACTGCGTGTACATCAATTTTGTATAAAAGTATTCGAAAATTGCAAGTGCATTTAACCGTAGCCTCAATCGAGCTTTCAGGACAATCAAACACAAAGTGCACATGAAAGTCTGTCAGTGCGCGAATTTAATTTTCGTGCGTTTTTGATGTCACAATTACGTCACAGTGCTAGCTGGAGGCAAAACAAAGTGAAAGCTGGAGGCGGCCAATTGAAAACAGCGCAGATTCAGCTACACAAGAAGCTTAAAATAATAATCTTGTTGTGATGTTGGGTGCCAGCATCGATGTAGTAGGGGCTTCATTTTTAAATTTGAACGCATACCTGCTGTCTCTGCCAGACAAAAAAAAATTACGACAGCGATGGTTAAACGCGATAAAATGAGTGAACTGGACCGAAACCATCGTCAAACATGATCGCGTTTGCAGCTCACACTTCTTATCAGAAAAGGTTCAATAAAGTAATGTATTTTGTTGTTATGGGCGCGTCTGAAGATTCCTTGCATCTCACTACTATGTCGTGTATGAAATAATGTCTGTGTGCATGCGTGTAAAACAACAAACAATCTGTAATTGTATATATATTGTTATTAATTGTGGCTGGAATAATAATGTAGCTGTAAAAAAAGTTGCCTGCTGACATTGAAATATATATACATCTTCATGACCAGATAGTAGGGCTGTGCGATATGACGATATATATCGGATGGACGAAATAAAAAGTCTATCGTTTCATATTATGTTCTATCGTTTATATCGTGGTGTCGCAAAATACATTATTTCCGGTAATACCTTTTCATCATTTGAGTGACTGCGATCTTTATACGCCGCGTGAAGGAGAGACAGAACGACCACAAAACCAGGAGCTCGTTACTAAACGAGGGACTACATCTGTAGCATGGTCACGCGTTTTTTTAAGCACTACAGTTTTAAAACAACCGATTTTAAGCTGTTGAAAATCAAACAACAGAGCTAACGTTATATGCGTGCGCCGTCTCTTTCTGTGTGAGAGGAGCGCGCTGTTTCTTTTTCACCGACTTTGAACAATTACATAAACACACTTATATGCGTCAGAATCCCCGTCTTTGCAAGTATCCTCAAACACAGCGATTTAGGTCTTAAGAGAGAGTGAACGGCAGAAAGAGAAAACACATATGTAACAGTAACTGAGCTATATTGGATCCAGACTTCGGTCTTAAAGGGGAAGCTGTCCAATATTCGTTCATGTTAATCATAGCACACTGCTAGAAAATCTTTCCCTGCTCTCGACTCAATCATTTTTGTAACTTTAATGAGAATAAATAACAATAATAATGATATATTTATAATATGTATAGAATCTATACATAATACACGTGTTAATTATATCTAACATAGATAGATATAATTAACACAGTGAAGACTAATTAATTTACCCAATGTATGTAGCGTTTCTTATTTATTGTAGTTTTTTGTCCTATTGCTTGCAATTAGTTTCTTATCCTTATTTCATCACTGACTGTTTATTTATCTTCAGCGAGCTTGAGGTTTTTTTTTCTCTCTCTCTCTTTAGGCTTGTATTAGTTTGATATTGACATTGGTGACAAGGATTATGAAAATTATGGTATTAAAGATTTTAATATAATAAACCTTCTTAAAAGAAAAAAATCACTATATCGTGATATATATTGTTATCGTGATATAAAATTTGTCATATCATGATATAAGATTTTGGTCATATCGCCCATCCCTACCAGATAGACAGTGAATTTGTCTCTACTATACACGTTAGATCTTAGATGGGAGTCACTCAACCGGCAGGAATCCTGTCAGATTGTCTATTCTTTGAGTAAAAGTGTGTGCAGGTCGACCAATCTGGTTTCGTCCCTTAAAGTTAGCCTTTTCAAATAACAGTCGCGGTCCCGGACAGTGAGTGACCTTACATATGCAGGTAAAATCGCAATTTCTCCAGTTATTGTTAAAAAAACAAGCTAACAAACTTCACAGCTAGTATTAGTGAAGCGGTCAGGGGACTCTTTCTGCCTCCAGCTAAGCTCCGCCCACAGAAAAATGTCACAATGTTTACTAACAGAAAAAAGGGTCTATAGTACTGCATTCCAAACGGTATAAATGAAAGCATATCTAAAGTAAAACACGGCGGATGGAAGCACACGCTGTCAAGCAATGCGCACGTGCCATATGCTGGAAAAATAAACCAGCTCAGAATCGATTCTGACAGATTCAGAATCGTTGAAGAGCGAATTGCGATGCATCAGAGAATCGATTTTTTTTCTCCCACCCCTAATTAATATGCAGTTATTATTTAAACAACAAAATTGATATTGTATTATTCTTTAGTAGTAGTAGTAGTAGTACTATGGCTGCTTTAAAAATATTTTATAATTTAAGTTTTGTAAATGTGATTATGAATATTATTATTAATCTTGGAAACCAATTATTAACGAAAAGTCTCTCTCTATTAACTTTAGTCTCTAGAATGCTTTATTGACCAATGGTCCGTATAGTTTTATCAGTTTGCTTTTGAATGTTTCTCCGTTCTGTATAACAAATTCTTATTTGTTAAATTTTTAGAACATACCCCATAAAGGACGTCCCAGTAGGATCAGAAGCGCTGGCAGATTGGCTATATCAGCGATTTGTGGAAAAGGAGAAACTTCTTGCTCACTTCTACAAGACAGGTACTTCGATAACGGTTGAATTTAGTTTTTTCAGATCTATAGATTATACATATTCGTCCTCCAACTAAAACCAAATTTATCTCCACCTTTCCTTCATTTCGCAGGAGCATTCCCTCCACTAGAAGGCCAAAAAGAGGCAATCTCCCGAAACATGACCCTTGGCAACGTTTGGCTGTTTTTCATCCAAACGTTCGCCTTTGCCTCAGGCTACATGTGGTACAGCATTCTACATCACATCTACTGCTGGGTCTTCTGACCGCTCTGAGGAGACCATAATGCGCAGGATGAAGGAGGGAACGCCAGAGATCAAGAGCCCCAATTGCCATTCTCCTCTGCCGGATGGTTGAATGTACCCCGCAGGACGACTCCAGTTGCTGTATCTGATCGCGGTCCAGACACATCCATCCAATCCCAGCTGCCCATGCAGACATGCGTTTATCCTTTAGATTTGCGTAGAACCAGTTCAACATGTTTACACATGCGCGCTCACATGCAGAGAAGATTATGCACATCTAAATGTTTACTCATGCACATGTGGACACCTTTTGTTTTTTTAACTTTGTTTTTACTTACAATCAAAATTAGGCTCAGGAATAAGCCAGAGATAGATTGGTCACATCCTCTTATTTCTCTCATGTCCTGCCACGTGAGCTTCCCCCCCCGTTTTATCATTAACTCCCAAACAGGATGACTGAACTTTTTTTCAGAAACTGCTGTCCTCTTTGGAAGAGCCTCCTCTGGCCTTCATTGCACTATGAATCCTTGTCGCTCCCCCACCCAACGGAAGACCCTCGGTGTGTGCTGCCCTCGTGTCATTTCTTCCTTGTGGCCGTTTCGTCTCGTGATGACTGGATGCTGTTTTCTGTGTATTGTCAGTATTGAAAGACGTGATGTTTACACTGACTGAAGGGGGATTCGGTTTTGATGATGTGTGGGGGGCGGGTATTTCCAAGATGAACCTTGTCCTTATTTTAAAACAAGGAGACGGCGTACTCTGGAGGACTTAACACAATCAACGCCATACAGACACATCTAAGCGGACCACATGACCGATTCGATAGGACAAACACCCCTCACTTCCAAAGTTTTACAAATATTAAGCCATATGCTTATCTTCGGGTCAAAAGGGGGCGGACCTTCTACAGACTAAACTTTTGTTTGTTCATTGTCCTAAAAATATTTTAATTTGTTGATTTTTGAGTCTCAAACTGGTCTCATTTCTGTAAATGTGACAGCATAACCTGCCTGTGTGATTGTGTGTGACTGCCCGTTGCTTTGTTTTCTATTTTTTTAGATGCACATAATGTCTGGTAGCTTCACGTTATATCGGTGTTGGCAAATATCTGTTTAATAGTTTAGATTTTCCGTTCTTTTTCCTCATTCTGTGGTTAATCTTGTACAGAAAGGAGTCCGAGCTGCGGTCGCTCTCTGCGTTTTTACTTCTGAAATATCATGAATGTTTAAGAAGATGGAGAAGAAGCAGGTGCTTACGTTGCTCTCAGTATCTGAGCATCACCTCGTCTGCCATTTGCTGTCTTCTGCGGCGATCGCGTGGGTGCATTTCTGTTCATCAAAAGAAACGGTCTTAAAACTGCTAACACGGAAGGGATCAGAGGCTTTGATTCGATTTTGTGCTGAGGCGCAAAATATTTTAGACTAGCTTTAGACTATCTTAAGAAATGGAAACATTCTCCTCAAGCTCGAGACAAAATTGCATTTTTCATGTGTGAAATTGGATCTGTTTGTGTGTGTTTCGGCGGAGATGTCCGTCTGTGTTCTCCTCGTGTCAGAAGGGAATATGGGCGAGGTCCAGCAATAATGTACTCAAAAATAAACGCCCATGTTGTGGCGTTCTCAAGAAACGATGCTTAGATGTACAAATTAGACATTTTTAGGTGAAAACATTGCACCGTAATTGCCATTTCCCCCCTTAACCGAAGCGGTGTCATCTGTGACAGTGAACTTTGTTTCTATAGCTTGCCAGATTTAAATGTGAATGACGCCAGAAGACTAAAGCCAAGTTAGATGCGGACTGCATTCAGAGCAGGCTACGTCACCGTGAGCTTCACCACGAGGATCTCAGAAGCCGGGTTCCTCGTCTCGTTCTTGCTGTCTGTCAGATTGAGACGTAACATTGTTTTCCTAAGTATGGTTTTATGTTGTTGTTTTTTTTTAAGTGTGAGATATATCTATATATTAGCAATTTAACCAAATTACAATAGAATGGTCCATAATTTTCATTTTGTACTCCTGTTTCTCTTCCTAGCTACCCAGCCATTTTACAACAAACAAATTAATTGTGCTGGAATAAAAATCATGCGCAGCAGTGACCCACAGGCTCTTCTTGGAGTGTTATTGATCTGAAGCATTTGGCAGAGTTGCGTTTGTTCATCCGAGTCATTCTGGTCAGGCTTTTAAAGTCGATGTGAATTGCAGTTTGTTCTCTGGATTAACATGCACCAATGAATCATACACAGAACAATTTGGATCATGCATTTGATCAATTTTTATATTTTAAACATATGCCTGTGTATATTGCACTTTGTTCAAAAGAACAGCCAGAGCTGGGCCTTTCTGAGAGTAGGGTACGAATTGGTTCCATTACTTTAGCAATAAAAGCACAAATCCCATTCCATGTTGAGAGAAATAGGTTTGATATGTTAGATTTGATTTATCTGACATCGACATAGAATGAAGCTCGTTCACCAAACACATCAACACTAAAGCAAGTTATAATGGTGTCACAGTAGGTATTATGATCATTAAAAATAATCTACAGAATGATGGTAAGACCAAGAACATGGTCTTATTTCATTCTCTTTTAGTTTACAATCATAAAGCATTTATCATAAGATTCAACTTTATTATTCATTTTCTGCTTACAACAGAGTTGTAAAAAAGTTAAAACATGTATATAGTTTACTTCCCAAAGTACAAAACCATTTTCTCAATCTTCATGCTTCATTTTTTTTTAACTATATATTTTAAAAAGAGATTTAAGCCTTATTTTATACCCTGTAGAGTGAAAGTGCCAGCTGCGTCGGTTACTTGTGTTCAGTACAGTCATATTATATATATATATATACACACATATACACACACATATCTGCCTTTTTAGATAGGTAGCAGTAGTCTTGAACATGTCGTCATATAAAACTTACTGCAAACTTGAGATCACTCACGGGTATTTAGAAAAAGAAAGAATAAATGCAAAAGAATGAGTGAGAGATTTTCCACCTTAAGTGCAAGAAGTATTTGTTGTCCTTTTCTTTCTTTACTGGAAATGGTGTTCTTTGAAGCCCTCGGAAACAAATGCTAACCTATATCAGTTCAGTACAGCTTATGAATGTTTAAAAGTGGTCCTGACTGATAAGTGTTTGTTTGTTCTTTTGCCAAAGATCAGATTCAGACTCTTCATGTGCTGTACCTTTAGCTTTTGAATGATTGTATCAATGCCTTTTTAAATAGTTTATAACAAGATGCTTGAAAATATAATGTGAGAAATTAAGATGGAAGAAGAAAATAGTAGCTCATTTCCAAACACAAAGGATTATGTTTTGAGGGGTCATGTCATGAAGGAAAAATTTAGTTTTCCAGATGTTCAATATGTCCTTTCACTTATGTTCTTTATAAGAACATCTGAAGCACATATATGCTTGTAAACACCCACCTGTGCCTCATAATTGAATATAGCTCTAATAATGCATCTTTCACAATGAAATGAAGTTATCACCTGTCTTTCTGGCTATATGTGCACAGCTCGCTTCCTGTGACGGTTTCTAGGTGAACTTTGGCCCTGCCACACCCAGACCCGTTGGGCACGAGACACACACTGCTGCCACCAAGCGGACGAACAGTCAATTTACACTAGTGTACAGTTCAATAACGTAGGGCTGTAAGATTCCGACATTTTTGGAATCGAGTCCGATTTATGTTTCTGGAATCGATGGAATTCCATTCCAAGAATCGATTCCTCTGTTGTTTTCGATTCTTGTTTTTTTTTAGAAGGAAGGAACCTAAGCTTGCCATTGACTGCAGGATATAAAGGTCGTGGGCAGCATCCTTCTCATACTATGAAGCTTTATTTGTAAAAAAAAAAAAAAAAATACATTTCTATAGCTCTGATTAGATTTTTTTTCTTTCTAATTTGGTCTGCTTTGCCCGTTAAATTAGTCATAGCTCACTTGTTCAGCAGGGACATACATGTATCGCATGAATTGAACAAGACATGGAGTGACTAAAATAAATGTGCACAGTTCAGCTGAATGATGAAGTTTACTTTGACTGTATGCTTTGCACAAAATTAACAAACTGTATTGAAACAAAACCAGAACATTAACAATAACACCGATAGAGCTCGTGGTTTATCTGTCAATCTGATGCGCTCTCGGCCACTGATCTATGCTCGTGACGGTTTCTTTTAGAATTATCATTGGCTGATAGAAATAAAAAATAGCATTTTAGGTGGAAATAAGGTCAAGACATTCAATCGCGCCTTGATCTATTCTGTCGTGCAGCGCTCCAAATTGTGGACAACATAAACCAGTTCCACCGTAAAATAACATCTGGATCTGAACATTTTATATCTTAAAAGAATGATATTTTCTCACATCTCTGGTGATTACGGCTTTTATCGAGCAGGAGGGAGACGAACGGTGCTTCTCAAACAGAAGGCTGCATCCTCGAATTCTTTTTAGATTCGATTTCCAGCCCTACAATAACGAAGTAGCGGGCGCAGACGGGGCACCGTCTGCAGTAGTCAGTCTGCAGACGGCACGTCTCTCAGAAGTAGCCTATTTTAGTTCAAATCAAGGAAACCGTATCATAGGCGTCAAATTATATATGTGACCCTAGACCACAACACCAGTCATAAGGGGCAAGTTCCGTTTTAAAACTTGACCGTTCAAAGTTTACTCTTACACAGCTCTCGCGCTGTCCCTTTAAGAAATACTCTCCCGCTGTTCCCGCTCGTTCTCGCGGTTCTTCAGCGCTTGGCAACGTGCACGCTGTATCCTCATACGGACCAATGAGATCACCGCCAACGATCAAGTCTAGCCAACCAGAATCCAGCGTTTGTGTGCACGTTTGAAAATCGGCTTGCTTGTTTCTCGTCTGGTTGTTTCTCAACACAAACAAGAAACTGTAACGTTTTTAAAACTAAAACACATACAAAACAATACAAGACACCGGAAGTTAAGCACAAAGGACGAGAAGTGAATGTATTACGGTAAGTGAACTGAATAAATGAATCCTGTTGTGTTTGTTAGTAGCTTGTACATGATAAATAATCGAGCTCTGTTGTGTTATTAGTCTAAAGTCTGGACCTGTTGTGTGAATGATGCCATCCAAACCTGAAGACTATGAGGTGATGCTCACCATAGGATGTGGATCTTATGGGAAATGCCAGAAAGTCAGGAGGAAATCAGATGGAAAGGTCAATAAAATACAGATTGAACTCTGTTTACATGAACAGTATGGAATTGTTGTAATGTACTTTTATATTAGGAGCCTAAATCAAAATCGAAAATGATTTAGATATTTAAGTAACACTTTTTTATTGTCCATATTAGACAACAAAATATCAGTTTATATTACGTAGTGCATGCAAAGTGTAGCATTTGTTTTTAGAAGCTGTTCGCTGTGACATTTTGTGATCTAGTGCAATAAATAGCATAGTTAAGTGAAGTTTAAAAAATGTAGGGTACTGTGAATTATCACATTGCACTTATTGGTGACTCTTCCCCCTGGTTCATTTGGACCATGTCATCTGATCTCCTTAGATTCTGGTTTGGAAGGTGCTGGACTATGGCACCATGGCTGAGGCAGAGAAACAGATGCTGGTGTCGGAGGTCAATTTGCTCCGTGAGCTGAAGCACCCAAATATCGTCCGATACTACGACAGAATTATCGATAGGACGAACACAACCTTATATATAGTGATGGAGTACTGTGAGGGTGGAGATCTCGCCAGTCTCATCAACAGATGCATCAAAGACAGGTAAAATTAAGCTATTCAGGGCTTCTACGGGTCTTGTAGTCTTAACTCACCCTTTCACAATAAAGGTCCCAAATCGGAGCAGAAAGTGGTAACGTTGTGGTATTAAATGTTGCATGCTTTGCTTAAAAAAAAAATCTTCCTCAGCATTTATGTCTTGTTTTCCAATACAAAATATCTAAACATTTCTATATCAAGATATAGGTGCAAAATGAACATCTTGTGTTCTGAGAAATTGAACAAAAGTGAGTTTGTTTAAAATAAGAACAAATATATGTGAATGAAAACTTGTTTAAAGACGTTTTTCCTAAGTCCACTTGCTGATATTTGTTCTTTTTATAAACTCAATTTTGATCATTTTCACAGAAAACAAGACTTCTATAATTGTTTCTTCTCAAGTAAATGTATCTAGATTTAAAAATCTTTAGACATTTGCCTTGATAAGATAAAAACGGAGGAAAATGAGACGATAGAATATCACTTTTTTTTGCAGTGTGATCAGAAGGTACCATAAAAGTTATTTCCATATTTCTAGAAGTTGGGAACAGTTATTCAAGCCTCAAGCACCCATTTTTGTTAAATAAATTAAAAAGTAAAGCAGATCGATATGAAGAGGTACACTTCAAAGTTTGCAAATACAACTCGATTACATTTAGAGAACATATTGACATACTGTGTTCCGATAAATGTATTAGTTAAAATTTTCTTCTCTTGGTCTTAGTCTTAAATGTACCTCCATAAAACCTGCAGAAACCCTGCCACTGTTATTTTGTTGTTTAAGCTGTTTTCCTGCAATGTTTGTGTCTTTGCAGACGATACCTGGACGAAGTATTCATCCTGCGTGTGATGGCACAGTTGTCGCTGGCATTAAAAGAGTGCCATGGTAGAAGTAACGGCAGCAGTACAGTACTGCACCGTGACCTGAAACCCGCAAACATCTTTTTGGATGTCAAACAGAATGTAAAGCTTGGCGATTTTGGTTTAGCTCGGATACTGAACCATGATACAAGCTTTGCTAAAACATTTGTTGGAACTCCATATTACATGTCACCGGTAAGCATTGCTTCATCTTTCATTTAAATGTGTTTAAAACAGAGAAGATAGAGATCACTGGGATATTGACTGAGGGAAAATGGGCACCCATAACTGAACATTTATTTATTAACCCTAATGTAATTCCAAACCTCTACACTGAGTTTATTGTTTTTTACGCTGAACAATTTCCAGTGCATATTTACTGACAGATATTATTATACACTGATGGCATATTCTGTTTTTTGATCCATTACTTCTGAAAAACTGGAATGAGTCCTATCTATCTAAACAAGTTTAAAAATGCAGAGAAACTGTTGATCTCATGATCTTGTCATGGCATGCATTGCATAACTAATTACTTGTGCCATTGTTTCATCATTTTCTTACTGCCAAGACTTAGCTTTCTCGGTTTTATTAATATTTTCCACCTTTTGTATTCACAGGAACAAATTAACCGCATGTCCTACAATGAAAAATCAGATATATGGTCTTTGGGATGTTTACTCTATGAACTATGTGCTTTATCGTAAGTATGCATGTGTTATTGTGTTATTTTACTATAATTACACTGACCTCAATTACATACAAGCTGGTTGTGTGATTATACAAAATAGTGAAAATTGAAACTTGGTTATATTCATAATCAATCCTGAGTCCCCCCCCCACCCCACAAGTCCCCATTTACAGCATACAACCAAACAGAACTGGCTGGAAAAATCAGAGAAGGGAAGTTCAGAAGAATCCCATACAGATACTCTGATGATCTGAACACACTTCTTTCAAAAATGCTCAACTTAAAGGTAAAGTCATTTTTGTCAGAAGAACCATGAATTAGTATTTATTTATTTTCTACTAGAACTTGTCAGAAGACCAAAGTGAATTTGAATTCCAAGCGTCACTGTTAACAGATTGATCACTTGCTGAATTGCCACTGTTGGTCAGCGGTGTGACCGGGTGATGAAAATAAGATTTGAATTGAACATTGGAAATAGCAGGCTTGACAAAAAGTCACGCAGAATGAGTCTTTGCGTTCCACTGATATTCTATATAAAATGTGCTGGACTAATGTGGTGATCAAGAAAATAAAAATCAACTTATACTAAAAAAAACATGTCTCTCTAGAGATGCAAAAATGCATTCTGTGTAAAAGGCCCTGTTATTGTTAGAATTTTAAAATCTCAATTAGGCTTTTCCATCTGCATTGCGGTCTGTGCTGTGTTGTCACATTCTGGCTGGCTGTTTTGTTAGGACTATCTGAGGCCCTCGGTGGAGTCCATTCTGCAGAACAGCTTGATCTCGGGCTATGTAGCCCAGGAGCAGACGAGGCTTCAGGAGAAGCAGCGGCGCAGATCAGTAGATGTAGAGCAGCCCAAACATCCAGAGCCGTCGCTTGGAGCAGAGCTGCGGCTGAAGGAGCAGATTCTACGCGAGCGTGAACAGGCCCTCAAAGAGCGAGAGCAGAGACTAGAGCGTAAGTCTACTCTTGTTTTATTAAGCCTCTTTACACTGGAACTAACATCTGCCTCAAATCACAGTTGGTCAGGTGATAAACATTGGGATACTTAACTGCAGATGAAAATAAGGTTTTACAATAAATAGGGATCATTTCAAAACTTCAATAAAAAACATCAGTTGTTAAAAATTCTAAACCCATAATGCTTTTGTTAACCTTCGAAACTCAAATAAAGATATGTGGTTAACCATGCTTTCTTAACATCTGAAAACAAACCTCATTGGTTCTTGTGTGTCAAGCAAGTGCATTTGAGCTTCCGTTTATCAAATCGATGTGCTCTATTTATGTGCATTGATTAATTTTATGAAAAGTCTATATTAATTATGTTATTAAATAAAGTGATGGTGTCTCTTCAAAAAACTGATTAAACCACTCTATTCATATGGTTTACTTTTACAGTGTATTTCACCTAATTTTGGTTGCATGGGCTTACAATGGGCCAGAAATCTCTCCATGTTTCATTAAAAATAATCTTAATTTGTGTTATGAAGTTAAACAAACGTCTTATGGGTTTGGAATGAGTAAATTATATCAGAATTATCATTTTAGGTGAACTAACCCTTTAAATGCTGCTAATTGGCAAGAGCTTGTGTTTAACTCTCTCTCTCTCTTTCGCTCTTTCTTTCTTTCTTTTTCTCTTTCTTCTTCCCCAGAAAGGGAACAGGAGCTGTGTGTCCGAGAGCAGCATTCAAATGAGAAGCTGGCCAGGTACATATATAGCCGTCTTTGCTGAAATGGTCACACGAATGCATTAAACAATAGTCATGCGCTGCACAACTAGCTTCAGCTACTGAGCACTTGTTCACATATGGTAATGTTAATAATATGTCGTTGTAATTGTTCTCTGACAGAGCTGAGAGCTTGTTGAAGGCATATAATTTGATCCGGCAGCAGAGGGCACTGTCTCTTCTCAGTGCCAGTGACACAGGTATGAAACTGTTTTTCTATATAGAAATCAATGCTGTTAAGATGATTGAACATGTAATGTGTTTTTTATTATTATTATTTCAGTAATTTCAATGTCAGTGCCTGGTATTTGTTTATATATGCTACTGGTCAAACATTTAGAATAACATGTAACAGCATTACATAATTTAATTACAAAATAAATGTAACTTTAATCCGTTACAGTTACTGAGAATAATGTGTGTAATTAAATTACAATTACTTATGAAAATTATAAAAATTACAAAGGGGGTTACATCTGAATAATTTCACACATACACACACATAAATATTGAATTGATTACTTTCCCAAATTGCATTGACCGCTCTAAGATGAGAGACACCAGTATTTCAGGAGTTTAAGACACAGAATCAGACATGCTTATTCAATAACTGTTTTATTTCTAATGTTTATGTATTAATTTTTTAAGATTAACTGTTTTTCTAAGGCATCGTTAGATGCCAGTGTTTCCTGTCATAGCTATGTAAAAATGTGATATAAAAAATGGTATCATAGCTATTAAACTAAACTTCTTATGATTTAAAATCTGTGTTTAATCTCAAAGTAAAAAGAGGTGCTAATGTCTGATTTGTGGTGGCTGTGCTTCAAAATGTAATTATTATAATAATCTCAGTTCAAGTGATGAAAGATTTTGAAAGTCTGACAGTAATGAGGCTAACAAACAACACTTGTGATGGCTGAGGAGGGCTGTGTGCTGCAACAAGGAAAGCATGACTGGATTTAGGGTGAATCCCATTTCTCTGTCTTACCCCTTCCCCTTCGTCTTACCCCTAGCCCTTGTACCTCGAAACCGAGTGGTAAGCGCTAGGGGTGAAAACATACCTCTATGAAACTAGACACCACTTGGTTACTGTTACGTCATCTTACATCGTCGCTAGCTGGCTGCTACGTCACCAGAGGTGACAAGTGTTGATCACAAACTTGCCGTCTGCAAGCGTGTGTTTGTCGATTGCGTGGGTTTTAGTGATGTTTTCTCTATTCAGAGAAATGCGGGACTGTTGTGCAAACCAGCAATGTAACGTTAGCGTAGAAAAATAGCGATTTAAAAACGTTTCAATTAAGAACATGGTTGCAAATATGCATGTAAGTTACAGGACTGTGTAGAGCACAAAACAAGACTGTCGTAATTTTTAATAAATTATTTAAGCCGAAAATACTCTCTGGATGATCTGGCCGCGGTGTGTTCTGGGTACCCCTTGGTTTCAAGTAAGCTCGCGAAAATGCTTGGTTTTAAGGGGTATCTACCCCTTCCCCTTAGCCCTACCCCTCGATCAAAACGAGAATTGGGACAGCCCTTACTCTCACGTGAACGCGCAAATCTAAGGGGAAGGGGGAAGGGGTTAGACAGAGAATTGGAATTCACCCTTAGTCTTTTCAGCCAACATTATTTGGCTTACAGATCCTGTAATGAAAGAAAATACTTATTACTTGTATATTATGTATACACCTCTAAAGCATGAGAGTGACATAATTCTGTTTTTTTTACAGAGAATGAAGAGAACATCTCTCCGGGAAAGAAGAGGGTTCACTTCGCAGGAGATGGCAAGGAGAACAGCAGACTGATCACTAAACCTCAAGAACATTGTCTTGTAAAGAGGCATCAATGGGCTAACATGCATCTACAGTCTCATGGTGAAGAAGAAAAGCTTTATTCACCAAAGCCCAGAGAAATGCAGGGCATCCGCTAACCATGAACCACTATGTACTACTGAAAGTGGTGCATTAGTCTGATCAAGTCAAGAATATTTTTTTTAATGTTGTGTACATTAGGAAATAAGATTTCTGCTTTTATTTATTTGCTGCAGCATGTGTACAGTACAGTGGAACAACGCTTCATTTTTGGTCATCACACTGGTTTATTTTATCAAAGATAATGTGTTGTATTCTTGTAATTTTATAGATGTTTTATTACTGGGATTAATGTTTTATTTGGATATACTGTTTTATAAGAATAAAGGGTTGATAATATTATCTGTTTTATTTGTATTAATTAAAATCATTGCCGTTTAGGTCTTCATAAGCGGAATAGCCAGCATTTCAAGTTTACACACATACATCACGGAGACGTTTATTTGAAGTCTGCATTTACATTTGCAAGATGTATTTTTTTGTGTTTGTTCATCTGTAATGTCTATAGGACGTTTCCTGTCAAATAGACGTATATCAGATGTCTTTAAGATGTTTATATTTAGAATGTATGTAAAACTAGCATCTGAAAGACAACTGTCAGACGTTTGTACACAGCAGATGCTTTCCAGATCAAGAGATATTTAACATACATCTTGCTGTATGCAGGGCTCTCAAGTTATAGCTAAAGTTTGGAGTGAGATTAGGGGAGGGGCTACTCAAAGGGGAGGAGCAACGCAAATATGTGCAGCACTCAAGTTTTTGCTAGCAGTTCAATTTGACCTATAGTTCATATTTGACCAGCACAAATAGAAATTATAACATCTGGTAAATCTGATGAAAGACAAATTCCTTCTAATAAAATCAAAAGATTTATGTATTTAAATTTAGATTTGTATGTATCAAAAATACAAATTAATTTAGCCACTGCTGTTCAGTTGGCATGTGTGTTGGCAAAATGTATTTGTATTTTTAAACTTTTTTAAATATAAAAAACAATGTATTTTATTTGGATGAATTTATCTGTCTTTATCAGATTCGCCAACTGTTATAACATCTCTAGTACTTTCCTTTCAGGAAGCCAAAACTAATTTAAAGCTTCTGATTGCAAAGCAGTCAGAGAGGTTTTTTTTTTTTTTTTTTTTTTGACTGCATCAAAAATAATATTGCACGAATTTGTCTATATTCCCCAACTTCAGCTCTCACTATCTTTTCACAGGCAAGTGATTTCGTCCATAAATCTTAAAATCGAAAAAAAAATAAGGGTTAGCTACTACAGCATTCATCGGATCTTTCTCTTCCAACTAATCCATGTGCGCGCGCATCCATGTTGCTTAGTAACGAACGCGCGTGCGGCAGAATGGCGTAATTTACCCAGAAACAACAACATCCTAATTTCTGATTGGCTGGTAGGTGGTATAACTCGAGACAGCTATGAACTCGGCAGAGAACTTCCCTCCGTATTCCCTCGTCTATATCTGCATGTATAGCGGAACAAGTTATCCCGTCTTAGCGTGAGAAATACAACAAGGTGTGGCGCGAGAGCGTGTGAACTGGTTGAAATGTGAGTGTCTCACCGTGAATGCGTGAGACTTGAGAGCCCTGCGTATGTGAACTATCACGGGATACTCTTGCCTTGTCCCAATACCCACACTTGCGGTCTTGGCCACTTGAGATGTAAGATGTCAGTTTTACGTACATTCATAAACATCTATTTGACATCTAAAAGGAAACGTCTTATATAGATGTATTGCAGATGAGCAAACATACAAAAAAGACGTCTCCGTGATGCATGTGTGCTATCAGGGAAGTGTGGGTATTTGGACAAGGGGTCTGAATTTAGTAATGCAGTTCTTCGCTTTTCCTGGAATGAGTTGCATTGTCCTCGACCCCAAAGCGTTTAGCCAATCGCAGGCGAGTGTGGGCGTGGCCTGACGCTTAACGTATTCCGTGTGGAAAGTTCGCCGGTCCGGGTGCAAAGTTTCAGCCGTCTGCAGACGGGAGTCAGAAGACGAGTACAAAAACCGCATCAAAGAGTCGCTTACTGTCTGCCGGCGTAAACGAGTTCAGTTATGGGATATTAACCCGAAGCGGTATCGTGTTCATATACATCTTTGTTTGTCTCGCGGTGAAATCATGGCCTGCGCGCCGAACCGGGTCCGCCTGCTCTGCATGCTGTCGCTCACCTTCGGCTTTTTCATCGTGGAGGTGGTGGTGAGCCGGATCACGTCCTCTTTAGCGATGCTGTCGGACTCCTTTCATATGCTGTCGGACGTGATCGCGCTGGTCGTGGCTCTGGTGGCGGTGCGTTTCGCGGAGAAGACCCAGTCCACCAATAAAAACACGTTCGGCTGGATCCGGGCCGAGGTGATCGGCGCGCTAGTCAACGCCGTGTTCCTCACCGCGCTCTGCTTCACCATCATCCTGGAGGCCATCGAGCGCTTCACTGAGCCCCATGAGATCGAGAAGCCCGAGGTGGTGATTGGGGTGGGGGCTGCGGGGCTGCTGGTCAACCTGTTAGGGCTCTGTCTCTTTCATGGGCACGCCGGAGGCGGCGGACACGGCCATTCCCACGGAGGACACGGCCACAGCCACGGGGGACACAAAAAACACAAGAACGGGAAGGTGCGCCGGTGTGAGGCGCTGGAGGATAGTCGGTCTGCGGGCGAGGAGACTAATAATCTGGTCGGGAATCCGAACAACAGCCCTAACGGCGTTAATCCGGACAGGAGCAGAGCTGGTAAATCTGGTTTGTGTCATTAAAACGTATTCATAAGATCACTAGATAGATAGTTATACAAAACAAGCGGGATCGGTAACGTTATGTATTAATCAGGTTAAAGTAGGATGGTGTAACGGGAGAAACGTGTGCAAAACTTTCCTCTAGGGTTTTTGTTTCGTGTTTGTTAATGTGCAACCACTGGCAACAGACTCATTAAGCGGAAGCGATTGTTAACCCCGAAATGAATTATTTCATTTATACACCCTCGTGTCATTTCAAACCCGTATGACTTTATTTTGTGGGACATAAATATAATGAGAAATGTCCCCGTGGGGTTTTTGTCATACAGTAGTAGTCAGTGATAGCACGTACTGGTTACCAGGAATCATCTAAGTTCGTTTAAAAATTGGTGGTAACCAAAATGTTTAACATTAAGGTTTGGAATGACATTAAGGTGAGCGAAGGGTGACAGAATTTACATTTTTGGATAAACTTTATTTAGACCATGTAGGAATTTGAGGTCACAATGCTGTTGGACATAATCACGCTGGTCGTAACTCTGGAGACGGTTCTGGGCTTTGTTTGAGGACTGTCAAAAATAGCTTTGGAACTGAGCCACATAGGTGGTCCGTTAGTTCAGTTTCTTAACCCTTTAAGGGTCACCCCCCATTTTTGAACATAAATGTGAAAGTGCGCAATCATAACTTAAAGGGATAGTTCACCCAAAAATAAAAATTCTGTCATTAATTATTCACCCTCATGTTGTTCCAAACCCGTAAGACCTCCGTTCATCTTCGGAACACAAATTCAGATATGTTTGAAATCTGAGAGCTCTCAGACCCTCCATAGACAGCAATGTAATTAACACGATCAAGGTCCAGAAACGTAGCAAGGAGATTGGTAAAATAATCCATGTGACATCAGGGGTTCAACCGTTATTTTCCGAAGCTAAGGCAATACGTTTTGTGCGCAAAAAAAAAAAGAATGACTTTATTCAAATTTCTCTCTGCCATTTTAAAGAATATCCGCTGGATGGAAGCTGCGTACTCTCTTCTATGTTAGCCGCATACCGGATGCACTGTTTTCGTTTTAAATTAATCAAAGCATAAATATACGTAGAAGACGTATCCGCGCGGTGCGGCTGACACAGCAGAGTGTACGCAGTTTCATCCACCGGACATTAATCCAAAATGGCGCTACGCTGACATAGAGATGAACTGTTGAATAAAGTCATTATTTTTGTTTTCTTTGCTTTACAAAAAGTATTCTCGTAGCTTCGTAAAATTACAGTTGAACTCTTGGTGTCACATGGGTTATTTAATGATGTCCTTGCTAGCCAAGCCAACATCAAAGAACTGTTGTGACTGGGTTGCCGTCCCGTCTGCACCTGGGCCTGTAAGTTGCATTTGAACAAACTGCAGAGGCTAACTACGCCTACACCAACAGCCAACTAGCGCATACGTTCAGTGCCTGCATTTTAGGAAATGGTTATCTGTACCAGTAGGTAGCAGTATTCTGTATTCGTTATTCAAAATGGGAAGCCAGATGTAGAACTGCGTATATACAAACTGTAAACCGTAAGCAGTGCTAGCTACCGTTTTCGTTATTTTCTCTCTTACTGCATATTAGCCTAGCTGTTTTTATTTTATTTTATTAAAATATATCTAATAATATGCAAATGGAACTGGCATTATCAGCCCTCGGTCTTGTTCTTGTAGAAGGAAGGAAGGAAGAACAGGTGAAAATAAGGATAAATAATGAAATCGGTTGCCCACTTCTGTATTCCTTGTTGTGCACTGATTCGCTAAGCTAAACAACCAATCAGAATGATCTCTCTCACCAATGCCAGTTCAACATGCTCCATCGGCCAAAAAGCCGCAGACGGCACTGAACTAGTGCAAACAGTGAGGAACTTCCTGCTAAAAACTGTGCCGACAGATGCTCAACAATGGCCCGCCATTGGAACCACACCAACTGACCAATGGCTTGGTGTGTCACGGCCCTTAGAGGTTTTCCATCTGCTGCTTGCCTGTCCATTATCACACATTATTTATTTTATTAATCTGTTTTTGTGGTAGTTTGTGTAACAATCAACCTTGCGCTTTATCATAATTAGGTTAAATGCATTTTGTTTCCATGGATTCACAACAATGGGATGGCATCTCATTCCCAGCGAAGATTATGTGCAAACACTTTATTTCTGTGCTTTTATCTGTGTTTATCAGATAAGCAGTATTGTAACCAGATATGTTCTTTCAAGAAAAGCCGTTTATTCCAAATACAAGCCGAAACAGTCACTCAGCTTATCTAGAGGAATTTCAACCAAGGCCTTGTCTGCTTGCATGTTTAAGACACCCCAGATGAACAGATGGGTTACATCACCCACAGGCCTCAGTGTCCGAAGCTGCTGTGTATTTTGACAGTACGTTGTTAGTGAGGCTTTTGGAAGAATATTACATAAAGGACGATAACTATACAGTTTTAATAATTGTTGAATAGGGATCTGAGAACAGGGAAATCGACACTATATTCTAATTTTAATGACATAGAGCAAGTGATTTTATTGTAATCACTTTCAGAACATGTTTTTTTTTTTTTTGATGAAAACACGTCAACAGCCAATTGGAGTCCACTGGTATGCACAATGTATCGTCTACAATAATATCGTAATTTTTTTAATGTGTGAGCTGACATTACATATCCCCCCCCCAAAAAAAAACACATCTTGAGAGTCCAAAAGCATTCACTGTGTGATAATAGCCTATTAGAATACTGTTAGAATATCCCTATAATTCAAGTTATGGAAGCAAAAATTATCCCTATATGGATTGTTTTTTTATATATATATTTAGAAGAAATTATATATTTAGGCAATATCACACAATCATGTCGTTATAATAGAAGAAGAATATGAGTTTTCAAATGTTCAACAAACAAGAAGTTAATATTAAGTGAGATGCATTTTAAATGTCTTTTTTTTCCTGTTTCGCCAACGAAAATGGTTCCAAACAAAGCCAGAACATTGTTGAATGGATCTGTTTTTGAACAAATCATTTGAGTCAATAATTCAATTATACGTTCAAAAAGACAATCGCTTGCTTTGTTTATAAATTATTTGTTTGAAATAATAATCCAGAGTCGCTCAGGGACGCCTATTGGCGGTTTTAGTGTTATTTATACATGACCGGCCAAATTACCAGCACAAAAACACACTCAGCTAAATATTATCAGGGGAAATATATATATATATATATTTTTTCTTTGCAATATTGCACATCTCTCTAGAATACATTTTAAAGAGCTTGAGCATTTGAAGCAGGAAATGACTGCAGTGTGTTATTGTGCGATGATGTGGATGCTAATATAGTTATTGTTATCGTTCTTGGTGTGCGAAAGCCTATAGTTTCTACTGTGGAATACTGTTTTTGTCTGTGGGGTCCAATGTTGTTTTTGGGCTCCATCAGCATTAATTGTATGGCTAAAACCATTGTTCTAAATCTCTTCCTTTGTGTTCCACAGAAGAAGGTAGGTTGAAAAGATTTGAAACGACGGAGTATTTTTCGGTGAACTATCAAAAGCAATATCACATTTTACTAAATATCAGCACATATTTAAAAGCTGGTCTGGAACAGTGTACGTGAGTGGAGCGACAATAGTTTCCCCATCCCCTCTCAAAGTGTTTTGTAATCGCTCCTCCAGCTACAATTTTCCATTCTACACTTGTTCCCTGCAAGAAGTTGGCATGAGACACACTTTGAGCCAGAGAGACCAAACTGTTGTCTGGAATGCGGTGAATACAAACAAGTTGTACAAATAGTGAAGCATTCCAGTGCTTTTATACACCCACATTTCCTCAAATTTGTTTAAGATTTAATCAGAAGTTGAAAAGTTTGTCTATCCAAGGTAAATGATGCAAAGTGTAACTGCTGATTAATTTCAAATAAAATTTTCTTGAAATGTCATACTTGCTTTCTTTCTCCTCCGTAGAGATGTGTCACAGTGACAGCCTGAATTTGCAGATTAACGGCAGCTCTCCATACGAAGAGCTCGAGAATGGACACGACTCTGCATCCCAGCTCAACATGCGGGGTGTTTTCCTGCACGTGCTGGGCGACGCTCTTGGCTCGGTTATAGTGGTAATCAACGCCATCATCTTCATACTGGTATGGAATCCATGCGAGCCAGGCAAAATCTGCGAGACACCTTGTGTGGGCCAACATTGCGCAGACCATTCACTCAATATCAGCAGTGCTGTAACTAACGGCACCACAATAGCAGGACCCTGTTGGGTGCTTTATCTTGACCCCACACTCTGCATCATTATGGTCTGCATCCTCTTCTACACCACATACCCATTGTTGAAGGAGTCTACACTTATCCTTCTACAGACCGTGCCCAAGCAAATCGACATGCATCAGCTCAACACTCGCCTGCGGGAACTGGAGGGTGTGTTGGCGGTGCACGAGCTGCACATCTGGCAGCTGGCGGGCAGTCGCATAATCGCCACCGCGCACATCAAATGCCACGACCCCACATCCTACATGGACGTAGCCAAGCGTATCAAGGACTTTTTCCACGATGAGGGCATCCACGCCACAACCATTCAACCGGAATTCGTAACGGTGAACTCTGAGTCTCGCACTTCGCTCTGCGAGCTCTCCTGTAGAACGCAGTGTGCCCCAAAGCTCTGCTGTGGCGCCGTTGATTCCGCAAAGCCTCCTGATGGAGCTGTAGATGCAACAAAATCGATTGAAGCCAAAACCCCAACGGTAACCAGTACTTCTGCTACATCTCTGGAGATCATCAGCGAGTCTGTGGAGGAAACAAGCAGGCCAGAATCCATTGTGATCATGACTAGGGAGGTGGAATCGTCATTGTGAGCGAGGAACAGGTTAGACACAGAACATTCTGTTCTGTTAAGGGTACCAATGTGTATTGGATCAGCTGACTGATTTCTGCAATGCTGTAAGAAGAACTGAGCCCAAACACTCTCATGATAACACGCATACACCACACAGCCCTATATCTCAGATACCACACCAACATACAGACAATATAAATAGGCTGGAGAGCAAAGCTGGCCTCCTCTGCATGTGTTTACCGCATCGTCTGATTGGTGTATCCGTGCCAAAGCTTCTCTTCATACAGGACATCAGACACTTATGTCCTTCCTGTGGATGTAATGCAACAAGCAATTTTAATGTTCAGCTGGTGGACCAAGTAGAAATTTCTGGACCATTTTTTTTCTACCCATGTTTTTTGTTTTATTCTTTACACTGTTTTCTTAGTCATATTCAAACTTTACATTTTGTGAGAGATGTAATAATTTATGTATTTTAAGTTATTGGTAATTGTCTTTTTTTTTGAGCTTTTTGTAAGATTAGATATTAAAAAAAAGACACAACAAATTATCTATGCTTTAACTGAGAGTATTTTTAGATGATGTTTTCAAAGATTGCTGTTCAATCTTTCACTTTTTGTTTTAGATGATCTCTTTTATTAGACATCGTAAGATGTGTCGACAGTACTTCACCATGCCTATAATTCAAACTGCTGTGTTAAAGCACTGAATCTAGTAAGTGTAGGAACTAAAAGCTGATGCCTTGTTTGTTCTGTTGTTGTCAATCAAAACAAGAGGTGAACATATACAATTTTGGGGGGGACTGCTGGAGGGTGACATGTTTTGTCCATGCTGTCGTAAAAAGGAAGGGACCTCAGATTTGTGGAAAACATTAATTTGTGCATGACCAAATATACTGTCTTGTGGTTATACGGAAAGCTTTTAGAAACCAAGCAACATTTCTAAACCAAAAGACAAGGGAGTTGCTTTCTGAAATGCATAGAAGTAGGTTTGGGTTGAACACATAATTTGGGGTGTCGCTCAGTGGGGGTGTCTACTTGGTGACCTTCATTGGGGCAAAACATATACTATCAACTCTTCACGACACTATTTATATCTGCAAACTTCAGCATTTGGTGAAAATATGCAATTTATGAGAAACAGAAGTACTACTAGTTTTATTAGTCATTTGGTGAATTTATTAGAAATCTGTAGAGGAAAGATGAGCTTACAGTATAAATGTGCTGACGGAGTGTTTGTATCACTGAGGACTTTAATAATACCATGCCAGCGGAAATGTTTTTTGATATATTTACTTTCAAATGTGTCATTGTGAATTAAACATGCTTGTTTGGTACTGTTCAATTAATGTCTGTTTTGTCACTTTTTTTAGGAAAGCAGATTCAGTCAAGGTTTATTTGATTTGACCAAGTAATGAATAGAATAGGATACCTGAACGTCATACAATGAATAGAAAAGCTCTATGAAAATTATAAATCAGGCTAAGTCAATTTTAAAAGCAGGCCAGGATAAAAGAGCAGCAGGCTCAGTATTTATCCTTGGGGGACATCAAACTTAATTTCAGTTTCTGCCTTAACTCCACCAGGAGATACAAAGTGAAAACAATTAGAGATAGAGCAAATACATTATGTTGCTGATCACATTTTGTAAACAGAAATTATCCGCTTAGAAGACAATTCAATATGTAACCAAGAAATGTTTAGTTTGCTTCCAAGACAAGTTTGTAACAGTGAATGTTTACAGTGCATACAGTGAACTTTTCTCAATTAATTATTTTTAACCTTCCACATTGAGTATATAAAGTAAAATTAAATGTAAAGTAAAAATCAATTGAATAACACATAAATTGGATAACATAGTGTAACAACGTTCAGCAATGCAGAATGACTTGCTTATTCTGGAGTTCTAACATCATTCCCTTGACAGTTCAACTCAATTGCTGTCAGATGCACTATGACTCATTTACTCTCCAGTTGGTAAATGTATAGCAATATGAACATTTAAAATAAAACTTCAGTCTGGCTTGATTCTGTCGTTGTTTGATATAACTGCTCCCAATTCTACCTCTGCTACAAAAACCTTGCTATCTGCAAGCAATGGACAGTTGGATGGTGGAAGATGTTTGGCAAAGCGCTCTAGTTTTTAGGCATAGTGACCATTCAACTAAGAATAACTTATATTGCAAAAACAGTTTCTATGAAGAAGTCTGTGATAACATTTTGTGTCAGTGCTGTATATCTGTCTTAACATTACATTCCAGCTACAAGCTTTTTTCACAAAAAAATGGTTTCGTTTCTACAGTGGTGTTTCAGCAGGTCACAAATGTTCATATTTTTTTGAACATAATATCCTTGAAAATCTTGTGACGTGGAAAGATAAATAGTATTGCCTAATTTTGTAATATCTTTAAAGACAAATACTAGATAACGTCTAAGGTCTGTGGTTGAAGAGACTTTCAACACAGCTCTAGTTTGAGGAAATGTGACTGAAAGGTAAAAGATAGAGACTCAATTGCAGAACCTTTAGTCATGATGGAAACTAGCTATGGCTCAGTTAAAATAAAAAAGGAGAGAGAAAGATATTTCCATTGCATGAAAGCCACATGCAGCTTGTTAATTAATCCCACACAGCAGCACTCTGGCTCATCAAAGCCGTCACATGACTCTGCAGTCTAACCGAGAGGTTCAGCAAAAGCCTGCTTTCATAATGACCCAGCACCTGTTTCCCTGCCTAAAGATTCACATTTACCCCATAAAACAATCTCCTTCAATGTGAAGAACAGTCAAAATCTTCCTCAATATTATACAAGCTGAATATGCATTTAAAGACTTCAGATATGCAGTCATATTCCAATAATGGAGTATGTATTTTTTTTACTTAGGTTAATCATTCAGAATCAAGACCAAGCGCTGTGCATGTCACAAGAGTCAGTCTCTCAACACAAAACTTCAGGCACAGATTAGGCATTTTCAAGTTAAATGAGAATCATTTCTGTAGATTTGAGAGTGGCCTTAGTACAGTAGAAGGTGAGATCAGGAGAGTAATAATGAGGCAAGAGATTACGCTTCACTGCCTGCAGCAAACCACAGTCATATGGAGACTTTGATCTCACTGAGGTCAATGAGTACAATGTCATGTACTTCAGGTGATGTAATAAGAAATAACATCAGATATTAGATGCATCAAAGATGAATTCCAGCAATTTCAATCCCCAAGCAGCACTGACTATGTGTTTGTTCCATATTTTTTTTTCAATTTTTAATGCATGGTACTGGTGAAGAATTAATTAACGTATATATATATATATATATATATATATACTTTACTTTTTTCACACTGTTTTAAGGTCTAATTCTTACTATTAACAATTAACTACAACTTTGTGTGATTACAACCTCATTAAATTCATAATTTGTTGCTTATTAATAGTTAGTAAGCTAGTTGTTAAGTTCAGGTATTGTGCAGGTTTAGGGATGTAGAATATGTTCATGCAAAATGTGTGCTTTAACATATAAACAGCCAATATGTTAACAAAATGCATGCGAATAAGCAACTATTGTGAGAATTGGACCCTATACTAAAGTATTACCTTGTTAAACCTCATAATCTTTCATCAAAATATCATAACGAGTGATATGACTCACTTCTCTGTGCTGATGTATGCAGGCTGCACTACACTTAAGACAACCACATTTAATTATCTATTTCACTATGTCAACAACTGTTGGATGAAATTCAAAAGTATTGCCCAATATTTTAGTTTGATTGCAACATCTGTTTTATGCTGATACGGCTGGCATTGGCATCTTTAAATTTGTGATTTCTCAATTTTAGTTGATGTTTTTTATATTATACTTATTGGTACTTATTGTTCATAAAACACTATGTACTGAGTATGCACATGTCTTAGTGAACAGGAGACAGGCTATAGAGCCTCACCCAAAACACACGCATTCCTCTCACAGCTGATACAAGAAACTGAGATTAAAACAACAGCCCACTATCACAGCAGGACTATAAAGTTCAGGGTGATCAGATCACACACAGAAACAACATAAACAAGGGTGTGAACCTAGAGAGACAAGTGCTTGAGAAGAAGTTTCTGTGTGGAATGCTGCCTTCACGGTGCTATTCTTGGAAATGTCCAGATTTCCATTTCTGAAGTCCTTATTACGAGTTTGTTATGTTCAAGTGCTTTATTGTCGGAAAGAATAGAAATCACGAAGGGCACCAGGTCCATTCTTACCTACCGGTATTACGTGGGAAAATCTTATTAAAGCCAAAACATATTGAAGATATTTAATCAATCTTGCACAGATCTAAAAAAAAAAATAAAAGAAATGTAGTGTCCCATTTGTTGACAACCATATAAACCAGGGGTTCTCAATTCTGGTACATTTTCCTGCAGATTTTAGCTCCAACACTGATCAAACTCACCTCCCTGTAACTTTCTAGTGATCATGAAGACCGTGATTACCTTGTTCAGGTGTGTTTGATTTGGGTTGGAGTGAAACTCTGCAGGAAAGTGGAACTGCTGAGATCCCCAGCTATAAACATTATATGTGTTATTATATACGTTCACTGTGGTATCTAGATATGCAGCTTGATATTTGACATTTGTATACAATATGCATCAAATATTTGATGAAAGCAATAGATGTTGTGGGGGGGGGTCTAATTAACAGTCATTCCTCATTGTTCTACTGTGATATTGGCCTTCCCAACTTTGAAAATCAGGAAAGGAGTTTCCCAGCCTTAAATATGACTTAAGAGGCTGTTCATGTTCATTCATGTTCATATATTTATGATCATTCCAACAGAACATGAAGGCAGCATAAAGCCATGTGTTGTAGATTCTAAAGTGGTTCCCTTTTCTATTCGAGGTTCCGGCTCTCCTTGGAGAACAGAATTAGCAGGAATGAATCTGGTAGGGAAGGGGTTTGTGGCAGGAGAACAGCTGTGAATGACTGAGCGGTTTCACGTCAAATCACATCAAGGCAAGAATGAATGACAGCTGTTCTCTGTAAAACACTGCTGTTCGCCATTCGGGCAAATGCCTAAAAGAGTTGTCTGTCCACCTTTTTCTGAACAAGTCGATTGGGATTTAAATTGCTAATATTATTTTCCTGACGGATAAACACACAATTGCTGTGTATTTATTTATCCATCAGGAAAATAATATAACGCTTGGTATTTTAATGTGACATTGGTATCACAAGAATCAACAAAATATCTTTTTAGTCCATTATCTGTGTTCTGTTCCTCCAAATTGTTTTCTTTCTTTCTTGTATTTCGCTGTTAATTAGTTTTAGTCTGCTCTCCTGTTTCTTTATCAAATACTCACATTTCTTTCCTGATTTTTGCACAAGGCACTTTAATACGTAATTGTCATAAACGTTTTATTTATAAAGTGCAGGTCGCTGTACAAGGAGAAAATACATAAACAAAGCTTCAATCATAAATAAATGCGATAGTATACAGTACATCCATACATATATAATACATATAAATACACAGAGACTTAACAGTAAAACCAGAAGCACAACAACACAACACATCCCAGTAATTTCACAGCAAAACTTTAATCAGAAGAAGGCTGGAAATACTGTAAGAAAAGATAGGTTTTTAGTTGAGATTTGAATGACGGTATAGTGAGGGTGTCGTGAAGAATTAGTGGATGAGGTTTCCAGAGTCTCAGAGCTACATCACTGAATAGATCTACCACCCACTGATATGAGATGAGAACAAGGTACAGTAAGCAGGTTTGCATCAGATGATGCATAGAGAGTGAGAAGGTAATGCAGCAGTTCAGATATAATAGGGAGCAAGTCCATGAAGAATTCAAAAGTTACCAAAATAATTTTATACTGAATGCGAACAGAAACAGGCAACCATTGTAGATTATAAAGTAAAGGGTAATGTGTTTAACACATCCATAATATTGTTCCTGATAGACTCTTTGTGCTTCTGGGATTATTCTGGGATAGTAATTTGTTAAAACTTCTACACCTCTAAGGTTGCTTTTGATGTTCAATGGTTGAGGAGTAAGGAGAATAATGTCACCTCATTGTGCCCAGTTACTTCAGTATTTCAAGAAAAGGACCATGGGGCACTGCAAAAAGGTGGACAGACACCAACACAGTGTCTTGAGTTTGCTCACTTACTTATTCAGTGGGCTATATTAGTGCAGTAATGTAAGGAATAGAGGTCATTTTGAAATAAAGCCTGACATGCAAGCTTTATTTCCCCATAAAACCATTTATCCCATCCCAAAGTCATGAGTCCACATGCAGTTACCTGTCAAGAAAAGTTCAAACTTCCTGGATTCAGTTAAAAAAAATCTATGGATTGAAATAATAGTAATGCTACATGTCAAACTGTATTACTATGGTGTAAGGTTAAAGTTAGGGTGTAGGTTGGAGTTTGGGGTACATTGTGTAAACAATATAATCTTCTGAATCAGCTGTGGGGCGGGGTTTGTGTTTAAATGGTCTCGGGCGGAAAAAAAATCACACTTCCACAACCTAAAATGAAAGGGTCAAATAAGGGAGACATACAAAATTTGAACTGCTGGTGTGTCTCCAGGAATATGGTTGGGAAACACTAGTCTATTGCCACACACTTGCAGAGATAAGACATTGCACATTAGTACTTCAAAATGTGACCAAAACAAGGAAGTAAAAACAATCACCTCTGAACCTGCTGACTTGAAACATTAGAAGCCTAGAATAAGGCCAGCAGTGGAAAACTGCTCTGAGAGTGCCAGCATCAGCATGCTGTTGCAGTGACCATAAAAACAGCCATTAACCCACTTTCACCGATAAACTTTTTGGCATAAAGTGAAATTATTATTAATTTTTTCTTCTAAGAATCAAATTTCTGGGATTATGCATAAAAAAGAAACTGAAGAAAAGCATGTTCTTTCTTCTGCATGAGTCAGACTTAGGGAGTCAGAATTGCGAAATCCTGAATAAAAAAGGAAGGGTGGAATCTAATAGATTCATTTTCACTTCATCGGATGATGTGAAGCTCCACTGAGTTATCTCAAAAATCTAAATTCTATCATTCTATCAAGGATAATTTAAATAGAAATGTCAGGCTTCTGAAAAGTATGTTCATTTCTATGCACTCAATACTTGGTTGGGCCTCCTTTTGCATGAATGCTCAGGTGTTGTCACGAATCTGGTTGCCCTTCCACCACATGGACTCTTGCACTACACTCACTGTTGCACTCCACCTCAGACTACATTTCCCATCATTCACTGCACCACACACACACACACACACACACACACCCAGCTGATTGCACTAATCACACGCTGCACTGATCACACAGCTGTCTCCAATCACACGCTCACCTGAGAGCCATCACACACACCATACAAAAGACATTAATTTCCTCTTCCTCCCTGTTGAGTATTGTTTAGAGATTAGCCATTTTCCTATGTTAGCTACTACCAAGCCATTCCGTGTTTTGTTTTGTGTTCAGTCTCCTGTATTGTTCTGTGTTTTTCACTGTCCTAGTGTTAGCTGCTTTACGGAGCCATTTCTGTTTTCTGTTTCTTATTTTAGTTTCAGTCTAGTCTTTCCGTGTTGCCTTGTTGTCTGATTCCTGACCTTCTGCTTGTGACCTGATTATCTCTCTGCCTTGCCCTCTGGATATTGTTCGCCGATCGTAGACCACGCCCGTTTACTTGATTACTCTTCTGCCTTGCCCCATCTATACCTGTTTGCCATTTGTTCGACCCTGACTGTGTTTTTGACCATGTCTAGCAATAAAAGCCTGCAAATGGATCCGCACACCTCTCGTCTTGTCGGCCCCGTTACAGGTGTAATGGAAGCCCAGGTTGCTTTGATAGCAGCCTTCAGGTCATCTGCATTGTTGGGTCTGGTGTCTTTCATCTTCCTCTTGACAATACCCCATAGATTCTCTGTGGTTCAGGTCAGGCGAGTTTGCTGTTCAATCAAGCACAGTAACACCATGGTCACTGAACCAGTTTTTGGTACCTTTTTGCAGAGTGGGCAGGTGCCAAGTCCTGCTGGAAAATAAAATCAGCATCTCCATAAAGCTTGTCATCAGAAGGAAGCATGAAGTGCTCTAAAATTTCCTGGTAGATGGCTGCGTTGACTGTGGACTTCAGAAAACACAGTGGACCAACACCAGCAGATGACATGGCAGCCCAAATCATCACTGACTGTGGAAACTTAACACTGGACTTCAGCAACATGGATTCTGTGCCTCTCCACTCTTCCGCCAGACTCTGGGACCTTGATTTCCAAATTAAATGCGAATTTTACTTTCATCTGAAAAGAGGACTTTGGACCACTGAGCAACAGTCAAGTTCTTTTTCTCTTTAGTCCAGGTAAGATTCTTCTGACGATGTTTCTGTTTCAGAAGTGGCTTGGTAGCCCTTTCCCTGAAGATGTCTGAGCATGGTGACTCTTGATGCACTGACTCCAGCTTCAGTTCACTCCTTGTGAAGCTCTCCCAAGTGTTTGAATCGGCTTTGCTTGACAGTATTCTCAAGCTTGCTATGATCCCTGTTGCTTGTGCACCTTTTCCTACCCAATTTCTTTCTTCCAGTCAACTTTGCATTTAATATGCTTTGATACAGCACTCCTTGAACAGCCACCCCTTTCAGTAATGGCCATCTGTGACTTACCCTCTTTGTGGAGGGTGTCAATGATCATCTTCTGGGCCATTGCCAAGTCAGCAGTGTTCCCCATTATTGTGGTTTCAAAGAACAAGAGATACCCACAATTTATACTGTATGGCTGGCCATTTACTGAAACTCAAATGTAAATATTCTAATATTTTGAGATACTGATTTCTGACTTTCATTAGCTGTAAGCTCTAATCATCAAAGTAAAAAAAAAAAAAATTTTTTTTGAAGTGTTTTACTTTACATGTAATGAATCTAGAATATATGAAAGTTTCACTTTTTAAAATAAGTTACAAGAAAATTTAACTTTTTAACCATTTTCTAATTCTTCTTTATGACTTGAAGCTTAAAGTTGAGAACTTGCAACTCGACTTGGACTTGACTTGGGACTTGTCTGTCTTGACTTGTCTGTCTTGACTCGGGACTTGACTTGGGGACTTGTCTGTCTTGACAAGCTTAATGCATTCATGTCAGTGTGTAAATGCATCTAAATGCCACTTCAGATGAAGCTTCTATGTTTCCTCTGCATTGCAAAGATTAATTTTGTTGATGCTGATTTAATTTCCCTGGTAACAGTCCAAATGTGTTATTATTCTAAATAACTGATTAATTTAATTAAAAAAACAATAGTTTGAGATTTATAGGCCTATCCCAGGGGTGTCAAACAGGGCCGCAACCCTGCAGAGTTTAGTTCCAACCCTGCTCCAACACACACACACCATGTAGTTTTCAAATAATCCTAAATGATTAGTTTAGCTGGATCAGATGTGTTTAATTAGGGTTATAAACAGTGCAGGGCTGTGGCCCGCAGGAACTGAGTTTGACACCCTTGGCCTATCCCAGGTTTGCCTCCCTCGCACTGTTAAAATGTAACTAAGTAATTTGTACTCTGAGTACATTTTAAATGAGCTACTTTTTACTTGAGTTGATTTTTAGACTGGTACTTTTACATGTACTTAAGTAAAATTTAATTAATGTAATGGTACTTTTAATTGAGTAGAATATGTTTGTACTCTTTCCACCTCTGAATAAAAGTAGTCAATTCGAATATTATGATGGCTAAAGAACAGACTAAGTTGTTACATCATTGGCTATTACAAAATCAATGGCAAAATGACTAAGAATTGAAACAGAGGATTGAATCTTAAAACATACTTTAAGCGAGCTTCTGTGGGAAAGTGATATGCATTTTGATATGTTCTTCACTCAAACAACCTGACCTGAAATGTTGTGAACAAATCACATACTTGGTGTCTTAATGGCCTTTTTAGAGCTTGTGAGCCCCTGTTGTAGTATAGTTAGGACTTTGTAAAGATTTCTGTCTTTATGTTCCATGAAAAGGATAATGGCATACAGGTCTGGATAAATAAGTGTGATTTTCATTTTTGGGAAAAATATTCCTTGAAAACCCAAAAGCAGAAAAAAATAAGATAGCAATGAGTTATAGCTTATCGATAAGCAGTGTGGTAAAGCTCAAATATAGTCCAGGGTCGTAAATAGTTTAGTTGGAAGATGAAATCAGTCCTTGAGCAAAGGCCGTTAAAAAAGCTAATGTAAGCAAATGCTGGAAACCCCCATCACTGGTACAAACTGCTCACATGATCTGTACTGGCACTTCCTTTTTCTTTTCTTCATTATTTAATTTCATATATATTTTACATAATTGTTTTAAAATATCGAATTTGTATTTACATTTAATAAATAATTTTAAAATGTTGTTAATGTGAATAACTATGTTAATGTGAATAACCTACTCAAAAATTTTCAAGAGTACACAAGAAAAGCTCCATTTTACTTGCTTCCTCTAATTATTCTTTCTAAACCTCACAGTACAGATGGCAGGAATGAGGGCTCATTATTACTTGTATGCGTCAGAACTGATTAACAAGAGCACATTGGATGAGTAGGTAATTTTCTTTAATGTTTTTCAGATCTTGACATAAGAGTAAAGCAATGCAGCACTTTGTGTTAAAGTCAAAATGTATTTGTTGCTACTTGAAACAAGCCCCTCACAAGTCTGAATCAGTCACACCAAACATGTGACCAGACTCTTCCTGTCTGTGTTCTACGTCTCATCTTACATGTCATTCTTTTAGTGAAATTCCCCTGATGCACTCATCCTTTGTGAGATTTGTCGACGCACGCGCACACATAAAAATGTTCACCGCTGGCACGTGGTTCGGTTTCACAGGCAGTTTGCAGTGAGGGAGTCTTTTAAAGATATCAAACAATGAATCAGTGTTTTGGTAGTGAATTCATGTTGGCTTTCAAGTAACCGGAGTAAAAGGCAAACTGAGGTTTACTGTAGTTTTAGATAATTATTAATGGGCTATCATTATTATACTCCTGTAAGAAGAAAAAAAATTGGATTTAGAGGCAATACATATAATCATACTATAAAATATTTTTCTGTAGCACTTTAGTTTAGGTACCAATTCTCACCATAGTTGCTAGTTAGCATGCTTATATTGTTTGTTTATTAATACTTATAAAGATGCCTTATTCTGCATGACCATATTTTAGATCCTGTAATCCTACCCCATACCTCAACGTAACAACTACCTAACTAATTATTAATAATCAACAAATTAGGAGTTTACTGTGGGAAAAGTTGTAGTAAATAGTAAAAATTGGTCCCCAAAGTAAAGTGTGACCTATATTTCTAAGTAAAAACATAATTTCCATTCAAACGTTTTAACATTTTACATAGTAGGCTATTATTTAAAAACATTAAAGACAATATTAGTAAATTTAATACAATAATAGCCTACATTTGCAGTAAAATATTTAATAAAAGTATAGTGTAAGTAAAATATATAAGGCACCAAATGATTTACTGTGAAAACTGCAAAGGTTTGTTCCTATAAGTTGCTGGGACAACATGTAGGCTATCATTCCACAACATAGGCCTATTGATTTACTTGATCACTTTTAACTTAAAACATCTAATGTAGGCTTGTATGCCGGTCTGGAAGCACCCGCAGTTACTGCTGTATAACAGTGGTCAAAGTCTCCCTCTATTGGTTAAAAGGTAGAAAGGCACGTTTCTTAGGCTGTGGATAGGCGAGGCTTGCTGTAATGGCAGGTAATCCTACAGTTACAGATCCAATCGATAAGCTACATTATATATAAGGACTTAAAGAGTTAGCAAATCTTGATGGGGAGACAGGGAATCTTTTTTTTGAATGTGCAACTATAAATGCATGATTAAGGCTAATCACTGCAAATGAACTGTGCATAGATAGGGATAAACTGTCGGTCTCTCAAAAGGGAGGTGTGATTAGAAGTCGAACAGATCTGTGAAAATAGTCTTTAATGGTTGTATATATGAAGAGTGCGGAACGCGAGGAAGGGAAAAGTTCATTTGCAGCGCTTCTGAAATGAATCAAAAGAAAATTAACCATGGTTTTATTGTAAAAAAAAAAATGGTTTCTATAGTTAAACCACGGTAACCACAAATTAACCATGGTATTGCAACATAGTTTAACCATGGTATTTGTAGTAAAACTGTAGTTATGCAAATGGTAGTCAATACGCCAAAAACTTACACAGTAGACCCAATCACTTGTGTGTTTTTTCTTATTATTTATAATATATTTATATCCGTATATTTATAGTACAATATTATTTATAGGTAATCTATTATTTATTTTCTGATTTAAAGGGATAGTTCACCCAAAAATGTAAATGTTATGTTTATCTGCTTACCCCAAGGGCATCCAAGATGTAGGTGAATTTGTTTCTTCAGTAGAACATCAACGCAGATTTTTAACTCAAACCGTTGCAGTCTGTCAGTCATAATGGCAGTCAATGGGAACCACGGCTTTGAGAGTAAAAAAAAAAACATACACATAAAACATACACGCTCGTGACGATATATTGAGGTCTTAAGATACGAAACAATCATTCTGTGCAAGAAACTGAACAGTATTTATATAATTGTTTTACCTCTGATCCACCGCAATGTCCAACTGTCCTGAGCGCGTTCACAACAGCCGGCGCGTGACGCATCAACGTGCTCTAGCATAGTAGACGAATGTGCGGAAGCGATCTGTCACGCGTATAGGTCACTCATTGTTTAGATCGCTTTCGCGCATGCATCAACTATGACAGACTGCAATGGTTTGAGTTAAAAATCTTCGTTTGTGTTTTACTGAAGAAACAAAGTCACCTATGGATGCCCTTGGGGTAAGCAGATAAACATCAAATTTTCCTTTTTTGGTGAACTATCCCTTTAAGTTTTTAAACAAATAGATTTAGTGAATTATTCAATGACTTATAAAGTTACTTGTCTCCACCTACTGGCATAACGATATAACCTGCAATAAAGGTCTGCGAAAATCCCTAGAAAAGTCAGTCTGGAAACAATGACAAACTGAGTATGCTAATCAACTTCGAGGACCAGTGTTATAACTTTAGCTATTTACAGCCGTAATAGACCATCGGTATGCGGTGTGAGTGCATTTGACTCATTAAGGGGCCAAACTGAGGGACTGGCCTCATGCATGTCATGGTTTTACTGCTAAGCTGAGACATCTGTTTGGATTAAACCTTTTCCATCTGCTGTCCTCCACTGCCGAGCTGCTAGGTCACTAAAACCACGTCTGTGCCTGGTGGAGGAAACAAATCAATTATAATAATATATTTTCCAAAAAATATATTAGTCCCACACATTTGGGATTTGTATTTACTTATTTATTTACTTAAACCCATAAACAAGGAAATGTAACATTATTTCTAGGCCACTAATCAAATGAGCAAATTTGTTGCAATCAGCATGTGAGCTCAATGAACAAAAGGTCAGATTTCCTCGCTTGCACTGAAGCTTATGACTTCTGAAACATCCTCAAATCATGTTGGAAAATATGATCATGAGGTTTTCAAGCTTTAATTGGGGAAAAAAGAAAATAAGGTCTTGATGTTAGCCTTGTACCAGATAACTCGTCTTAGTCACATGACCTCATAGCCCACATATGCTCGTAATCTGTTTATGCAGCACATGACCCGTCCTCCCCCTCTCTTCTGCCCTCCCATCCCGTCTGCCTTTCAGCTGATGATGCATGTGGCAGAATAGGCTTGAGGAGCATTGCTATAGCAACCGCAAACAGAAAGGCACTTCAGAGCAATCTCAAAGAGGAAATGTGACCTGGGCCATTACACATATACAAGCCCTACAAGACAACCTGATCATTTCTAAAGGTAAGGAGATCGAGTAAATGAGGAATGAATAAAGAGGAGATAGCAAAGGAGAATGGGGGAGGAGTGGGTGGATGGACGTAGAGGAAGACAATATTGAGAAAAACACAATACTAATGAATTCGTTCTGAGAAGTCAAACTTTGTATTTTGAGAATCACTGGCAGTGATTTAAAGTGATGTTAATGGTAACAGGTGGACATTGAGCATATTACTTTTAATAATGTTTGTCAGTACAGTGTTCAAGGCAAAATAAGTCTCTTCTTGATGGATCAAAACATTTGCTTACTGCTTTGGTCAAATTTTAAGCAGTGAAATGGCTATTGTCTCCAAATGAATGTACCTAAACCTTGGACATATTCTGAAATTGTTGCACTTTAATTCTGATCTGGTCTTCCATTTGAGGCAGGTTTGTGGATGGCATGCGTTTTAGCACAGAAACGGCACATACAAACAATGTACTATATTTTTTTGTGTTTCAGACATACAGTTTTTGAAACATTTCATTTTTGGGTCAACTATCTATATATTTTAACTGCTCTTTATTCTGTATATTCTTTATCACAAGACAGTGAACCCTAATTCTGACTGGTGGATAAAATCTGATACAAAAAATGTGTAAATCTAATTTGTTAGTATATTATTAACCATTTTACTAGAAAATATGTGTAAAGTCGTTCCAATTCCAAATGTCATGTTTAATTCAATATGTTACTGTTCGTTTCTTTGTAATTATTGAAATTTACAGTACTTGTAGACAGTTTTAATGGAAATGTGTGTTGTGTGTGTTCATTGAGATATTGTTTTAAAATAGGCTTTTACTTTTCAAAGGGGGGTGTACTCACTTTGTATAGATGCCTATATGACATGCCACATTCTATAAACAAAACTATGCAAATATATATCTATATTATATTATACAGGCTCCCAAGAGCATGAAAATAATTCAAATTCAAGAGATACTTGTTCCATTTTTCTTTATCATATTAACAATTTTGGATAGTTTTAGATTGTAGATAGATGGTAATATCAATGAATTTCAGTGTTTGAATTTAAGGACGTATGCTTACTTTTGTATAATAAACCATTACTTGGCATGTTTGGTCAAAATATGGGTCAGCGTCCTTCACAGATTCACATCAGAACAGATTCTGTGTTGGAAATGAGCCGAGAGCTCAGTGCTGTGATGTCTGTCAGGTGTTAAAGAGCATCTGTGCTTTGAGGTTTAGGCTTGGTAACATTCAGCCACAACAACAATATGATGTTGCAAATGAGTAGGCTGTAACCTTAAAGGGATAGTCCCAATATAAAGATTATTAATTGGCATCTATACACTATTAAAAATAAAGGTGCTTATTTTTGGTTCTACAAAAAACCATTCAGTCAAAGGTTCTTTAAAGAACCATTTCTTTCTTACCTTTTTATAATCTGAAGAACCTTCTTTCACAATAAAGTACCTTTTGTGAAACAGAAATGTTCTTCAGATGTTAAATGCTCTTTATGGAACCATTTAGACAAAAAGGTACTTCTATTGCACCGTGAAGCACCTTTATTTTTAAGAGTGTATGTTCCATGAAGAACCTTAAACACCTGTGGAAAATTTTCATTGAACCTAAGATCTTTAGATTATGAAAATGTTCTTTACAATAAAAAAACTGGTTCTTTTAGCAAACTGTTTGGTTCTTCTATGGCATTGCTGCGAGTGAATGTCGGTAACCAAACCATTTCAGGTCCCATAGGATCCACTAAAATACCATGGAAGTCAATAGGACCCAAAACTGTTGGCAAATCATCACAGAATTTTATGCGCAAGACCTTTATGTCAAATTTCGAGGTGAAATGAATAGAAAAGGCATTAAATCTTCTAAAACAAATTCCAAGATCCATCCTCCATTGCACACCCAACATTTGTTTAAACTGCTTTTTGTTTTGTGTATCCATGACGGCTTTTACTGCATCTCTAACAGATAAAATTGAAGGTGAGCAGCAGAGGGCCAGTGACAGCAGCGAGTATGTCGTGGTTCAGCTGGAATGAGCCGTACTATCGGAGCCCACGACGTGAGCCGTCTGAAGTGGTTACAGACACTCTGATGCTGGAGCTAAGCTGGCAGATGAAGGAGGCCGAGAGACAGCAGCGGGAGCGAGACAATGAGTATCGGCGGCTGAAGAGCGGCGTGGACTACAGCTGGCTCATGAGCACCCCACACAGCTCTCATGACATCAGCCAAGGAGAGAGACTCGGCCTTGAAGACCTGTGTAGCAAAGTACCGCCATCATACTGCGGATCTGCAATACAAAGGTAAGACATTGAAGGTTAAAGGAGACATTCGTTGGGTGCTCCATGTTGCACGTTTTGTTTTCAGCATGAGGATGTTCATCATCACAGGTTCAGGAGAGGGCGATCTAGGTAATTAGTTCACTAAGCCGTCTTCATGATGTCACGACTATGAAACTAAGATCTAACCTGCTGAAGTCATAATTGTAAATCACACACAGGCCTCACGGGATACACACCTGACAGATTCAGATGAGCCCCAACAGATGCTGTTCATTTTTATTCAGGTAGCAGCTGCATAGCAACTGATTTTTTGTTCAGCCAAGACCCATTACTTAAAAGGGACAGTTCACCCAAAGATGAAATTTCTGTCATCATATACTCGCCCTCATGTTGTTGAAAAACTATGTTTTTTTTCTTCTGTGGAACACAAAAGATGATAATTGTAGATTTGTAATTTTTTTTATCAAAACACTTATTTTAATATATGTGTTTCTTCAGAAGAAAGAGCATGTTTTTAATGACATGATGGTGAGTAAATAATTCACTAATTTCCATTTAGGTGAACTATTATTACTTACTCATTATTTACTTATCTTCTTGTCATTACAAACTGTATGCTGTTATTTTTCATATGGACACCACACACACACAAAGTAAAAAAAAATTTCACTTTTTTCCCCATTCACTAACAATGTATAGCAATCATGGGCTGTCAAGCATTAAAAAAGGGAAAAAGGTGTTATGAAAGCACTCTATCCTGTGTGTTATATTCCAAGTCTTCCACCTTCCACCAAAATTCACTGCATGAGAATACAAATATATCTAAAAATATATAAAAATACATTTCACATAAAAATTTTGGAAAGAAGTAAGATGATCTAGTCCTTCCCATGAGGACTAGTTGAGAAAGTTAGAGTTTTGAGAGGATTGTGTTGATTAAACAAAGGAGGAGAAGGAAGATTAAGAAAACACTTATCCATTGATTTAATTGGAAAGATAAGAACCTAGCTTGGTAAACCTATTTTAAGACTCCTTAAGAAGAAGATCTCAGTCTGTGGAGCAAGAGCGCACTGGTCCTGAGAGGCTGCTTGTACTCTGATGAGTCAAGTGCTTATGGTTTGTTCTCTTAGGGACCACAGGTGATGATTCACCTGGGAAAGAGAGGCTGATGTTTTTGTGCTGTGTAAAATCTGTTTTAATGGGTGATTAAAACAGAAACACAACCAAAATAATTTGTCTGAAAATGGCTGTTGAATGCTGTTTACTATAGGAGTTATAAACATTAGCAACCATTTAGTTTTTCCGTGAGGTCCACTTAGCCTACGCATGACAATTTTCAACTCTTTCTATAACATTTACGATAAAAGATGCAGGGGTTCATTTTTGTGAATGTAGTCTCTCCGCTTATGTAATAACACTTATACAATTCTAAATAACCTCAGTAAATTACAACTTTATATTTCAATATCACTTTAAATCGTGCAAGTGTGATTGTTTCTTGTAATTCCGTCTTTATCTGTGTTTACATTTCTCACTTTATTAAATTGTGACTTTGTTTGCGGTAATTAATAACACTTTACTTTTACAATTCTAACATTAACTTTGTTTCTTTGTAATTCTGACTTAATATCTCACAATTGCGACTTTGTTTCTTGTAATTGTGGCTTTTTTTCTGACTTTTTCACAAAAAATTTCTATCGCAATGTGCCTTTAATTCCAACTGAAACTTTATATCTCTCAATGTCACTTTAAATATCACAATTTTGACACTGTTTCTTGTAATTGTGACTTATATCTCGCAGTTTCAAGTGACTTCAAATATTGACTTTGTTTCTTGTAATTCCAATGTCTTTGACTTTATAACTCTCTCTTAAAATCTTGCAATGTGCTTTATATCTTTGAAACTTTAGTTTTCTCAATGTTAAACTTGGCAAAGGTAACTGTTTCTTCATAAAATATTTCACAGTGTGCCTTTTTATTTTCAATTGTGACTTTATCTCTCTCAATTTGACTTTAAATCTCACAGTTGTGACTTTGTTTCTTGTAATTGCGACTTTATACGTCACACTTGTGACTTTATTTTTCAGTGTCAAATCAGCGTTAAATCTCGGAAGGGTGACTACTTCTTGAAATTTTTATTTCATATTTCACAGTGTGCCTTTATATCTTGCTGTAGAGACTTCATATTTTCCAATTCTGACTTTATGTATTTCAATGTGACTTTAAATCTTGCAAGGGTGACTTTATTTCTTGTAATTGTGAATTCATATTTTACAATTCGTAACTTTATGTATTTGTAATTCTGGCTTTATATCTCACAATGTGCTTTTAAATCTCACAATTACATATTTGTTTCTTGTAATTGTGGCTTTATCTTTCAATGTGACTTTAAATTTGCAAGGGTTACTGTTTCTCATAATTTCCGACTTTATATCACACAATGTGCCTTTATATCTTCCAATAGTGACTTTGTCTTATTTTAAACACAATTATCTTTTATGTTTTACTCTAAAGCAGAAACGGGTTTCCATGTGATCCTTGTATAGATATGCAGGTCACATTGGCACGTTTAATCATAATTTTAACCCATTACACTCACAAGAAAGCAGCTCAAGCACTTACATTTAAGCAGGTTTTTAGAATCACTGATAGCACACGTACATCACAGAGACGTCTATTTGATGTCTGATTTTACATCTGCAAGACATTTTTTTAGAGTGTTTGCTCATCTGCAATACATCTATAGGACGTTTCCCATCAGATGTCAAATAGACGTCTATTAGATGTCTTTAAGATGTTTATGATTTAGAATGTATGTAAAACTGAGACATCTTACAGACATCTGCCAGATGTTTGTACACAGCAGATGCTTTCTAGATCATGTGATCTTTAACAGACATCTTGCAGTGTGCTATATCCAATGTTGTTACAGCTTAGTTACAATGAACTACACTGATTTCTAAAATTAATAATACAAATATTGAATTAAACGTGAATTAAATGACACAACGCTCCTTAGACAAAAGTGTTATTCAAAACTCTTCACACTCTCTCCTCTCTTCACAGGTTTCGGCAGGTGCTAATGGAGAACGAGCCTGAGATGCAGGAGGTTTCCGGTCTCTTTCGCTCCGTGCTTGTGGAAACACTTGAGCGTGTTCATGAGGAGCAGGAGACACAGCGTCTGACCCACCAGTGGAACAACAGACGCTCCATAAGCCTGTCGCTGATGAGCTTCAAGTCTCGTGTGCGGATCAACCCTTTCGGCAGCACCTTGGGACTGAAATCAAACAGCTTCGGCTCGGAGGAAGATGGAGTAGATGTCAACACTGTTTGTGGGGATGTTGAGAATGGCCTTGGTCAGACAACAGAGAAAGTGCAGCGTGTGTGGAGCATGCCGGAGTTTCGGCACAAGGGAATCAACGGGAAAGCTTGAGAGTCTGGATCAGGGTTTGGTCCAGTCAATGACTGTCTGATATTCCCAGCATCACCTTCACTGTCAGTGTAGGCTATTTGTCTTTCCAGAAGTATGGAGGGAAGAGGTATGTTGATGTTGGGAAATAAAACTTAACAAAACATCATAAATCAATAAATATGCTACATCATAAAGCCACACTTTTCATTTTTGACTGAATGTGCATATATGCAGTATAACCATATATGCGTTTCTGTGGCTCAGTGGTAGAGCATTGCGTTTGTAGCGCAAAAGGTTGTGGGTTCAATTCCCAGGGAACACACATACAGATAAAAAAAATGTACAGTCTGAATGCACTGTAAGTCGCTTTGGACAAAAGTGTCTGCTAAATGCATAAATGTAAAACCAGATATTTGCCTGATCACTTACTATCAGACTCAATTTGAGTGACAAGTTATTCTGAAATAGTACAGTTGCCTAATTTATCCTGTGAACTCTGAAAAAATGGGGTTTTAAACAGCCCTTCTGTTTTACAATTGATTTAAATATAATTTAAAATAAAAATATGCTATAATGTTCAAGTGCAGGTCAACTTTTGTTACATTGCCCCGTTTTTTAGAACAGGTGGTGCTGTATTTGGTGTGGAAATGTTCCGATGCTTGTGATTGGTAGATGTATTTATTTTTTTGCTTGTTGAATGGCAGTCTTGTCATAGATATACAAGTGTATAAGTGAGGAGTTGCTTGCTAAATATATTAAATTAATTGTATTTAATTACTTGTAAATTGAGTTACAATCAGTGTAAATAGAATGTAAATGCATAAAATCAATAAATGTTTAAATTTAATGTTGAAAAATAAAGATTCATGCACGTTTGCTTCTAGAGTGATTCTGAGACAGTAATACATGTACCATGGTCTCTTAAATTTTATAACAAATACCTCTATGGTATCTGAAACCCATTTCTGATTATTATAAATGTCATTTTGCCTTTAGTTTTCTTTCTAAAGTGTAAAATACCAACCTTTCCTTGCTTACAGGAATGTTCCATATAAAAACTGCAACTGGAGTTTTGTAGCTTTTAGTTAAGGTCTATTTTTACGCATTTAAAATGTGCATATTTTCTCTTCCCACAAAATGGACCAAAAATATTGATGACACATCAGCATATCCAGTGGCGGCGCTGGGGCGGGGCTTGACGGCACCATCAGAAACTTCTTTAGCCCTGGCACAGCCCCCCCAAATTATTTTCCTGTTTTTTTAACTCTATGCGTCACTCTCAGTAACATAGAAAAATAAACATTAAAAACCTTTATAAAGTGCCTAATATGAGGCCTATAAATAATTGATATTATGGGGGAGGGGTAAGCAACTCAACTAAGCAACTTTGCGCAAGACGGTGAACGTCATTTCACTATAGAGAAAGTGAAAGTAAAAACACTGACGGCTAACAGCACGAGAGACGAATCCACTCTTACATATGTTAATAACGGTGTATAACTGTCTTAAATTATTCCATTAATATTTCTCTTGTGGCTCGTATAGTGAAAAACATGAGAAGAAACGTATTTCGCATTCGTGAAAATCAGTGTCTGAAATAAAGCTGCTCTGAATTGTCATTGATGACTGCAGTATTAATAATTTTAATGATAGGCCTATAATTAATTGTATAAACTAATAGATCTGTTTAAAAAAATCGTTACTCTTTTTTTAATTAAGAGTAATTTAATAGCTTATTTTATTGTCCTCACATTATTACGGGGCAATAATTTCATTACATTTATTAATAAATGTAATCTAATAATAGGCCTAATAATAAGAATGTAACAGGCGTGCATCTAGCTATTATCGACATCATATGATACGTGCAAATCAGCACAGGGAGTTTATCACCTGCAATATGTGCCCAAAATAGTTGTATTAATTGTAAAACAAATAAATAAATGTTTTTATTGAACTGAAAAAATACCAACTTTCTCTCTTTTCTATATTAGTTCATACATTATATTACTTTGTAGGTGTCATAGTTGGCATTATATTACCAATAACAGTGGCATATGAGAAGTTTAATACCACAGAAAAAAAGTTAAATATGCCTTTTTCGAAGCTGCTGTATATAAAAATCCAATAGCTAAACTTTAGGCGTCCATTACTTTCTCTCAAATTAGTTTTTTTTAGCAGCCCCCCTTTAGCACTCCCAACAAAAAAAATCCTGGAGCCACCACTGAGCATATCCAAATGTTTGCCCAATCAAATGCTCTTAAAGAGTATTTCTCTGCCCCAATACCACCTACCTTTGGCAAGCAATAACAAGAAGCTTTTAGCTGTTTTGAAAAACAGATCTTTGATTTGTCCCACTCTAATGTCCTGTTTCAGCAGCAAATAAAGCACATCTTAAAATAAAAGCATACCTTAAAAAACTACCTCAACTAGATAAATGATTTTGTCAACTATTCATGTTCATGACGTATCAAAACCTTTTTGAGATACTATAAAACAAAGGACACAAACCAGAAATTTATTTTACAGTATTGTCATCAGTGTGGTCAGATGCACGTAACTCACGAAGGCAGATACACTAGTGGTGCCTCTGCATTTGACTCAACCAGTAAATACAGAAATGATCACGGATAACAAGAAATGCACCACTAGAACAACACAACTACAATGTTGTTTCAATTTAGATTTTCAACCTTCATCTCCCTGGTCACAAATGCACACATGATTTACATCCTTCTGAACAATTCCTCACAGATCTGAACTGATTCTGTTATTATGTACTTGAGGTTTGCATAAACAAAAAGAGAATACAATACTTTTTTGTATTGCAATTTCAGTAACATGTAACTATGTTACATCCAAGCTACAGTTATCATAGGGTAAAGTTAATCAGACATAAATTAAGTATTTCAGGACACAGTCTGGAATTTTAAAAAGGAGGACAACCATCCACGTAGTTGGTAAGGAACTATCAACATATAACATCAGGCAACAACTTTAATAGTTGAAGATGCTCTTTCCCTGAGTGGCGGTCAGGCGAATAATGAAAGAAAGAAAAAAAGTCATCTGATTCTGCAGTTCCAGGTCTGGACTGAATCAGAAAGTAGAGTTTAAGAACTCCAGCAGTTCTGCTCTGTTTTTGTCCCTCTGTTTAAAAAATAAAATGCAAGTCAATAAAAGAACTGTGCTAAACTGTTGACATGACTATAGTTAATCTAGTTTACATTCTAGCATTAGTTTCACCAGTCATCATAACTAGATAAACGCAGCAGGGGAAAATCTCCATTCCAAGCTTTTATTTTAAAATCAAACGTTTGATTTGTGTCTTTTCTTTAGTGTATTTATGTGCAATCTGCACAATGAAAAACTCACCTGCTTGTCCTTCTTTGATTTTTTCATTTTCAATTTAATCTTTTTTCCTGAAATCATACTGTACTTGCCAGTTTTCTTCTTTTCCTTAAGATACTGGGAATGACAGAAATGCATTCAACATAGCAATAATTTATTAAACATAAAAATAAACAAAAGCAAAGAGACTACAACAAGTTGAGTTGAAGAAAGTACCTTTGAAATTTGAACCGGTCCAGAACTGTCATCCTGCCCTTTGTGCTCCTTTTCCTTCTTCCGCTTACATGTCTTCTCTTTTTTCCCTTTCTATAATAACAATAATAATAGTAAAATCGTGTAAGTGTTCATTTATTTAAAAAAAACATTTAATTAATCAACATCAAACAGCTCCTAAAAAAACGACACAAACAAGTTTCTTAATGGAATAGTTCAGTCAAAAATGAAAATGTATTTTTTTTCTTTGTAGTTTCTAACTGACATTGCATGTCCAGAGATGTAGGATTTAAAAAGTCTTGCTTTTGTGTTATAAATGTACAGGTTTGTAAAAATGTGAGTGAATAAATATTTTTTTTGTGAATTCTCCCTTAATACTTGCTTATTCTGACAACTTTGGACAAGTACACAAATTTATCAAATGAAACGAAACAGTAGCCAGGTACCTTTTTGCCATGTTTTTCTTTCATTTTTTTCGAAGATTTTCTTTGTTTTTGGCAAGAATCTAGAAGTGGAAGCACAAAGCACATTGACATCTCTTATTTAGATCTTCTCCATCACAAATCTTTATTTATTACAATTTCCTCTTTCCTGTTAATGAAGCATGTGATGCTTTACACATACAAAATCCTCCTTTCATACAATATCATTTTCAATTTGTAAATAAATAACTGATTTTTATTTAGCTTACCCGAGCTACTAGAGCTGGAGTTACTACGTGATGATGAACTGCTGGATGAAGACCGTGAAGAAGAGGACGATGAGGAGGAGGAAGAAGATGAAGAGCTGGAAGATGATGAGGACGATCTGCTTCGGCTTCTTGCTCGTTTACGGTTTTCTCTTCCTGTTAATGTATAATAGTAAGCAAAATATTTTGTGCATGTCAGGGTTAGTGATTTCTTTTCCTAACACAGAACAGTCGTCTAGAGAAACTCACCTCTGCTGTGAGAACTACTTCTGCGTTTTGTACTTGACTCACTTCTCTCCACGCTGTCCACTTTGGCAGACTGAAAAATAACAAATAAAACCCTTAGCATCCAGATCTTTTCAAATGCTCAAAACATGGACTGTGTTCTTCATGAGAATCCTAGGCAAGAACCGCAGATTCAAAGCTCTATATGATGATAAAAATGCTGTCAAGGTAAGCCATGACCCGAATTTAAACTGTATTTACAGTCAACTACTCACTTACTTCACAAATACGTTACACTTTATCCATACAAAATGTTTAGAAACAAAAGTTTGTAAAAATCAACCAAAGAATTACAGCTTTATCTGAATGTTTAACGAGAAAGCTGGTTTTAACGTTAGCAGTTCAAGACTTTACCATGTTTAAGATGTGGTCCTCGCGACCACAACAACAAAACCGGGAAAATCAGAGTAATAGCCGAATATGACTATAATCCGTGCTGAAAATAAACTGCGTGGAATATAAATGACTCCTTTTCATCTCTGTGATCAGTGCGTGTGTATCAATAAGATAAACCCCACTGCGCAGCCATCTTGTTTACGTCATACAAAATAACGACATTATCCGGGTACTGTTTAGCAGCGCATGCGCGTGTCCGACGCTCACAAATAAAAGTCCTAATTTATCTACTGTGAATAATCAGTATTTGTTCAGTATCTTTATTCAGGTATACTTTTTTTCAGTTCGTTTTTGAAGCAACACGCAGACGGCGTCATCACATTTGTATTCAAAGTCGTATTGTAAAGTCAGAATATATGTCACATTATTATTTAATTTACATTACTCTTCTAATTGAAGAAAGAGAAAAAATGACATTAAAATGTGGTTTAATGAAGGTTTCGGCTTGCGCCCCATGGATAAGTTTTGACGCTTTTTGGCCTGGACACCTACTACATGGAAAAACAGCCTACTTCCAGACAAGATATTACACATTTTTTTTACATCTGAAATGCTACATTTGAATAGCCATTTTTTATTTAAGGCGAGATACTATAGATATCTCGAAGACTATAGATACAAACAAGGACTTTGGTTATGTTTTTCTTTTGCTACACGAGAAACTATAATCAGTCACTTCCCCCAACTAACTGTACCCACTGTGTATAGATTATTAAAAAAAATCTATTTTATTGGTTTTAATGTAGCACAACATAATACAAAGAAAACATTTCCTCTGTAATACATGCATTTCCCAACAGAGCGCGCCCACGACAAAATAATAAATGTTGGACATTTTCCCCTGGTCACTGAAAGCATTATCGCATGATTTACATCTCTTTTGTTATGCCTAAAAATAAGTTGACAGTGTAGGCTGTTTGTTAGTTTTTCAGGACATAAGTGTTAAATACTTTATCATTGGTTGTTACCAATGACAATGACAACTCAATCATTTTGGAGACATGGGACAAAACATGTCCAGCAATTCTGCTATCAGTTTAAAAAAAAGTTCATAATAATAGAATGTTTTATCACAATTATTTCCTTCAATTAAAATGTATCATTATTATGCGAAGTCTATGTCACTCATTGTCTTCGCATCTAAAACAGTGTGTCCACAGAGAAGGGTTCAATCTATTTATATGCTATAAAATTGACTTTTTTTAATGATGAAAAACTTTTTTTAATCAAAAGTAACACTTAATAATATCTCATATCAAAGCAAGGCTGTTTTTCTGTGACACATGCATGTTTCATAAGGTTTCAGAGTTGTGTCCCCACTTTTTGTCAACACCTTCAGACATTCATTAAAATGTAATAAAATCAGGGAATATAGGGGCAGCTGTCACTAAACGAACCCATCGCCACTATCCTCCTCTGCAGAGTACATCAGTGTCAGACAGGCTCTGGTCAGTTTTATAGTTTTAGAATATTTGAAATCCTAATGTTAATATTTCCTGGTCGCAACATGATCTGTCAACACCATCTTCCAATTTCTGAGGAAATTATTCGAAATATTTAGATCATTTTATTCTCTTGAAGCAGGCTCCATTAGCATCTAGCATCAACAGAAAAAGAAAAAAGAAAAAAAATGCCTACTACTTGACCTCCATTTGTTTTGTGAAAGAAATGACAAATTTGTCACCACCATCAGATGTCACCACCATAAGATTTTGTGTTCCAATGATATATCAAAATACTTAAATGTAGCTTTTGAATAAAAGCTTTATAAACAATAACATACTCACTGTTTTATTGTATTTGTTTTAATACAGTAATTCATTGATTCATTGTATTTGATCGTTAAAATGACTACAAATTCAGGTTTTTGTCACCACCATCAGACGTGTCACCTCCGTCACTTCTGTCACCTCGGTCTGATGAATATTTTGATAATATTTAATTATGATATTTTATATTTGTTGAAGAATTAATGGTCAAATGTGAAAGTGTAATCTGTCTGCTAACATGAGAATGTGTTATGAAATGTTAAAAACATCTTGAATGCTGTTAAAGATAAAATTGAAATTATATTACACAGTCCAAGGTAAAAAGCACATTTAGTTAAAAAAGATAAAAGTTGGGAGGTTGTATCAAAGCATAGCTCAGTAGCTTAGTACATATAAGATACATAGATGTAGCTTAATTTGTCTGAGTACAAGGTTTTATTTTTTAAATTTGGCACCCTGTTTTGTCCCACTTCTCAAGAATGACTGAACTATTATTGCAGGCAAGTTCAAGCAAAGTTCAAGCAAAGTTCAAGCAAAACAAACTGCACAAATGCGGTGTGTATGTGAACAGTTCAGAAACATTGAGATTGGGTTACATTTTATGTTAATGTAGTATATATGTATAGCCTCTATATGTCTTTTGACATTTGCTTTCACCATTTCACCATTTCATAATTTTTTGTCTGTGTTAGTTTAGTTTAGTCTCATGTAATACAATTTTTTTTTATATATTACTGTTAATCTTTAAAATATGCCTTGTAACAGCTGCATAAACATGTGTTATAGTTAGGTACCATACCACAGGGTGTGTCAAATAAAATGTGTTGCCCAAAAATGTAAAAACTAAAATAATTTAAAACCTGATTATACTCACACATCACAAATGACCATAATAGCCTCAAGTACAATCAATATAACAAAAGAGAATTTCAGATCGGTTTTATAAATGACAGTAAAAGTTTAATACATTCACAGACTTTTCAAATACAATTAAGTGATGAGGTTTGAGGGTGAGGCATATGAGAACACATACATTCAGAGACACAAATATTGAATCAGTAAGTCAGCTTGCAGTAAGACTGTCTGAAAGGATTATATCCTCTTTATCATTAAAAAACAACATGGCATTAGAAGTCTTACAAAGTGCAAGCAGTGACAATCTGATCACGTCTGCTTACTTACTGTGAGCTGAATGTTCAAGCACTGTAGTAAATTAGATTTTATGTAAGGATGTTGTTTGACATTTTAAAATTATCCTGATAAATAGCTGAAGTTTCAAAGATATAATGTACAGTGGCCCCAAACTGCATTTGGACACTTTTTTTTACAACTACATCACACTGCCAACAAATGATTCATTTCTTAAGTCATTTATGTCATTGCTTTTAATCAGTTGGTCCCAGGGTCCATTAGTGGAGGTATGAAGTTCTTCAGGGGTTCTCAAGTTCACTCAGGTGTCCTAGTAGAGTAACAACACCTGAAGATAATCACATAAACTATGAACATGTTCAACTAATGTTATCCTAACAAACTGGAAAACTGTGCTTATTTATTATCTTTCTTTTAAATACATGCCAATATTTTATATGTGATATTGTATATAATTTTTTATGTAACTTTATCAGTGGGTTTTAAATACTTTTTGAGGCCACTGTATTTGCCTGAGTTCATATTAAAATATTAGAAATTGTGTGAAAATATAAAAGTCAACAAAATATTTGTTAGTTCTTTAGGATACAATAGCTTAAAATACTTCATATTTCATTGTATAAAGGGTTGTAACTGATCACAATAATAAGCAACTGTAATTGTTGCAAGAAAGTCAAAGGATCTCTCTTTGGATGTGGACTAATATGCATGATCATTTAAAAATAAAATAAAAAACAATAGAGCATTGATCAAAATCACTAGTAATGATAAAAGTTGGGTCTGTACAAAATAAAAAAGCTTATTCAAAGTAAAACAAACTACTTTAATAACAGACACTTAAGCAAAAGGTCTCGAATTGGCTCAGATTTTTGGCACATTACAGTGAGCAACTATTCAGTTAGGTGCTGTTCAGCAGATGACAACAATAACTGACCTACACTTTGAGTTAGCTTAGTAACGTTTTGGTAATTACTTTTAACCATCTTACATTTTATTATATAATGCCTAATTTTAAAAGGTTTGAGATGCCACTTATAAGTGTCATAATATAAGTTGCAGGTGTTTTTAAAATTTAGCTACATGTATATGTAAAAAATCTAAACAAATAGATGACATCTCTTAGTACTTATGGTGAGTTCACTGTTGAGGATTTTAGTGAATGGAGTAGATGCTGATGTTGAAAAGCCCCTGAGTTGCTTATTGGACCGGATCTCTTCCGTTGTGAAGTGAGCTGGTTTTGAGCAGAGCTTCAAGCCTCTGCTTTGTTCTTGGAATTATCGCCGTGAGTCAAACGCTCTTCATTTTCTTCCTCTTCCTCGGGTACCTGCATTAAAAGCATCCACAATTATCAAACTTATTAGCTGTAAGACATTTTCCTCAGCATTAAAAACCAGTTGTGACCATGTCCTTGTATGACAAAATAGCATTAACAGATCAATCTTTTTTTGACGTACCTCCCAGAAGATTGAGTCATCGAAGCAGTTTTGATCAGGTGGCTGCCCCCAGAATGGAATCTTCAAAATCAGGCCTGGAGAAGGTATACAAAATGCTGTGCTTTGTGTTCTGTACAATTTTGTATTTTTTAATACAATAGAATAGAATAGAGCACTAATTGGGTCAATGACAAATAAGTGTGTCCAAAAATAGTTTATAATCCATGTGGCACGTTTTTACAAAGGTACTTTTCAAGTTCATGTTGGTTTCACATGGTTGTATGTGTATATACTATATATATATATATATATATAATATATATATACATACAAAGATTTTAATTTAGAAATTGGGTTCATGTTCTTCAAAGAATATATATATTTATTGTATGCATGAATGTAATTTTCCTTTAAATATATTAATTAAACCCTTTTATATTTTACAATATCTTGCAGATTTTATGGTCCTTGTATTAATACGTACCTGTGATTAAGCCTCCCACCAAAGCAAACCCCAGAGATGATGCCAAACCACATGCCTGATAAGTTGCTGAAACACTAGAATAAACAAGCACAAATATATTAAACCCATTTGTTGCCATACTGGTAATAGCAAAAATCTAAAGACAAATTGTAAAGAATTGCCAGCTACTTGTCTTTCTTTCCTAGTGCTGCCGCCACAATCCCGGCAAGGCCTCCTAGGATGCCTGGCATGCCGTGAAGGTTATGCACACCACAGGTGTCTTGGATTCCAAGTTTAGAGGCGAGTATAGGCTGAGGAGACCAAAAACAGATGATGAATTAATATTTGATTCTTTATTAATATATTAGAGTCACTGGTATATGAAAGAAACTCATACAGTGAGGAACTTGAATCCAACGGTGGAGATAACTCCTGCAGTGATTCCGATCGCCATTGCTCCAAATGGCTGGATGTCCATGTCAGCACAGGTGCCCACAGCGACACCTCCAGCCAGCGTCGCATTCTGAATGTGAACCTATGCCACAAAACACAATAGGTTAAGTCATAAGGATCAAGGACTGCTAAAATATGAGACCTGGCAAAAGTAAAAAAAAGACTGAGATGACCCACCATGTCAAGTTTCCCCTTCTTCTCCACCAGACTGGAGGTAGCGTAGGCAGCGAGAGCGCAAGCAGCCAGAGAGAAATAGGTGTTGATAACAGCTCTTAGCTGAGGATCACCAGGAGCAGCAATAGCAGAATTAAAGCTGGGCCAGAACATCCACAGGTAGACTGTGCCTACAGACAGAGGAAGAGTGGAATGGTGAATGTTTATAAGAACCTACAGACACAAAACCAAGGTACACTAGTACAACATTCTAAACAGACTGTGTATCAATCCCTCACAGCCTCGTTTTCATTCATGTTCAGTTATTTATGGCATCTACCAAATGCAAGTTGACTTGCATGTAGAATATTACTAAAAATCTTGCTTACATCCCTGTTGAAAAATACAGCATATGCTGGTTAGGTATGTTTTGAAGCATGGTATCTGGTTTGAGCTGGTCCTGAGCAGGAGCTAGTTGCTAAGGATCAGTTTAAACCAGCTTATAACCAACTAAGGACTAGCTCAAACCAGCTACAATGCTACAAAACATACCTAACCAGCATATTTTTTTTTCAACAGGGATATGCAAACATTATATATTGAAGCTCCAGGAGAAATTTGTGGGCAAGTTAGTACCATGTAAGTAAATGTTCTGTTTTATAGCTGACTGAAAGGTCTACACATACCGATCATTGCAAACAAATCTGAGTGATAGACCGAGCCATCATTCTCATGGCCGTTCCGAAGACCTGGGCGATAAAGAACACGAGCGACAGCTAATCCAAAGTAAGCCCCAAAAGCATGGATGGTCATGGAGGCACCCACATCAGAAACCTGTTAATAGACGAGAATGTTTATGAATACCAGATTTAAAAAAAGGTAAATGATCATGTTTGACTGCTGCTTTAAGGTATTATTTATTTCCTAGAGATGCCACCACTGTTTAGTGTTAGTTCCATTACAAACTGTTTATGATAGTAATAATAAGGATAATAATAAGAGTATCCTTTTTAATCTAGACTCTATATCTTATTCAAGAAGAAGAGTTTGTTTCGTACACTGTCTCGGTTGTTATTGGGAAACTGGGCGTGTTCAGTAAGTTTATCCTGCCAACTTTAGGAAGGAGATAGAAAATTGCCTAAACTACTTTTCCTTTATCTTTGACCCAGCTTCCTTTTGTTTCTTGCAGGAACTCGGCATGGAATTGCATGAGGCTCTTCCACCAATATTAAAGAACCTCAACCTAATTAAATGTAATATTAAAATTATCCATAATTTTTAAACCTACACTAAGATCTTGATCTGTTGCAAATCAAGCTATTGATCAAATAAGAATGGAAGCAGCTTCACAATAATTCCTCCAGAAAACCAAAACAAATGAGCATTGCTGTCTATACACTGACTTAAGTATATGAACTAATGAGATTGTACAAACCCCAAGGATTCCCACAACCAAATGCTCATTGATGCAGAAGGTAGTGATTTCCAGCAGGGTCATGATGAGGAGCTGAACAGGGCTGGTTTTTCCCAGAACCGCTCCAAATGAGATCAGAACAGTCGCTGTACTGAAGTCAGCATTAATCATTCTGTAGAGGAGATATGAAAAGTTTAATTTAGTCAAATACAACTGAACATCTAGCATTTAACTATTTTGATAGATGATGAAATAATTATCTATCAATCACCCCCATAACCAAAACTTTGAGTTTACTTTTCAATGTTGACTGTTATTTTTCCATTATGCATATGCCAGATGTTTTGGAGGAGAAGACCCCACTGCAAGCCAAAGGCAGCCAGCAACAGGTTGATCCCCACACTGCTGAAGCCATATCTCTTCAGGAAGGTCATCAAGAAACCAAAGCCAATGAAGATCATCACGTGTACATCCTGAAACACTGGACACATGGATAAAGAGTTTATGAGAAAGAGCTGTTTTTCCACACCTGAAGCCTGAAAATAGTTGCAGCATTCTAGAACCTCAATTAGTCCAACTTTAGTTTGAACAGGTCAGCAATGAAAGGATGCACTGTTGTGTTATATATCAGAGAATAATTACATATTTTTTGTCTGTTTATCACACTAAGCTATTGTATAACTTAAAATAAAAATTGTCATCATCACCATCATGTTGTTCCAAACCCATAAGACCTTCATTCATCCTCAGAACACAGATGACATTTTTAATGAAATCTGCATGAGAGATTTCGATCTCTCCATTGACAGTCTACACAACTATCATTTGAATGCTTCAGAAAGTTTTGGTGTGGACTGGGCCCCGCACCAGATTGAGATTGCCCTGATTAGAACCAATGAGGTTAATTATTGTGTGTTACTCTGCATGTTTGAGCTTCTGTAAGATCCAGTGAAGTTTCTTCTTGCACGTCAAGTAAGTACGATTTGAGCTTCTGTTTGGGTTCGCTGATCAGTGTAAATACAGGTGGGTGTGTGTGCGTAAATAAGCCTAAAAATGGTAGTTGCATAGACTGTCAATGGATCTTAGACTGTCAGTTATCTTCATTTGTGTTTCAAAGGTAAATTAATGTCTTATGGGTTTGGAATGACATGAGGATAAGTAACTGATGACAGAATTTTCATTTTTGGGTGAACTCTCTCCTTAAGAATTCTACACTGTAAAAAATCAAAAGTTGAGAAAACGTAAAAGATTAAGGCAACCAGCTTCAGCAGATTTGTGAGTTTTCTCAACTTCTTGTATTCAGTTTATGCAACAAAAAGTTGAGCAAACTCAAAAATCTCATACAAAAATAAGTTGAGAAAACTCAAAAATCTCCTGAAGCTGGTTTCCATAAACGTCAAAATTTTGTCAACTTTTGATTTTTACAGTGTAGAAACATAGCATGCATTTGGACTACTTATGATATGTGACCCTCTCTGTGAAATCCAGGCTACAGTATCAAAATCTAATTATGAGATAACAAGCATCAAAGTTTGATTTCTACCATTAATTTCACTATAATTTCAGTATTTGACATGACCTTACTCACTCAATATTAAAGACATAAAGGTACAACTTTCACAGAACGTTATTTATCATATGAAGGATGATTTTTTTGTAGAAAACTGCAAATCACAAAAAAAATGACTTTAGCTGGGTTTTCACAGAGAGGGTCACATATGTTTGCTTGTTTTATATTTTTGTTCTTTGTCAGGTATAATATTCAACATAAGGAAATTACAGAATTTTCTTTTTAGGGTGAAATGTTCATTTTAATGTGCAGATCACAGAAAATGCATCAAACGTCTAGTAGTAAATTCATTCTTGATGAACAAACAACTGTACACCCAGAATAGTTACACAGCAAAACATTTCTGTTTTAAGTCTATTTAATTCCTACAAAATTACCAGAACAATTCTATTATTATGCTCTTTCCATCGCTGTACAAAGGTCTTGTGTGCTCTTATATTAGTCTATGAATGACAGCTTAAGAAGTTGCATGCAGTGACCCTGTTGGTGTGTGTAATTTTATTCACTTCACATGACTCCAATGAGTGTAAAATACTTATTTCATGATAAGTCACATTCAGAGCAATCCAGCCTTTTCATTGCTCTGACTGGCTGCAGATTGACAAACCATAAGACATTTTTGTAGCTTTCTCAGTTTCTTAATATGGTGACTAGTCATTATGCATGTACTGAAATTTTGTTTATAATTGATGTAACACACATGTAAACAAATATGTGAATCGAACTTCAAAGTTTAGGGTACATATGAAGACAATTTTCAGAAAATCAGTCTGGATTCATTTTGATTGATAAAGCATTGCATATAAAAATACCCAGAAATTTGCAGTGACTGGAAGTCATTAGTTTTTATGAATGATACTCACCATTGGGGATGGAAACCATGAGAGGAACTGAGTGACTTTGATTCATGGATTAATTTAATAATCCAATTACTATGATGTATTTTACACTGCTCCATTTTGAATGAATGCATCCATAGTGTTTCCCTGCCAAGATGTGGATGAATGGAAATGCAAAGAGTAAAAGAATACAGAAACATGTAGACCTATAAACTCACAACAACTGAATGTGCACACTGATTGCCCTAACAACACATAGTGCATACTGCTGGCCTTTTCCCATCTTTCCTGTAGAGAGGAAATGAGTTCTAGGCTGTCCAACTCAGGAAGCTATATACAGTCCCTGGACACAGAGATAGGATACCGTCCAGAACATCTTGTTCATCAGCAAAGTCTGCTTTCAGACTACACAATACAAACCATATCACAGTGCCAAGCTGATAATAATCAAACACATTAACGATTGTCAGTAAGCATTCCCACGAGAGACAAGTGGAACTACGGAGCTTGAACCCCCAAAAGGTGCGGCACCAGGATTCGAATAGGCGAATATTCAGACTTCCTCGGAATGCATCCGAAACCCTCCACCCATTCAGTAATCCACACAAAATCTAAACTTGCCAGTAACAAACCCAAATAGTCATCAATCATAGCTCTCGTGCTCTGACATCTGCTAAGCTCATCAAGATAACCAATGGCCCCTGTAAGTACTACCAACTAAGCTTAGTGGTGAAGAACTTTGATCAGGACTCGAACTGAACTGAATTTTCTTTACTCACTGCATATTTTTATAGCTGGCTATATATTTTTATAGCTCATGTATAGTCTTTATAAACAATCAAATTCTCATTTTATAACATAGTCCATGCTGCACATAAAAAAACACTGTATGATGATACAGTAAGAGACTAAACAGGAAAACTTCAGATAAATATGATGATTAAAATCAGCAGATTTCAGGCTTATCTTACTCCACAATCCATCTAAAAACAAACAAAGTACTGGATTTGACTTTTGATGTTTCATGGAAAAAATCTCAACAAAGGATACCAAAAATGTGATAAAATCTAGTTTTGTTATATCAGAATCTAGTTTTGTTATATCATCACAGCCCTTCCCATCCTAAAAAATTTCCTGTGGTTCTTACTCTGTCGTCAACCAGTCTTTTACGTTATTGTCACTAGTCTTTGATAGTTGTTGAGTAATAAAACGTGATCTTGCTGAAAACCCCTGAAAATATTTAGGTGGGCCTCTGACACAGCTGCAACAGAGGTAAACAACCCTTATCAGCTGTTGCATGACCCAAGTCTTTTCCTCTGATCTTTCTGTTGATCTTAAGCAATACATATTTACAATGATAGGGTTAACTAAACGATTTTCACTGGTTATTTCATGTATGCAAACTTTGGAAGAGCATCATAGTGGAAAACAGATAATTTTGCCGGCTGAGTAGAGGTGCACAATCTATTTTTCCCAACTGTTGGCTGCTACAACAAACAGAATATTTTTTCCCAGTGAAAGTTCTCACATTTCCCACATGCAACATATTTGCTGATAAAATCTAAAAGGTCCTATTTTACTAATGGGTGGAAAGTTTCCTCTCTTTGCGAATGTTCAATGACTTAATTACATTCTGTCAGAACTAATTTAGAGCGTAGTAACATAGCTTAGCCATATGTGTTTTCTTTGTTGCCCAGATTAAAGCACCCTTTATTTACTTTTCTTTGAAGATTTTCTCACTCATTTCTGGAATGCTTTGCATGTGTGTAGCAGAGCGACAGATGGCCTTAATTTTCCCATTTACAAACACATATGCTTTTTATTTTTATTTCATTGTTACATATGATTTTAATAGTTTTAAAGGTCATCAGGTTCACTGGATGGCAAATAATGTGTATGCTATCTCTATTGTCACATTGTGCTCCAGCACTTCAACTATTTAAACTTTTGCAACTCAAAGGCAGAAGAGTTATTATTCAGGGTGAGTTAATGTGACAACCACAAAGAAAGTTACTATTGCAATTAAAAAACAGATGAAAGTTGTTATCAAGCCACAGACAAATGCATCCAATGATATTAACAGTAAAGTCCGATGTACTTGTCAGTGTAATGAAATTAGTCAGATTACAAATTTTGAAGGGTTGAAAAACTTTGAGGACGCATGTGACACTGAGACTAATCTTGCATGTTCATACCCTCCACACCCCAGAGTTGGTTTCAGTCCAAACCGTGTCTAAGCAAGCAACCACATGTGCAATTTGAAGATAAAAGTAAATAAGGGAATTTACTACCAATGCATGTCATCTCTGCAAATAAGCAAAGCATGTAGAGAACATTAAAAGAATGCAATTGAAGTTGAAAAGGTCTCAAAGGAAACATACAGTGTTTCTATTTGCTTGAATTAATAATTCCTTTTATGATAGATTTTGTAGATCAGTGGCTGTCAACTGGTGGGTCATGACCCAAAATAAACAGGCTTATCAACTTTTTAAGGGGAAGAGAGAATGTTTCACGTCTGTTTAGTTGCTGACATCAAATTATGTACATCCAATCAGTATTTAGGTTCAAATTAATTCGATCTACAGAAATGCCAACATGTACATACCCTTAACACAGAAAACCATGAACAAAACTATGCAAGATAAACATATGACCCATGTTATGTAACATACACTCTCACTTAAAATGGAGATTTACACGGTTTGTGCAACCATGATATGTTTTATGTGCCTCTTGGTAGATGTGAACATGAAACTATCAAAATTAAATTAAATTAAATTAAATCGTCCAATTTACCTATTACGTTTGCAGTAAGTCTTGCTAATAATTGTATATGTAAATGAAATGATAATGTTAATTGTAATGTGAATACATGATGGTACCAAGGTTTTAATTAAATATATATATATATATATATATATTATATTTGTATTTATTTAACCAGTTTTGGACTGTACTGAGTCAACATATGATGCCCAGTGTAAGATCTGGCTCCTGTATGAGAACTAGTCGAAAAACTACTGATCTAGATGGATGACATGGACAAATAACCAAAGCTGACCAATACATCACCCTCTCCTCTTTGTTTTTCTCCTGAGAGTGCAAGAGCCCGTGGCATTGACTCCTCTTCGGAGGGAGTATTTTTAGGGACTTGCGTGCTGAATGAACATTAGTGAAATATTGCCGCCAAAGCCTTTGCAAAAATAAACCTCTCAGTGAACACTGATGAATGAGTAGCAGCATGAAACTTCATAGCAAAGTTTACTAGAGTAAATATTAGCCTTAAAAAGGATAAATTCATTTGCAAATCATACAGAAAATATTTTATTCAGACACTGACCAAAAGCATGAAGGCAATGACAAGCAAACAGCAATTTTCAACTACATCCACATGATCTTACCATTAATGTTCCCAATAACATAATGTATTCAGGTTGAGCCAATAAAATAAGATTTAAATACAATTTTAGACTTAATTAAAACCAATCAATTTGAATGTCAAAACAAGACCTGATGTATACAAATGTAAATGTATGTGTTGTAGATACCTGATGTATCTACAACACATACACAAATCTGACAGGGGTATACTTACTGGGATAAAGGGACATTGGGCCACTTGAATGAGTTGTATTGGATTCTTCATGACTCCCATGTCCGTGAGCATCACCGGTGTCATATACCACAAGGAGAGCATACAGGATAATGGTCACGACTTCCAGCGTTAAGGCCAGAATGGGGAACTTGAGCCTCATGTTGGTGGCATAAGCTGGCATGCTTAACACCTTCTCTGTTCTGCCGTTCTTCCACTCTGATTGATTCTCCCTCTTGTCTCTTCCTCTCTCTCTCTTCACGCTGTCTGTGGCTTGTGGGGGGAGTGCAGAAAGTGGCATGGGGTTTTGAATTGGCTGCAGGTTTTGGAAGACCAATGATAAGAGAGAACATTAAGGTGGGGACGGTCACACCCCCTGTTGCACTAAACTTGTAAGAATGGATTTCCTTTCTCCTCCTACTAATGTAAATGAAGAACAGCGTTTTAAATTCACAAGTAAATAAAAAGAAGCATATATGGCTTACATGTCTCCCTAGAGCACCATACATGTGAAAACACTGAAAGATTAACAACACTTTCATTATTGTTTGTGTTATATGGAAATTCAATGGTTTACCACATGGCTGGTTACACATTGTAATATTAAAAACGTTTAATGGGTTTACACTGTATAAATTATTATTATTTATTTTCATTATTGCCTTTTAATTTGCTTTTATATTGTTTGGGATCTGTTTATTTTGGTTCCTCTTTTAGACTGAACACACCCTGAAGTTTGAGAGCTGAGTAGTAGAGCGTGGAGCAAGCAAGCATTGTTGATAATGTTATTTGGTTCTCACTTCCTAAATAAATATATATATATATATATTTTTTTTTTTGTAATGTTAACAGTAACAGTAAAGATCTGTGGAGTGACAAACAGGGACTTATGATTTTAAAACATATCAAAACAGATGAAAATAAACAATATTAAAACACTCTTAATTTTAAATGCCTATAACATTTTAATTAGAGTAAAGTAAACACTCAGTCTTAAAATTTATCTTATTTCTAGATAGATAGATAGATAGATAGATAGATAGATAGATAGATAGATAGATAGATAGATAGATAGATAGATAGATAGATAGATAGATAGATAGATAGATAGATAGATAGATAGATAGATAGATAGAGAGAGAGAGAGAGAGAGAGAGAGAGAGAGAGAGAGAGATCAAACTGTCGTAACTCAGCAACTCGCATATCATCTATAAGTTTCCAATGCAATTTAGCTTGGACATTTATGTGCTTGGAACTGGTAATTATAATATTTCTGGCTCCACTTGAAGGGCCAATTGGAACCTGAGACTATCTTAGAATATTGGAGGTGGGCTCTGTTAACTTGGGATAGTAAGCAAGTGCTTTGCGTGCAATTACTATGGCCCAACAACCACTTAAGCAACGCCTTGAATACAGTATTCAACCCTTTATTATAGCGACATATTCTGCACCCATACGTTTTTTTTTCTTTTCAGAAAATATACATTTTGACATGCATATTAGGTCATTAATTTGCATTAAAATGACAATTTGGCGACGTGAAAGCATGAATGTTGAAAAAGGGTTTCACTGTGCAAGTTTTTGAAAATAATATCGTTATCATCTGTAAACTTCAAAAAGATGATTTCCGGTATCTTGATTGTTTATATTCACCACTCTGTAGAAAAACGCATATCGTGTTTCTTTAAAAAATGTTCCTTGCCAACTCCTGGCCTGGCATAAATAATAATTCATTTTAGTCATTTTCACTGATACAAACCAGTTTGCCTTCATACACGTACAGAAGTTGTGCTTGAGAATCCATAGTGTTATTTTTAACAGTTTGTAGTGTGGATTATATAAAGATCGAACAGTGATAATTTAACACTGTGGATTTTGCTGTGATTACTATGACCCATAATATTCTGAGGTAAAACTTTAAGTTAATACACAACTAATTTCAAGCAATTTCACTGAAAACTAGATAAACCTGAAATAATCATCAGGAGACTGCCTATTTGCTCAAAACTTCAATTAGGTGAATATTAATAACCCACTACAACCACCCTGTGTTGACACTTTATTGCACCTATTTGGACATTTCGGTTAATGGACTCAAACAAAATCAGAGATGGTCAGCATTACTATATTTCAATTTTAATGTTAGTTTTGTTCATCCAGTTTTGTTTCAGAATGACGTCAAAGCTAATATAAACCTACTACCTTCTAATACTTAGAAAATACAATCATTTTCGAAAGACAAAGATAATAAATTTACCTAATTGTAATTATATGACATATGAATAGTCAGCAAGAAGGTCCCCAGTTCAAGTTTCGGAGCAACGCAGCCTTTCTGTGTGGAGTTTGCATGTTTCCCCTGCGTCTGTGTTGTTGTTTTGTTTTTGTTAGTTTTTGTTTGTCCTTGCACTCTAGTTTCCCCCACAATCCAAAGACAGGAAGCATAGGTGAATTGGAGATGATACTTGCTCATATTTTTGACTGCTTGTATATGGCCGCGATGGACCCTTAAACCTAATCAAACCACCAAACCTGTCCCTTATCTTAGCAGGAGTCTGCAATACTATATATATATATATAGAGAGAGAGAGAGAGAGAGAGAGAGAGAGAGAGAGAGAGAGAGAGAGAGAGAGAGAGAGAGAGAGAAATCAATTTACTTTTTGTGATGCAGGTACACAGAAGTTAAAAACACCTAAAGTGGGGCCTTAAAAATATTACATATGGTACAGGTTTCAAAAGAATTGACATTAAAGCATATTTTAGTTTACTATAAATGCTTATCAGTACACTTCAAAGAAAAAAAAATATTTATGAAGTTGCATATAAAGATGTATTTAAGTCTTAAGTCAAAAAGAGCAATCCTAAATTCAACTAATTTCAGAGAATGCACATGAATGTAAACTATAAAACATTTTAATTTAGTTGTAGCATGCAGGTAAGTGCCTGAAAACATTTTACCCATTTTGCACTTAAATATTCTTGTAAAATATATTATTTCTATATTATTTCCTTTTTTTAAAGTATGGAAAACATTTTCAACAAGGGTAATCAATAAAGTACTATTAAATGATATTAATTAAATCAATAATAATGGTGTCGCTATAGAAATGGAGTCAATTGGACACTCTTGGAGGGTCAGTTTAGATTTGGCTTCTTAAGACTTTTGACTTTTTAAGATAAACACAAGCTCTTAGAAGACTTTTAAAGACTTCTGCCACCACGAAAACATTCATCAGGTCATAATGTGAGCCATTTCTGAAAGAAAGCTGTGCATATTTGTGCACCTGATGGGACGATGGCAGCTTGAGTCAAGCTTGGAGCGTCTGTGCAGACACTGTGGGTCACTGAATCATTAACCATTAGCCTCTTTCAAAGGATTCTCCTGTTTCATATCCAGAACTCCCCTCATGCAAAGGTCTCAGGGTTTCCCGACCTCTATAAGTAAATCAGAGCTCATTCCTCCAGTGTTGACTATTATATACCATAGCACCACAGGCATCTCACCAGCTTGACTTAATTAACACACATTCCTCCCTCTAGAATTCTGATAATGTTGCACTCATACTTCGAAAAGAGGATGTAAACAGATTAAATGAAGAAAATTAGATACTTAGTGTCATATGCTTTCCTATAACAAGTTTAGTGTTGTCTTTTCATCATCATTTACATTTACTCTTTCAGTGGTATACATTTGACGGGTATAAAAGTTTAGACTCTAGCTGAGGAAAGTCAGAGCTAACAGAAGATTAGTTTGGTGAATGTGACACAACCCAGCACTGATTCACTGTGTGGGAATGGTATGTCTATATGAGCGGCTTTCCTATATCACACTTCATCCATCTCCCAGTAGACTGGATCTCCCCTGATTTATTGTATCCTTTGGAATGTATGCAGAAAAGACAGATATGCAATTTAAACACTCCTGTGTCTTTGTCACAGAGACAAGTAACTCAGAAATAATGCTTAGCGTAAACGTCAGTTTGAGGTGCCAAACTTCCTAAAGACAACTACAAAATTTGGTTTCAGGCCAAGGAACTGAGGAATGGTAGTGGTCCAGTAACTGGAGAGTTACTCGAGGTCACGATTCTGCCAACAATGAATACACAAACAAAAACACTGTCAAAAATCTGTATTGTTTTCGCTTTTCTTTGACATTCTGATGTCCACTTTCTGATCTATGGAAGTGTAGGTCTGTATTTGTTACTGATTGATCATTATTACAGAACAAACAGACTAGACATGTTTTTACAGTATCCCATTAAAAGTATATTTCACCCTATTTCTGCCATTATTTTCTTACTCTTGTTCCTTGTTATTTCTTCAGTGAAACGTCCAAATTTGTGAAACGTCAGTGAATATCCAAATTGAGTATTTTTTTTCAAACAATAGCAATGTTTCCATCCAAATTTAACTAATGCACAACATTGGAATATCCAGTTTCTATCCAGTGAGACAAAGAGAACAACATTTTAACATCCCAATTAATTGGCGCCAAATATCACTACAAAAAAGGTAATTTGCTGCAGTAGGAGAAAAAGCTGGGGGTCTTTTTTTGGTTAAAACAAATTTCTTGTGCCTCAGAGTGCACAGACGAAATGCAATAAACACGGTCATGCTATCTTGCTTTTAGAGGTGGATGCCTGCTGTTTGGGAATGATGTGTGTTCTGGAGGGTAATCACACCGAACCACTTTGATGAAAGACTTTGACTCAGGCATTTCAGAATGACCAAATCTTCATTACAGATGCTGTGCAATGAGATCTGCTGGTTAGTCTAGTTATGCCATCCAATCATGCAAAGTTATGCCGTCCAATCATGCACAGTCACGTGAAATTTTGATAAGCATTTTTAGAATTTATGCACATCTTGGTGTTTCCATCCAGTGTTTTTTTTATCTTACAATTTTCTGAGCAGTGTTTAGAAAGGATAACAAAACAGCAATGAAGTATTTTAACCTATACAACTACCAATAAACTGTTTGTTTGTTTATCTATTTATTTATTTTGTGATTTGTCAAACTTTTTTAGTTTTAGTTTTACAGATAAATCGACATAAGGATCAATAAGAATGATTGAATATATGAACAGACTTTATTTGGTTTTGAGTTAGGAGTTAAAGGAATGTGGCCATTCAACTGAAACTGCCTTGCTGTCAGTCACTGAAGCACAACGGAGTGCAAAATCTGAGTCCAAATCTTCAGTTCTCATTCTGATAATTCTATCTGCGGCATTCTGCACTGTCAATCATCAAATCCTCCTGTCTACCCTCTCATCGATAGGCATCACCGGAACTGCACTCCACTGCTTTGAGTCTTACCTCACCAGCCTGGTCTCACTCTCATGTTTATACGTAGGTTTTAATACGTAACATTTACAAGCACAAAACATACATTTACATAAAAGGTGATTACGAAGGGCAAGGTACCTGAGAAGGAGGTGGAGATTGGGGAGGTGGAGGGATGCTGAAACAGCTGGGACTAGAGAGAGGTAAGCAGCTGCTTATATACTCTGGCTGTTGATTGAATGATTAGATGGGCTCGCTCCTCCCTAACTTACGTTTAGGAACTTCATTAAGATATTCGTATCAATGCATTTTTATCGTTTTATCAATAAGCGATTTCGATTTTTTTTGGCCCCTTAACCTACCCCCAAACCCAAACCTACCCATTTCATAACAAATATAAAAGGATAGAAAATGCAATTGACCGAAATATGCAGGAAAATAACCATTTTAGTAACAATATAGCATTACAAATGTTTTTATAGTCGCTAATACCACTCCTACATCTAAACCTAAACATAGCTATTCCTGTACAGTAACATAAAAACATGACAGACAGATAAATGCAATTACAATCATTTATTTATTGCAAAAATGTCAAAAGCACTACCAAAAGTAATCCAAATGACAATGCCCTGCAGCCGCAGTCCTCTCTGGCGGAATAAAGCAGGTTTGTGTGAGGTGCAGAGCGGAATTTATGTTGTATGCGTGCTTGCATCATTCAAATGGCCCTGTCCCAAATGGAACATTTCATGTGCACTTGCGGTCTTATGGACTTACAATGGCTGCCTCGTGCCCATGTCCGTTAAGTCCACGAGACTGTAGGGTGTCCCATTCCTCATTTTAATGTTCAGAAGGGTGCTCACAAGTGCCCCCTTTGCGGCCGTTATGCGCCCTCGATCCGCACTTCTGCCGAGCCCGCACTGGGGCAAGCTCCGCAGCAGACTTCTACCCGACAGTCAAAGCGGCATTACGTCACGAATGTGCGGACTCAGAGGAAGACCGCGAGGGTTTAGGGTGCCATTTGGGACAGGGCCTTAAACACATCACACTCACACACCTCACCAGAAACACGACATGTCGCAATCTGTGACGAATGCAGGCGAGAGCCAATGAACGTTTGCTTATCCTGCCGTAAAACCTGTCGTTTGAAGAGGCAACATTTGAATTCGTAACGAGCGCGTCAGCGTCAGTCATCGCGGGCTTTGCTGTTTACAGTCACCGGACTTGCTGTTCGGGTCAGAGATGAAGATCGCCTGAATGAAGGCTTGGATTTGGGTCTGTTCCTCGCAGTCATATGGATTCTGAAGATCTGGATTACAGCGCACAAATAAAACTGTTTTATTTCTTAATTATGTTGCGGTTTTGGTGTTTTTATAGTTCTATTTTCAGTCACAGCATGTCCAAAGAATGGACATGGCCAACATGAAAAGTAAAGGTTAAACGATTTCAAATGTTATTTATTTTAAGGTTTAAAGTGAAGTCTTGTTTAACATTATGTAGGCATTTTATTGGAAACGAGCTGGCAGCAGAAATCACACAACAAAACGAAATGTTATGATTTCATATTCAGTAAACGAGTAAACAATTTAAGGATGCAATTGAAAACAAGGTAATTGATATAAAAACTAATAATAAAATTAATGCCGCAATTTCAATATTCATAAGGATTCTTTTTAGATGTCGATACGTCAGTTTTGTACGTTTAAATGCTGAAAATATGTAAGTATTGTACGTTTTAGTGCCTTTAAAACATAAGTAAATGAATGTTTATAGAACCACATTTTACATAAAATACATACAAATTATCACGAGATCACGTTGACCTCACAAGTAGGCCCTTCAGGGTGTCTTGGGGAGGAAAGTTATCCAAATTATATGAACTGGTCACTGGGGTTCCCCAGGGATAAGTACTTGGGCCCCTTCTCTTCTCCATACACACTACATCACTGGGACCCATCATTCAGGCACATGTTTTTTCCTTCCAGTGCTATGCTGATGACATGCAGCTCTACCTCTCATTTCAACCAGATGATCCAACGGTACCTTCTTGGATCTCAGACTGCCTGACAGACATCTCAGCATGGATGAAAGAACATTACCTGCAACTCAACCTGGCAAAGACAGAGCTTCTCATCTTCCCAGCTACTCCATCAGTACAGCGTCAGTTTACCATCCAACTGGGCTCATTAGTGATAATCCCATCAGGTTTGGCCAGAAATCTTGGGGTGATCCTTAATGATCAGCTGACCTTTAAAGATCATATTGCAAAACCAGCATGATCATGCAGGTTCACACTACACAACATCGGGAAGATCAGACCTTTTCTAACAGAACATTCAAAACAGCTTTCTCGTCCAGGCCGTTGTCATCTCTAGGCAGGACTTTTGCAATGCTTTTTTGGCTTGACTTCCAACATGTGCAATCAGACCTCTGCAAATGATACAAAATGCAGCAGCACGTCTTGTTTTCAATGAGCCCCAGAGAGTCACACCTCTATCTCCCTGCACTGGCTACCAGTTGTGGCTCTCATCAAGTTCAAATCATTGGTACTTGCCTACAGAACAGCCATGGGCTCTGCATCCTCCTACCTTTGCTCTCTCCTATGTGTCTACACCCCCCGAAGTCTGTGGTCAGAAAATTAGCGACAGCTCCTGGTCTCATTGCAAAGAGGAAAAAAATCACTTTCCAGTATGTTTTTTTTTCCGCCATACCCTGAAAGTGGAATGACCTACCTAACTCCATCTGCACAGCCAAATCCCTCACAATCTTCAAGAAAAAACTGAAAACTCATGTCTTCCATGAACATCTAACTGCCTCTTCATTAAAAATAAATAAATACAAAAATAAACCTTTGCCTTCACCTTACTATTTTCTTATTATCTTTTGTCCCTTGAATGATGACTGACACCTTGTATAACAGACACTTTATTTATTTTCAACTTATTGTTTATTGTCAACTTATGTAAAATCACTTGTTGTATTTCTCAACTCTAAGTTGCTTTGGATAAAAGCATCTGCCAAGTGTATACATGTAAGGGGTTTATGGAGACAGCAGGTATCAATCACTGTGACGTGATCTGTTAGGAATGAACGATTTATCTTTTCCATTCAGCACTCTTAGAATATACTCCCGTCAGTACTTCAGAATGTGTATTGCATATTTATTATTACATGAAAAAAACAAGCTCATCCCAAAGTTCAGATGTTGTGTGTTAGAGGCTGGTGTAAGTGAATCTGTGCTGACTTGCAGCTGTCCACCTATTCATCACTCCAAGGATCCTACAGCTGCTTGACTGCATCAATGTATACAACAGCCCAGTCAGCAGGGGACCTGGGCCTCTGCATAGTCAAAGACATGCTAGGTGTGTTCAACTATACTTACAACATTTAGCAATTTATTCGTTAAAGGCTTCCAACTTCTATCTGCTTCTAGAAGGCTGAAAACCCCGGAAGAAAGTATTGGCTGTAAATGCCCCATTCAACACTGATGGCTTCCCACTTAGGCAGTGTTAGAGGATAGAGAGATAGATACACATATTTCACAGTTTTAAATATCCATATCATAACTGTATGTTCTTTATTACATTTTTTATAATTAGTATATATAATTATAAATTAATTATTAATAATAATTTAACTTTTGAATCATTTTTTCAATCTTATATTTTCATTTGATTCATTGCAGAATTTACTATGAAATTTCTACTTCATAAAATAATACAGTTTGTAGGTATGGTCAGATTTGTTTAAACACATTTTGCAGAATTTTATACAAATCTCCCCTCAAAAATGAGTAGCAAAAATGTTGTAAAGAAAAAAGAGATTTCACTTTGGTCATTTTCACCAAAACTATTTTTTGTTCAATCCTTATATAAAAGCCTAATATTCCCACAAAATTCCTGATTCGCCATAGTAACAAACTTCCCCAATTGCACATGATTGGACAGTGAGCGCTGGGGTCTATACATAAACTGTAGAGTTGACAACAGATCCTGTTGTGGTACCTCTGTCAGTTCTGGAGGAATTCTAGATGCCAATAGCACCCCTTCCCAAATCCACCACACCCTCACTTCCTGTGGTAAGGGGCTGTGGGAAATCTTGTGCCGTCTGATAAGGGGACCAGGATGGAAACCCAGACAGGCAAATAATCAGTAGGTTGTATGTTGGTAATCAAGAACAATCACAAGTCAGCATATTGTTTGTTTAGCATCAGGCTCCATACTGTACCTAACCATTAAGTAATGCTTACATAAAATTACAATAGATACGTTGTTTGTCCAAAATTGTAGTAGTGTTTGTACCATTTGTACCAAAATTCTGAACTAAACAGGTGTTTGACTATAGAATCAATATCTTACATTTGAATCTGTGGCCATTTGAGGATCATACATGTTTCTGGTTGACTCTCTCCTTGTTTCAATCTTACATTCTTCATGTCATATAAACTGCATGCATATATTATAATGTATATCTGCATATGGTATTGCCTGTTGGACTGTATATGAATGTATGAATCAGTATCTGTTTATAAAATAGCTCAGAGCACCTGAGGTCATTTGTGAGCGTCTGACAGCAGGAGGGTCTGGATTTAGTGCTGGGTTTGTAAGAGTGCTGTGGTATGTGCAACAGGGGTGTTATTGATGGCAGAGAGAGCGATGGCCTGTGAGCGCAACTGCCTGACTCACACGCAATGCTTCAGCCGATGAAATGAAGTCAAGAGTGTGTAGCAATGGGGATTTTTTTCTTCTTCAGATAAGCAATAAGCATAACTTTGCACAGCAGATTTTGAAATGGAACATGAAATGAAAATAGTACTTTTCAATGAATTCAGAGAAATTATGCAAATTCTAAATATTGAAAGCTGATTTCATACTGCATCCTGTTCAAAGTTTAGAGAGACGAGAAGAACAGAAATACTAATTACGTTCTGCCTATTTCCTGGTTTATCTAGTGGACTTCCTCCCTTCTGGAAAGATTGCAGGACTTTTGTTTGTGTGGAACAAATGGGACTAAAATTAGCACACTGATTATTAATACATTAATTTTGTGATTGTATAAGTTTCTTTTTTTTAAATCTGAAAGATCTTGGCACCAGATCAAACGCAAAGTACCATCCATATCCAACTCTTTAAATCTGAGTTATTTTCTTCTGATAGTAAAGCATTAGATAGTATCTTTAAATTCTTCTTCCTCAATTATGCAGATAACAAAAACAGAAGTTTGTCTCAGTCTACTGCAGACTTGAAATGTATGATAATCTTTAAGCTTTCAAGATGAATGAATGAATGACGAATTTATATAGTGCTTTATTGTGTATTGTTGTACACCCAAAGCGCTTTACAATCACGTGTGTGTGTGTGTGTGTGTGGGGGGGGGGATCTCCTCAACCACCACCAGTGTGCAGCATCCACTTGGAAAAAATCTCTTTCAAAACATGCCATTTCTGTGTTTAAAGCAATTGTGCATAAATATTTTTTGAGCAAAATATTCACTACACTTAGTTTTGCACGGACAAGTCAATTGCAGTAAAACAGTGATTTGTTATGCCTCTTGAAAAAACAATCAGTTAACTTTAACAGACAATAGAGCTGAGTAGGGCTTTGGAGTAGTTCACGCAGTCTACAATGTTAGTTTCCTTAAACTGATCTTAATTGACGTGGCCTCATCCACCCTTTCCTCCAGAGCTTTAATCAATCAGGACGCCTTTGGAAACCTAAAGGATTGGCTCCAACCTGCCAGACGGAAAAAAAGGAAAGGAAAACAGGATGTGTGTACAGCCGGACAACGATCCGTGATGCATTGTATGTTGTAAATAGAGAAAAATACAAATAGGTTTAAATAATAATTATTTATTTAATTTCTTTAGCTTTTTGCATTGTTTATAATGTGAAAAATAAGTAAAATGACATAAAATAAAGGATAAAATTGCCAGTAATAAATAAATCACATTAAATTACACAATAATAATAATTTAAAACGTACAGAGAATTACACATAAAAAATCTGAAAATATAACAAATATATGAATGTTACAGTATATACACAAGATAAATCATAAGACTAAAAATCAAAATATGCTATATGAATCAAATTAGAACAATGTGAAGGTGTACATATTCCAAATTAAAAATCATATCTCGGCTATAATAAAGATTGAGGTATAAATTGCACTGTCAACGAAAGTGATTTTAAAAATCATTCTTATATTATTGCATTTGTGAGCGTTGTCTGTCAGATGGTAAAACTTATACTGGTCAGAAACGGCAGTCAGTAATTGTTATCACTGAGGCGTAACAGAGTAGACTTGAACACTGCAAACTACATGTGTGTGACCAGCATGTGACCTTTCTCCATGAAGATTATGGATGGCTCCTTGTGAAACTCCATAATTGCAAACAGATCCTGGAGGATGGAGAAAAGGAATGCCGATGCACATTATTAACTTGAGAAACCTGGAAAATGTCTGTGTCAAATTACAGTTAGATTCAGAGATGCAGATGTAAAGGCCCTAGAGCATCATAATTTACGAGGCACATATCAAACGCATATCAGAGAAGCTTAGAAAGTCATGTGATAGTGTGATAGTGGGTGTGAGTGTAGAAAAAAGTCTCAAAAGTATGTATAGCATAAAGAAGCTCAGAAGGTCCTGCGTGAATACACTTTTTATCCACAATATTTATCAAGATGTTTTATGATTCATGTATGTAATGTAATACATGTAATGCTGGATAAAGGTTTGGAATAATTTTTGTTTTGTAATGTTTTTTTTGGGAAAAAAGCCTCTTATGATCACCAAGGCTGCGTTAATTGGATAAAAAAGAAACAGTGAAGACAATAATATAGTGAAATATTAGTACAAATTAAAATGATTGGTATCTATTTTGAATTTATGCTAAAATTAATTGTTTTCCTACACTGTAATAGACCAAATTAACAAATTGTTGGAAGGGCAAAAATATTTAAGTTGAGCTAATTCTATTGCTTGGCCTTAGTTGAGAGGAGAGATTATATTAAGTCTACACAAATATATTTGAAAAACATTGAATGAATGGTTATTTTCAAAACCAGTCAACAAGCTATGCTATGCTAATGTTGACTTAACTAATAAAAACACATGCACGTGCACTGTAAAACTTCAGTAAAGGTTTAGTCAACTAAAAAATAACAATTCAGGCAACACTTTGAAGTCAGGAATTGACTGAACGTAACATTTCTGTGGAACTAGTTACTAAATAATAATTAGTTGAAACCGCTTGAATTTTTTACAGTGTATTATGTCAAAGCTGAATTTTCTCGATCATTGTTCCAGTCTTCAGTGTCAGAAATCATTCTAATATGCTGATTTAGTACTCCGGTATTGTCAGTTATTATTGCGGCTCTATTATTAATTATTGTGGTTTGTTCTAATTTGTGCTACCTCCATGAAAACTGACTTCTTTCCCATATTTCTTAGTTCAATGAACTCTTCTATGTCTTAAATCTCTCTCTCTCTCTCTCTCTCTCTCTCTCTCTCTCTCTCTCTCTCTCTCTCTCTCTCTCTCTCTTTAAATTATATATAAATTAATTAAGTACCCCATTTAATTTAATTACCCCAAACTTTGGTTGGTAGTGTATCACATTCAAAAGTATTAAGCATCAAAAACTTTTTCAGCATTGATAATAATGAGAGATCAATATATCTGAATGATTTCTGAGGGAATCATTTGACACCGAAGACTCCGAAGGCAGATTTGTATTAATGCTGAAAATTCTGCCTTGATATCATAGGAATAAATTACACACTTTATCATATTTTTTGAACAAATAAATGCAGCCTAGGTGAGCATAAGAGATTTATTAGGAAAAACAGCAACAACAAAACAACTTAAATATTCCAAACTTTCGACTAGTGCTGTACTGTAACTTGTGGTGTACTGCAACTTTAAAAGGTGCAAAAAAGTGTGTACATCCAAATGTTCATGAAGAAAAAACGTTTATGTTTACAAAAACTCCACATTCTGAACCCTGACTGCACATATGTTTGCAATATTAATAAATATACTGTTGTTGATTGCACCACACAATCAGTACTTCCAGATTGGGTAGTTTACCTCACAATTGGACTGATTTTGATAATGTTTTGCAGGACAAAATTACCTTGGGCAGCTGAACATATGACAAGCTGATTGATTAATATATTTTACTAAATCTGTAAGCCAGCCGATAATGACTGATTAACTACATTCATCTTTCAAATACACTAAACCTTTTGAATTCATTAAGAAACTTCACTGCAGGCATGTCGTGCAACAAAAGTCCTCTTGTCCTCTAACTGCAAGAATGTTTTTGTTTGTGATAAGATGTCCTGAATGGGAGAGCCAGTGTTATCAAACAGAGGCCAAGCATTTGTGTCCATCTCTTCACCCCACCCCCCTCCCCCTCGCCGTTTCAGCCGCTATCTTTCCGACTGTGCAGAAACACACCAGACTCCTGTGGGTGATTCAGTAATGAGTCTCAACACATTTTATCCAGTTCAACTTCTTGAGTTATTATCTATACTGCCTGTTGCATGATTATGAATCTTGTTTCCACGTAAGTGTACAAAGTTTACTGTATTATGTTTGCTTTCAATTAAAATATTAATAAACTTAATTAAATTAACTAAAGGATATGCTGATTAATTAATCAAATACATTTTTTTGACTAAAAGGCAAATCATTAAAAAGCAAGATATGCATTATATTTTATATGTGCTCATATGCATATTTGGCTGATACATCAAGTCTTCCACTCTGATGGAAACATCCAATCACAGCCTGGAAATGGTAAAGTGCCAGATTGCAATCTCATCCTCATCGGAAAGGGATAAAGGTGCCTCCCCAAAAGACACTCCTTGCTCTGAGTCTAAGTCCCGAAAAATAAAATCAAATAAAAAGGTTTGTGAGTGTATATATGCAGGCCCGGATTAACACAGTGTAGTGCCCACATTTGAAGTGCTCCCCCTCCCCCTCCCCCTCTACCTAAATAATTCAGGAGCCCTTTCTGTTCAATAACAAAAATTAGCCTTCCCATTACAAGGTAATATCTGACCCCTTAAAGTGATTTACAAGGGCATTTTTTGTAATGGAACAAGTCGAACAAGTCAGGCGAACAAGTCTGGAAGAAAAGTTTGAAGCGCTCGACATACTGCAATAATTTCGAGGCAGTTGATGTGTAGCCGGCCAGAAGGTCAGATTGCCCTCGCACAGAGCTCCCCAACCTGAGTTGGAAGCATCTGTCGAGACCACTTTATTTCTGTAAACTATTCCCATCATCACGCCTTGTTCGAACCATTTTGGGTTCTTCCAGGGTGCCAGGGCTGCCACGAAGGCCTGGTCCACACTGATGCGGATGCGTCCATGATGCCACGCATGGGGCGGAATCAAAGGTTTCAACCACTACTGAAGGTATCTCATTCGGAGCAGGCCTAACTGAAGTACTGGAGCTGCAGAGGCCATGAGACTCAGCATCTTTTGAAACACTTTGAGGGGGTATGAGGTTCCATTTTTTAATGATGCCGCGAGCTGCTGCATAGCCAATGTACGGTCTGGTGTGACTATAGCCCTCATGTTGACCTGTTGAGTCGAAAACTGCTCCCAGGAACGAAACTTGTTGGCTGGGAGACAGAGCACTCTTGACAAGATTGATCCTGAGTCCCAGGCGCTCCAAGTGGCTGAGGAGGAGGGACCCGTGGGCGAACAGCTCAGCCTCTGACTACGCCAGAATGAGCCAGTCGTTGAGGTAATTCAGGATACGGACCCCCACCTGTCTTAGAGGGGAGAGAGCCACGTCCATGCACTTTGTCAGAGAGCCAGGGATAGCCCAAAGGATAGGACTATGTATTGATAAGCCACTCCCTTGAAGGCGAATCTCAAGAATAGTTTGTGATGGGGGCTATCTGGATCTGAAAGTAAGCGTCCATCAGATCCAGCGAAAAGAACCAGTCTCCTGGGCGAATTCGCGATAGAATCTGGTTCAGAGTATTCATTCTGAACGGCCGTTTCATGAGGGTGCGGTTCAGAAGTCTGAGATCGAGAATGGGCCACAGGCTACCACCCTTCTTGGGGATGAGGAAGTAGCGGCTGTAGAAGCCTGACTTGCTCTGAGCTGGCACATCAGTCTCTACGGCTCCTTTTGCCAGCAAATTCTTTACCTCGGCTCGCAGAACGTGAGCACTCTTGCTCTGCACTGAGGTGGAGACCACGCCGCTGAACCACGGGAGTCTTAGAGCGAACTAAAGTGAATAAACTCATTTTATAATCCCCAGCACCCAATGAGACACTCCAGGGATGGCCTGCCAGGCCTCGGCCCGCGCGACAAGGGGTTGGATTAGTTCGGGAGGTGAGCCGCCGTGTGGGGTCTCTACTCTCATGACTGGAAGAGGAAATTTGCTCTTTTTCTGAAAATGTTTGTTTTTTATTTTTCTTACTATAACAGCGACTGTGCGAAAAGGCGCTATTAGAATAGGCCCGTGACTCACAACAGCTTTTTGAACAAGCATATTGCCGCTGGCACCCAGAACTGAATGGGGTACTTGAGGGCACAACAGAGGGTGCTTTGGTGTCAGTCCAGCACTGGCGAGACTTTGACCCTTCCTCTTCCTTTCCGGCATATCAGGATGACACCAGGGACGCAGGATCCAAGGTCAGCAAAGAATGCAAAACCATTATTACTCACCTATTTTGAAGAAACAAAGCAACCTCTGAGTCCTATCAGAGGCCTTCCCGCTCATTGAGTTCTCTCCAGCGCTGGAAAGCTGATCCAATATTTACACGGGTCCTACTTCTTGCCTTATCATAACACCGTGTCTACACCGGAAGCGAGCGGCGCGATGTGAAAAAATACTAGAACTCATTATAATCAGTGATGCTGTCCGGTGTAGACAGTGTAGACAGACTTTAGGTGTTGCGGCACAGCTGGGCCCGACTCAGTTTTCTAAAGCATTTTTGAAAAAATACATACCCCACATTTAAATAGCAGAAGTTATTACTCCACCACATACGTGTGACATCATTATCAATGGCCCTATGTTGTTGAAATAGTGTGGTTCAAACGACAGAGATGCAACCGTGTTCAGGGAAACAGTCATGGCTAGGTCGTTTGTTTCCACAACAAGGCATCGTACTATGGTTGTTAATCAGCGAGTTACGTCGTCATATGGGAAACGCACCTCAGATTGAGATCTGGGGGATTCGGAGGCAAAGGCAATACTTTAAACTCTTTGTACTCCTGAACAATCTACAACAATTTCTTCCCTTTATCCACCAACGACTGATGTGGTTTTGGACTGTGACCACAATAAAAATGTATAAAAATAATAAAAAAGTGTGCGAAACAAAGAGAGATCATAGAGTTCCATCCAAATCCATTCATAGCTATGTTCTCAAACCTTAAACTGATACAAACTACAACACATTCATCTCATACTTATTCAGAGAAATAAGTATTCTCAGTGACAGCGATGTGTAGTGCAACATCTTACACAAACTCAGCTGGTAATGGACAAATGAATGCATGCATGACAGTTAAATATTTTTTTCCATTATGTTTGGACTTAATGTATTCATAACATTGCCAAATGTATTCTGGTTTTGGTTTTGTAAGTGCAAAAAAAAACTTTAGTGACACTTTTCTAAATGTGTGTTTGGACTATGCAAATAAGTTCGCCAGGTGGAAAGAAGAGTGGGCCACACCGTGGCCCCCACTCTGATGGAAACATCCAATCACAGCCTGGAAATGGTAAAGTGCCAGATTGCAATCTCATCCTCATCGGAAAGGGATAAAGGTGCCTCCCCAAAAGACACTCCTTGCTCTGAGTCTAAGTCCCGAAAGGAAAAGACACTAACAGATCAACAAAGTTCTGAATCTCCGGCCTGCAAAGGTGAGACTGCAACACATCAACCTCCGTTCTGAGTTTGAGTCCTGTCAAGGAAAGGACTGTAACAGATCAGTCTCCATTCTGAATCTCCGGCCTGCAAAGGCTAGACTGCAACCGAGTCTTTCGTCCAGAGAGAGAATGTAACAAATATTCGTTCTGAGTCTCCCATTCAGAGCATCAATAGCAGATACACCATTCCGAGTCTCCGGCCTGCAAGGGTGAGACACTAGTAGATACACTCGTTCTGATTCTCCCATCCCGAGAGACAGAAACATCATCATTCTGTGCCTCTGGCCCATGCGGGTAGAGGCAAAAACAGATACCACGTTCTGAGCCTTGTTACACTTGTGTCTTCCTTGTGTCGATGACACAGAACAAGGTTCTATAAGTTAGAGATCCCACCAATCTTTCTTATGTGATGTACTCATAGCCAAGTGACACGTGATCCAAAAATCATAAAATCAATGGTGACGTGAGTACCCATCACTACACTATTTCGCCTCCCTAGGTTGGCAAAAGCAAATTCACTACAGCTCCATGGTTTAAATCTGATGCTCACCTCTCCATTGTAGGCACTTTCAGCGGTGGACAGTGGTCATCTAGTCAATAAATCTTTATTTATATAGTGCTTTATTATATAGCAGGTATTATATATATAGTGACATAAATTGAGAGAGAAAAAAACACTTGGGAGAAACCAAGGCTTAGTAGAGGGGGCAGTTCTCCTCTGGCCTGACGAAACCAGCATGGCATGGTTTAATTCCCGGCTGCAACACAAGTCAGATGTAGAAGAGTCCTCTGGTTCTCGCGGTCTTTACCGCTGGCCATTGAGGTCTTTGCAGGGGATCTGTCTCTAGAGCTCATCTAGCTGATATGGTCTCTGCTGACATTTAGGGCTACAGAGATTGTCTCTTGGTGCTGATCCACCATCTGGACTGGATACGGACTGGATCGGAGTGGCTACGTTGACCTCAGAATTAGAATAAAACAGACCAATATTGACAATCTGCAGGTACACATCTCAATATGCAGCAAAATGCGATGCACTGTGTGTTCTGATTCCTTACTATCATAGCCAGCATTAGGTTTTTCTGCAGTTTGAGCTACAGTAGCTATTCTGTTTGTCTGCATTAGAAGGACAAGCCTTCGCTCCCCACATGCATCAGTGAGCCTCTGGAGCTCATGCCTCTGATAACAGTTCAAAGATTGTCCTTCCTAGCACCACTTTTCTAAGTATTAACAACTTCACACCAGGGAACAGCATACACGACTTGCTGTTTAGAGATGCTCTGACCCAGTCATGTAGACATCATTCTTTGGCCCTTGTCAAAGTCACTTAGATGTTTTCTCTTGAATATTTTTCCTGCTTCCAACACATGAAACTGAAGAACTGTTGATTGCTGCTGTCAAATATGTCCCACTCCTTGACAGGTGCTATTGTAATGATATAATCAGTGTTGATCTCTTTACCTGTCAGTGGTTTTGATAACGTTTCCCTCTAGTGAGCTTCTTACCACTGTGACCGGATCATTTAATCAGTGAACTGAAGAAGTGGATCAGATTCATAAACGAAACACTGGTTTTGTGAACCGGCTCAATCAGTTAATTAAAAAGATCTGACTGACAAGAATCATTTGTTCAGATGTAGGCTAGACAATGAGAGTTGGCTTGAACTAATCATTTCTAAACATAAAACTGTAACACTGGAAAACAAAAATTATTCTGTACCTTCCAACCTATATCACAGAAAACTAAATAAAGCATACTTCATTTAGCTGAGGCTGGCTGAATCTTACATATTGCAAACATATTAGCCTATGTTGTATATCTGTTTCCTGGCAGCAGCATGTTATGTTGTTCTTGGACAAATAGCGCTCACGCACAGTTCATTCCTCTCTTCCAAATTTGGACACAGAGATGCACACATTATATAATGCCATCTAGTGGAGTGAACTGGCTCATTCAGTGAGTTATACATGAGGCCATTGTTTATACATCTGCAATTAACATCTCAAGATATGTGAACATACGTTAAACAGTGTGATCACGTTTGGTGCTATGAATTATCTTAAACCATTTTGAACAATCGCACAAGTTCAATCTGTCCATGTCCCACATGGTATGCAAAAATTTGCAAAACATTTCAAATGATTCAATGCGTTTAATAGGATTTATTTTTATTTTTAAAGAAGAATGTTAGGCCACATTTCATCAAATATCAGCAACAAGCTCCCAACACTCTTCAGCATCAGCATATGTGCTAACCAATTAAATATTATATTTTGCCAGTAGCTTCTAAGTGTTTTTTTTTGGTATGTAAATATGAGTTTAAACACCAGCTATAGTCTGGCTAATGGGAATGTGATATATGCTATTTTTTTCTGAATAGAAATCCTGAGGAAATAATGCATATCTACAGTCTTGATCTCTGCAAAGAAAGAATGTCAAGGTCTGGCTGCCCCTGCTGGTTGATGCCATAACTACACCATTATATGGGGCAGAAAGAGGATTTTATTTTGAAGGCCATTCACCCATGCAAGAAACATTAATTAAATTAAATAATCTATTTATAAAATATGTACTTATATATATATATATACAAAACAATTAATCAATTCTTTTTTTGAGCGGAATGAAACATAGATTAACAACAACAACTTGATGTAATGACCTACACAAATGCTGATAGCAGTGACAAATAGTAATTCATAATATTATTGATCAAATATCCTTGTGTTATTTTGGCGAAAGATGAAATTTACAGTGTGCCATGAACAACCTTTAATGCAGGAACAGCTCTAATGTCATAGTCATTATGTAGCCTTGATGGAAATCAAGCATTCAGTGATAGCACTGACAGATGATAGCCTACTTTTAAGATTGTAGGACAAAAGTGAAGTCCTAGTGGAACAATAGTAGTAATAATAATAGTGGGCCTAATAATAATAGTAGTAGATATAGGGATGGAAGCAGCGGGAGCAGTAGTGATAGTAATAATAATGAAAAATAATAGTAATAATAATAATAGTAATAAATTGACTACTCTCTAAAAGTATTATAGATAGCCTCATACCCCTGCAGGACCCACAGCAGCTCCATCCTCGGTAACGAGTACAACCAACAGATCTGCCAGCACCTTGCACCCCCTGCCCGCCACTTTTATCCTCCTCCTCGAAAGGGGCACTGGGCCACCACGACAGGCACCCCCAGACCAGGCCCACCCAGCCCAGTGGGTGTTACCCGATGGATGACTGCTCACCATCAGTACCCTTATATATATTCCAGGTGTACAAATGGTTGCATCAGTTGAGCCCTTTTTACATTGTAATCTGTGGCGAGAATCGTGGCGCACACTAACCAGCTCCCCAGCCAGAGTCACCACGTCCTGCACAAACTCTACTCTCTCTCTCTGTCCAACCGAGTGAGAAATTAAGTGAGCAGGAACGCCAGCAGAGGCAGCAAATGGAGTGAACAGACCACCAAAACCAAAATGTAGACAGTGCCCGCGCCGACAAGACGTGCCAGCCTGGCCCACCGACAAGGAGGAAGCGGCCACCAAAATCTGAGAGACGATAAATCATATTAATTATCTGAATTAATATTGTATAGTTGTTTTTATAACAGAGTTAGGGACATATGAGGGCCAATTGTTTAAAGCATGTATATGTCCGTATGTATATAGCCTAAACATACATACATACCACACAGTTTGGGTATATCCAACATATATACATACAGGTAAACATACATACATACATACATACATACATACACACATACACATATACACACATACACACACACCTTTACATTTATACAAATACCCAAATCAATGCCTATGCTTACACATACACAAATATCAATACTACCACCACTGCCTCCTTCAATAATAATAATAATAATAATAATAATGGTACTGTTGTGTCATTTTTAAATTCTGATAAAAAAGTAGGACATCTTCATAGTCAGTTATCATATAGATGTCACAGTTACAATATAATCATGTAGAGAGTTACATAAACATATACACATACATTATATTCATATTTAAGTAATTGATGAACCGTATATTAAATAATGCACAGGCTTATTCATCTATTGTAAAGGCAGTTTATATTTATATATCTCATAAACCTTAGTTGAGACAACCACTCACCAACTAGATTTCTTCAATATTTTAGGAGAAAAGCAGAGAGCTGAATTTTGTATTAAATCTGGATGACTGCTTTTGAGTTTCTGATGTATATTTTTCTTGAATGACATGTTCTCTTAAAGGTGCACTGTGTAATATTTAGGATAATCTATAGACAGAAATGCAATATAATATACATAACTAAGTTTTCAGAGGAGTATAAAGACCTTACTTAATGAACTGTTATGTTTTTATTACCTTAGAATGAGCGATTTATAACTACATATACCGCGGGTCCCCTCACATGGAAGTTGCCATCATGTTTCTACAGTAGCCCTAAACTGACAAACTGCTCTACAGAGCGCGTATCGTCACTATGTTGTTCTCGCGAAAAACACGGACACAAGGATGAACAAGTAACAGTAATATTCGCAATGACATCGTTTATTGAATAATTAAGTAAATATAATTCCTTAATTTACCTTTGTAAAGAAACCTCATTGCTCTCTGCGGTCTCAGACGACGCCATCTTAGCCCTGTATCGGCCACTGTAGCTTCTCTAAAGGGAGGGGTGAGCGCGGGACTGAGCCGTTGGTTGCAATTCGCAAACTCAACCGCTAGATGCCGCTAAAAACTACACACTGCACCTTTAACAGATGTAACATTGTATAGTTGATTTTTGGCATTATTTTTCCAATTAAGTAATATTGTCTTCTTGGCGATAGCTAGAGACACGAGTAAAGGTATTGGATATTTAAAAGATGGGTGTCACCCAGGAGCACTGGATTTATAGTTTATTTGTTTGTGACATCTCTCCAGAATTTAAGGACGGGTGGACATAACCAAAATGCACGAAGGTACGAGTCTTGTGTATTTAAGTTTCAGTTGATACATCTGTCAGAAATTCCTATGCCCATTTTAAACATCTTGCATTGTGAAATGTGTATTCTACAATTTGATACTGAATTAATTGGATATTTGTATTTGTACTAAAAATACAAACATTTCTGCATTTTTTTCCCCAGAATTCCTCATCTGTGTTGATCTTGAGGTCTTTCTCTTGAGCTTAACTGGTGCTGCAGCATTGGTGTCTATAGATGATATTAAAGTGTATAGTTTCGTAAGCATCTTTCCTGATTTACTAATTGTGTTAATATGTTTATAAATTGGTGGAGGTTGTGCAATATCTTTGATTCCAGTTGTGGTTTTAATAGAATTCCTGATCTGTAGATAGTAATAATTATGTTATTTTCTTAAATTAAATGTCTGCGTTAAGTCTGTAAATGTAATAAAGGTGTTACCAGGAAACAGGTGATGTAGAAGTGTGATGCCTTTCTCTGTCCATTTGGTATTGTCAAGAGGGCTATGACCGATCGTAAAATCTGGGTTATTCCATATAGGTGAGTTGATGTGTGGGGAGGGCTCATGATTTGTCATTGTGTTAGTTTGCCACCAAGCTGTAAAAGTTGTTTTAATCATTAAATTCGTAAAGAGTTTTTGTTGTTTGATTTATTTTTATTTTTATGGAAGGTCAGTTATAGTTATGTCTTTACATTCTGCTTGTTCTAACTCTAGCCATGGGTTTTGGATTGTGTCATATCACATCCATTTGCACAGATATTGTAGATGTGATACTAAGTAATAATGTAGAAAATGTGGTGCTGCTGCTAGCCCACCTTGTGCTTTATTTTTTGTAAGCTTATCTTGGGGTTCTTCTTTTTCCAGTAGAATTTACTTATTATTTGATTTTATGAAGTAAACCATTTCTTAGTTGGCTGTACAAGAGTCACGGTGAATAGGTAAAGGATTTTTGTTAATATACACATTTTACCAATTAATTAATTCAATTTTTATTGCAACTAGTACGGAGTCTAGTACATAAGCTCTACTTTTGCTTTTCAAAAAGCACATTATCACATTTTGTTCAGCTGGTACTTTTCTAAAAAGCAAAACTTTATAAAAAAACATTTAATTTAAAAAAAGAAAATTAAATATTCAATACAGGATATGCATTTCTTTAATTTATTTTTGTGGCAGACAAATCTTGTAAGAAACCAGTTTGGCCACAGCTTACACAGTGCTTTCCAGGTTTCACATTATCAGACAGCACAACCTATCGAGCAACGCCCTACCACAGGACAATATGTGGCAACAATCACTCCTGTCCACACTAGAGTTTATCTGAAGAGTTTCATCCATTTATAGATGTTTATTGAAAATAATAATTAATCTGAAATTAATCCAAAGATAAAGGGAATCAAATAAATGATTTTGACCATTTATTTTGCATCATCTGTTTTGATATAAATGGTCCAGAAAAAACATGATACATGCATACACTCAATTGCTTTTAACAGTCATATATATAATTCCCATAACTGCATTCTTATTTTGTTATGTGGTATATGTTCTGAACAGTGTTGGGGAGTAACTAGTTACATGTAACGGAATTAAGTAATTTAATTACAAAATAAAAGTAACTAATCAGTTACAGTTACTGAGAAAAACATTGTAATTAAAATAGTTACTTATGAAAATGTTGAGGATTACTAAGGGGGTTACATCTGATTTTTTTTTCACACACTCCCACATACAGATTTAACTGATTTCTTTCATAAATTGCAGTTTTATGAGTGCTCTAAAATATGAAACACCAATGTTTCTGGAGTTTCATGTTTATTTGATAACTTTTTATTTCCTATATGGGTTTATGTAAATGTTTATTTTTTAAGATTAACGTTTTTTTTTTTCAAAGGCATTGTTAGATTTCAGTGTTTCCTGTCATATGCAAAGATTTGATTTCAAAAACAGTATCATAGTTGTTAAACTATTTCTTATGATTTTAAATATGTATTTAACCTCAGAAATTCTGAGTCAGAATGATCTCAAAGTAAGTCTGATTCTGTTGTGGCGGTGCTTCAAAGTGGACATCGGATGCCCACTTTCCACAAGTTGGTTTGATTTAGGGTCTTTTTGAAATGGCCTCAGTGGTCGTATAAAACACAATTTTTACCTCGTCAAAAAACAGCTCCATTCACAGCGACTCGTTTCTGTGCATACCTCTTTACATGATAATGAGTTCTGCTCACTCCGCCCCTCTCCTCCGTGGAAATGCAAATGTGATTAGCAAATAATCATTAAAAAAATATATATACTGTAAAGTGTGAGACTTTCTACTTCTGGAGGTGCATCTGGAGCACGAACAATGGGTACTGATCCATCCTTGAGTTTAACTTTTTAACAAAACCTGCCTTGAATTGTCCCTCATTCAGAAAGCAAAAGGAGTAAAATGATTTGCGCAGATATAAACTAATTTAGGTGTATTCGTTGTCGCATTACCATCAAAATCAAAGGCTAATCCACTGCGTCCTCAGTGGCTCTGATGTTTGGAGAAAATTAGTACTTTTATATTCTTCTATATCTAACAACAAAACACCTGCATTACTTACAAGACATTGTGGTTGCTACAGCTGCTCAAGCGCGGAGAAAATGACAGACTTCCTACAACTGGCTGAGGGCGGAAATATGCTAATACGGGACAGTACGTCAGTGGTCATGGAAGGGGCCTGAGCAATATGACATCATATTGTCTTGATAACGGTTTAGGTTTTTGGGGGATAAAAAAAAAAAGGAGTTAATGGATTTTTATCATTGAGTGATAAAGGATAGTTGTGTCTACGGACTACCAAGACACATTTATATGCAAATGAAGATATTTAGCCTCCAATCTTGATTCAAGTGATGAAGGATTTTGAAAGTCTGACAATAATCAGTGTTGAGCACTACTGTAAGGTTAACCCTGCCTGGTTTACAGGTTTAAAAATGATTAGCAGTTGAAAACACTGACACTTCAAAAAGTAATCAGTTACATTACTTGATTGACATAAGTAGTGTAACTTTTCAATTAGTTTATTACATTTTAAGTAGGGTAACTTGTAATCTGTAACCTATTACATTTTCAAAGTAACCTTCCCAACACTGGTTCTGAAATAGATAAAATTCCACTCAATTGGGTTAAAACACTTTATTGCACTTGAGACGCCATCTTGTGGACAATCACAGCATCTACATTACGTAACTGCAATGGGAGAGTGTCTGATACAGACATCTATTTGTGGAAGTTCCACAAGGCAGGTGTTATTCAATGCAGCATGTCCACAGGTTCACATCATCTGCATCAGATATATGACTTCATTCGAGTTCCATGTTGCACCAAGTGGTTTACAAAACCAGAAGTCTCCTTGTGTTGATGCCTTCAGAATTACCCCAGTATATTTCCTGAGATAATTGTAAAATATGAAACGTACAGGTTCATATCAACAGAATGGGGCCTATAGACACATGCTGCAGGGCTTCTTCTGAAAAGCCTGAACTTCTGCGAACTGTGGAATAAGAAGACCGGTCAGAGATGAGAAACTTAACTTTCACCGGACTGAATTGAAATGGCTACCTCTATTTGAACTGCTCCCAACCGGATTCGGAGCTGCCGGACACTCTTTGTAGCAACGTCCGTCAGCAGTGTTCTCGACATGACAAATAACGACATCACAATGGAAAAAAACCTAAATTTGCAAAGTAAATTAACTGTTAAAGTGTTATCGGTTCATTCCACAATACATGAAAATATTTTTTTTATAAAGAATTTGTATCAATACAAATTCTGGAAACTTTTCAACTTACCCTTCTGGCCAAGGCGTCATCCTCGCTTTCAGAACTCTCATCATCCTCTTTGAAAGCAAATGTTTTAACTTCAAATCTTTTGAAGTGATCTGGGATGTCCACTCTGCCATCCGCGATTACAGGATGGAAGATGGTCTGTTCAGGGTCTTTGGGATTGGCACATCTGGTTAGACATGAAGAATTAGCATTAAGTAAAAATTTTCCACAAATGCATACAATATTTCAAACATACCCATTAACTACTAAATCCCATCTAGGTTTGGATTCTTTATCCTTGGATAGTGTTGCCCAACAGTTTTCCAGTACTACTGCTACCCTGGAGTCCTTGGAGTGATCCATGCCCACCTCAAAATATAGAGGCTGTTTCAGAAACTTTAATACCGGGTAGTCACCATCATGATAGAAGAGCCGGTAAACCATATCTGGGGTGGAGAATTTTTTTTATCTCAAAGTATACCATGCATTTCTCAGACTAACAGGCATTTGTCTTAATCAAATTAGCATCTAGTTACTTTTCACAAAAAGTTGCAGCATCCTGGCTTACAAATGTAAATAAAAGTCATCATGAAATTATAATGATCCAATATACTTTACTGGGCATTCTCGGCCTTATTGTGAATGATTCAAGATAGCATATTATTCCCAAAATCAAAACATTGGACAAATAAACCCTTAGCAAAAATAGCTTGCATACCCTTAGAAAGCCTCAGGCTAACAGTGAGTTCACCCTTGCCAACATCTGCGTACGGCTCTTTAAAGTGTGAAACAGCATGAAAGAGCATGCTTTGAGTGGCGTTTGCGGTATAAACGCAGGACACCATGAACCTGTTTGAGATGAGCAGACTTCATTAACATTTTAGTCATTGTTGTACTTCACAAATTGCCTAATGTTTACAACTTGAATTGTGGTAACTAAGTCATTACTAAGCGAACACTAAAATCAATAATGGAAACTGAAGTGAATGTAACCCTTTAAATGAACAAACATATGTACAAACACAATTAAAAATGTTAAGTAATTTTCTAATTCTTTATTAGTAATTAAATAAATTACATAATGCAGACCTAACAGTGCATTTTTACCAGGACTCTCCATCATCCTTTTTTATAGTTGATTTATCCTGTTTAGCAAAGGGTTAAACACTACATGCTTGTTTTGATGGACAAAGCTTTGTGAGGCATGTGTTGTTTAAAGAAAGAAAGAAAAACCTAACCTGTATTCCTGGAGTACGGTCTCTGGCAAAAGTACATCTCTCTTCCAGGTGACTTCATTCTCGTATATCATGGTATCCTCAACAAACTGAACAGGCTAAAGAGTTAATGGATCACCTTATTACATAAAAGTTGAGTGAATATTTGATCCGAGCACCCTTGTACCTTTCGTGTGGTTCCACAAGTGGTGACACCAAAGAGAAAATAAGCAAAGTAGTCTTGACTGTAGAAGGGTTTGCAGGACGGGTCTCTTAGAGAGAGTGCACCGGGAAGAATATGTGGGACCAGTTCCAGTTTGGGAAGCACTACTGTTATTGTTCCATTAGAAAAACACTCTGAGACAACAAAGAAATTCACAATGGTAAAATAGCAACAAGACATCGTGAAAGCGACGTAAAACACAAACCAACCTGACAATATTACAAAAAAGGGGCAGGCAAGAGAGAACTCTCTGAAGCTCCAGTTATTCAAGGAATCATAAATTTCCACATCAATTCTTCCCACGATTTCAGCCAACTGAATAGACTTGAAAAATAAAGGTATAAAAACAGTCAGGGGAATTAAGAAGGTGGTAGTCAATGGTCCTTAGAGATTATTAAAAAACTTCCACTTTTGTGTTCCACAGAATAAAATAAGCAGCATTTGGCTATGAAACAACTCAAGTTATTCAACTAAAGCCACATGCTTTAATGTTTCGGTGAACTATTCCTTTGTATATGTGTGGGTATCACTTATGACTGGAAAACTGTGCTGTCGTAAGCATCATTAATCAGTAGTGCAACCCAAGAAATCTGAAGAATACCTCAAAAGCCACAAATGGCGCTAAGAATGGCACAACGATTTTGAAATGGGTTTCATTTGAATGATGTTCATACTGCTGTAAAATCATATTATTCAACTCCAAATGTCCCAGATGGATCTTTATTTGGGAACTTGGGGTGCTCCCATATTTGACATAAATGTTGAAGCTGTCCTCATTGCAACTTCCCTCTACATGTGGAAGGACTGCAGAAAAAGGACACAAAAAGGTAAATATCAGCACCAGTTATATAAACCCAGTTATGCACAATTCTGCTCCTAGAGATCTGCCTTGCTGCAGAGTTTACAGTAGTTTGCTCTCGAATCAACGGTGCCACAAATGCCATGTGAAAAATACATGAGCTGCAAAAAAATAAAAAAATAAACCCTGACCATCAGACAATGCGGACTGGCTGATGAAACCCTAAGACACTATTACCATAATGTTGTATTTCTATACTACCTAGATAACACAAGTTATCAAAAACATCACCCCTTTGCACAAAGTGAGATCTCCAGGAGCAGGACCTTGCCCACTCTTAAAAAGGTATTTTTCAGTCTAACGGTCTTACCAATGTCAGCTAAAGAAGCTTCTAGAACAACGGAATGTGAAAATCCTGTGTGTTCAGGCAAGATGACGAAACCAAAGACCAAATCAAGTATGTAGGTTCTTTCATCAGTGCGAAACTTCTGCATTACAGATGAAACCATTTTAAGACAAGGCAAATCACACAAGCTGGGATAACAGCTGAACAGACAGAAGTGAAATGCGCACCTTTATTTGGACATAAGGTTCAGAGAAGGGAACCTGGAGAACAAAAGCTTTGGTGTCATTCGGGAAGCTGTGCTCTTGCAGGTTAACACCTTTAAGAATGATCTCCGAGACAGTGAGCAATTCAGAGCCAAAGGTGATATTCAGTAGCTCCACATCAGGTAAGAAGTAACCCAGCAATACATCAAACACCCTCTGCTCAGGTTGAGTGTCTGATCACATAAAAACAATTCTCTTGGAATAAAAAACTCTCTCTACATGTATATAAAATAAGCCTTTCTGCCCTACATTCAACACTCACAGTCTGTAACTTGGGATGGCCATGGTGCCAAAGGAGTTGTGATGGGGAACAATACTGTATACGTGGTCTTATCCTGGCCCTCCTTCCACAGCAACTCAAGCATGGGTTCTATGGTGTAACTGACATGGTACTGGTCCTCAAGAACATGACTCTGTAATTAACAAAAAAGTCCTTAGTCATTACCTTCAAGTTAAACGGAAAATGGAAAACGGTTGACAACTCAACCTTGTAGTATCCATCAGCAGCCCCAATAGGAATCTCAACAACTACATGGGACTCTTTGAAGGTCATGACATAGTTACGGCTTTCCATCTCTTCAGGTGTTAGCCTTCTTCCATTGACGCCCATGTGCACCTCCAGGATTTCAACTTCCAAGGACACCAAAGGAGTTATGTGCAGAGGAACTTGCCAATAAATCATTTGACCCACAACTGAAGCTCCATCTGAAGTCAAATCAGAGCATAATATGAGTTGTAGAACACCAAAATGTCAAAACTAACAAGTGTGTGTGAATTAAATCTCACTGATTGGACAGGCAGCTGCCGACTCGACTATAGTCATCATCCAACGGTCTCGGAACAAGACAACTGATTTGAACACTACCATATCAACATCATCAACCTAACAAGGAAAAATACTTCAGGTACTACAGAGAAATTAATGTGTCATATATACTGGCACATGAAACCGTTCATACATTTTGGACAAAGGTTTCGACCATGTTGTATGGGCTTCGCATGACCAGTCGTGTTGGAGAACTCTGGACATTGTAGCCCATCGCTTGTAGGGTCTCTTTATCAAAAGACTTCTCTTCAGGGGTGTACAGTAGGATTTTCCAGAGTTGCAAGTTAGGTATAACTGCGGGCTGATAAAAAGAAACCACAGAATATTCTATATCAAAGATAATCATTAAATTATTTATGAAGAACGTGAAAATGTAGAAGACTCCCTTACCATTTCTGAAAAAAAATTGTAATTAAATAAAACACAACGTAAGTGGTACTTGCACATGCAATGCTAGGGTAGTTGCCACGATATTGCTATATGGTTGGCAAAGTGTTAGGGGTCTTTTTAGTGCATTGTTATATGGTTGCTAGGGAGCTTTTAGTGGTTGCTAGGCCATAATAAGATCTCACCCCTGTTGCCGATTGTGGGAACTCCCCTTCAGACTATAGCTGCTTTTGGAATGGCATAGCATCCGAGTAGATACTTTACAAGGAACTTATATATATATATTAGATTAAAAGCAGTTGTAAACTGAATGTGAACATACATTGACTCATCTCACTTGCAAAAAAATAGATTCAGTATTCCTCAGAATAAATACAAACAGAGAAAAGCAAATTCCGAATTTTACAAAAAAACGCAATAATTAAATACTCAAACAAAAATATGTATTTATTTTTTGTATTTAATACATTATATTAACCAGCGCTGCTGACCTTCAATTATATAATTTAACCATACTAAACAATTTTGGTATGAAAGGGCTTTTACAACTTTTTTTTATATATATTAAAAACAAACAAGCAAGTCCATGGCCAGATGAGAAAAAGTTACACGAAAGTAATGTAATGCATTACTTCCCATAAAAAGTAACACAAATATTGTGTTACTCCCTAAAAAAATTATTGTAATTCAGTACTTGTAAAAGTAAGTTTCCCTAACACTGTATACTATATTGTAAGGACGCAGTTTTAGATTCAACTGATGAGATTTCACCTCTTTTTAAAATGTATTTTTTGTATGTAAATAACATGTATATGTATTTTTAGTGTTCCTGTTGCTCAGTGGTATAGCATTGCGTTAGCAGCGCAAAGGTTGTGGGTTCAATTCCCAGGGAACACACATACTGACAATAAATGTATAACCTGAATGTACTGTAAGTCGCTTTGGATAAAACGTCTGCTAAATGCAAATATAAATGTATTTTCCAGATTGCTTACAATCGTAACAGCACACACACCTTAAAAACACACAATCTTAGACATCATTCATGCAGTGTAAATGGTGTGGGACAACAGCAGTTAACTGAAGCACCAGTAAAAAGATAATTATACATACCAGTTGTTGTACTGGTGCGGTCTTGATTTCCGGTATTGCGTTTCTCACGGATACCTGACAGAACAAGCATGCACAGGCAGGTAGCAATAACACAAGTACCGCTTTTCCATTGAAACATTAGATCACTACTAGTCTTAGATCATTATCCATAAATAAGAAGTTCCTCAATGTAGCAGCCATCAGTCCTATAAACTATCCAGCTGCCACTGGTCAAACTTGATGCATAACCTCCACAAAATGTTGGAAATATCCACGGTTGATCAAAAGTTTAAAAAAGACATTAAAGAAAATAAGTTACTTGCCTCCATGAAGTTTGTTTCACACAAAATCTCACGTGAAGTCATGGTGTGACTGCAGAACTTGAATACTTCATGGACTTTCTCAGATAGCGTGGGGAATTCATATGGTTTAAACTGCATGGCTACTCTAAATTCCTTGTCACCCTATTAAAAAAATAGTTATGTAGATGTAATTAGAAATAAAACAAAGTATTTCTTAAACATCCACTCCCACATTTTAGCGTTCATATTTTCTTAATTAGTTGCATGATAAACTATAGCTCCAGAACTAGAGCTGGTTAAAGAAATGCTTAATTTATAAGACACAAACCTGGTTCTCTGCATAACAACTCTGTAGGGAAGCGGACACTATTGTATTCCCCCAAGGATCAGATTTCTGTGTATAGCCACATTGAGCCGCCAGGTGAGGTGTGAGAAGGACTGTCTGTGTGTCATCTGAAACGCCCAGAGAATGTCTGAATTGATTCCTCGGTGTATTATACTCATTGGCACACGAACAAAGGGATAATTAACTTACTGACTGCATAAAGCTCTAAAGGACTTCCTGCACTCAAGGAACTAGAGAGGATAAACTGTACCCTATTTCCAAGACATTCAGCTTGGATTCCATCTGTAATCAAGAAATGTGTCCATTAAGTAATGAATTACATGACTTGACACAAAATAGTCAACGCACAGCATGGCTTACCTGCAGAGGTAGCTGCATGAATGCTTATCATAGTGGCCATAACCCATAACGCTCTACAAATATCATAAATAAATCAACGCATCTCGTGATGAATTCAAACAGTCATATTTACATATCCTAAAACATACCCTATTTCAAAGCATCCCATTATGAAATTTCTGATAACCTTTGTCTACACAAACGCACGACCTCAGCGGTGGGTGACTAATGAGCAGCGTCTCGTGCGCGTTTCGTCTGATTGCACAGTATTGCGCGCAGGTGAGGAACTCAAACAGCGTGTGCGGCTTCCTGCGCTCGTTGACGGGACCCTGCTAGGTGTGGACCTGAATTTAAAGGCTAACGGGAAAGTGCTGGCTCTTTGTGCCTATAGCGATCATGTATTATTGATAAAGTGACTGTTTCTGTGGAGTTTTCAGTGCGGAAATGCGCAAATGATTTGAAGCCGCGTGGGTATGTGATCCTCAGTTGATTTTATATTCGCGGTAAGATTTCTCTCTTTTACCATTTCTTCTGATGTCTAACTGTAGGTATTTTCTCTCTTTTACCATTTCTTCTTATGTCTAACTGTAGTTATGACTCGTGGAAACTCTGGGTTTAGATGTCACATTGACAATATCTCTGTAAGGTTTTAAAAGGACTCCTTCTTAATAACGGATTGTTTAGAGCTTGTTTCTCTATAGCAGTAAATTTGTATGTTTCAAACGTCTAGGGGGCATATTAGGACAATTCATGTGCAAACAAAAAATAAGTAACAATTTAATAAAAATCATAAAAGGCATGAAAAATAAATCCATAATGGAATTTATCAAGGCAAGTGTGAACCATATAGGCTGTATGTATGTATGTATGGTCAAAACTATTGGGACACCCCCTTCCAATGAACAGGTTTAACTACTTTAGTAATTTCCATGAGTAAAAATCTTAATGTTAAAGCATATAATAGGCCTATTCTAAGCAACTGTGTGCTTCTAATTTTATAGCAACAGTTTGGACAGGACCCTTCTCTATATGACAATGCAAGGTTAAAAAAAGTACCCTGTTCTGTTCTAAAGAAGGGGGTTTTGCAATACTTTTGTCTATATAGTGTATGTACAAGTAATTGGTGTTTAGTGATAAGTTTTTGGCTCAAGGTCTGCTTTTAACCCTTGTGCTCTGTTTGGGGTCTTTTTGACCCCAAATTACATTTGCTGAATTTTTTTTTCCCTTTATCTAAATGGCATGAGACTTGTCAACACTTGGCAGCTCTACAAATAAAAAAAAATAAACTGGATTGAAATCTGTTTGTATGTTAGTGTAAAAAAAACGTCATAGTCGTCATGTTGGGGTCTCTGGAGCCCCCACATTTAAATGAATGGGGAAGTGATAAAATTGTGTACCTTTTTTTTTTAATTTTTCAAATAAAATCAATAAATCCACCCCAATGCAAATGACAAAATGCATGAAAATGAAGTGGCAACCCTTCCACACGTTCACAATGCAGAACGATTAGTCTTGCACATACCCCCACGGGTCACCATATTAGACATCAATTGAAAACTATGGAAAAATAGTTTTTTTTTGTTACATAATTTGTCAAAAATGTCAGTTACAATGCAAACAACACACACAATCTTAAGGGGTGACACCACAGCGCATCCACGATGAAGGAAAAACACACGCAACCCCCACTCCGCCCCCAAACTCACAAAACCACTCATAAGAAATGAAAAATTGACATGACATGAGTGGTTTTCGCTTACATAATTTGTCAAAAAAATAAAATAAATTCAGCTACAACAAATACCGAAATGATGGAGTGACACCACAGCACATCCATGATGGAGAGTGTAAACGCATACACACACACACACACACACACACATATATATTATAACGCCATATGCAGTTTTGACTGTAATCATGTCATAACTGCAAACAATGCTATTTTAGTACAAAAAATGCTTAACCTTTTACAGTCATTTTATATTATTACAAAAATTATTTTGTAGTCTCTTAACATTAATCTAATAATATTAATTTAAAAACTTGTGAAAATATCTATACCTATGTGGAAATAACAAAAAGATACATTGAGTAATGGTCTAGAGCAGGGGTGTCAAACTCAATTCCTGTAGGGCGCAGCCCTGCAGAGTTTAGTTCCAACCCTGCACCAACACACACACCTTGTAGTTTTTAAATAAACCTAAATGACTTGATTAATTGCATCAGATGTGTTTAATTAGGGTTTAATCTAAACTGTGCAGGGCTGTGGCCCTCCAGGAAGACTAAGGTTTGACACCCTTAGTCTAGAGCCATCTGGTTTCTGTAGTTTAAAAAAATAATGCATACAATATTAAGTGTTTGTTTTCAACTAGATGGAAACCATTTGGCATTACACTGTTATCCTCATTAATTAAAATTAGGAATGTGGGTCTTTTATAAAGTGAATTTTACATAAAAAAGCTATATATATATATATATATTGTAATAAGTATTTATTTATATTATATATATATATATATAAATACTTATTACAAAATATTATTTTATTTATATACATTTAAAAAAACATCATAAATCCTTCAAAAACTGCACACATGTGGAGTAAAAACATGAATAAACTGAGTAAAAATACATTGGTTTAAAACAAAACAACTATTGTTACAAAATTAAATTTTGTTGCATGGGGTCTCTGGAGATCCCAAACTGTATGAGAGTTTAACCCTTCAACTCTGTTCGTTTGGGAGTTAGTCACACCAGAGGTTTTCAGCTGGGATCAGGACTTTGCTTTCTGCAGACCAGTCAAGTTCTTCCACACACTTACTGAAACAATCAGTTCTTTTTAAACCTTGCCTTATACACAGAGGCATTGTCATTTTAGAATAGAAAAGGGTCCCGTCCAAACTGCTACAAAAAATACAAGCATACAGTTCCTTAGAGTATAACTACTGATGGAATTTACTAAAGTAGTCAAACCTGTTAATTAGAAGGGGGTGTCCCAATATTTTTGTCCATATAGTGTATGTGTTCTTTCAGCCTGATTTCACTGCAATTAGTACGTATTTTACAAGGTGGCTAATTCGCACAAATTCGTATGACCTCACACGTACAAATTCATACGATTTTTGGCAAATTCATATTAATTTTTACAAATGACCTACATCTAACCCTAAACCTACCCTCACTGGGGTGTAGACAAATCGTACAAAATCGTACGAGTGAGGTCATACGAATTCATACAAATTAGCCACCTCATAAAATACGTCAAGTCAAGTTGAGCTTTATTGTCATTCCGCTACATGTGGACATACAGTGGGACGAGATGTCGTGCCTCACAGGACCACGGTGCTACATTAATACAGATATACAACACAAAGTAAAACAGTATAAACCTATACACAACTAACCTACTGTCAGCTTTGACTATGCATATGCTATATATAAAAGTGGTTACCTATACATAAGCTAAAAAAATACTAACTGTGCAGATGACTCAAATACTGTACATGTGCAAAAAGAGAGACATTCAAGCAGCTGGCTGGGGAACATTGTAAGGTGATTTGTGGTGCATGAGCCAGTAAACATACATATATTACAGTCATATATTACAATCAGTCTTTTGTGGGATTATGGACACACAGTGTTGTGTGAAAGTGTCTAGTGCGAGTAGAGGAGAGTGTGATACTACAGGTGGCTTGTGCAGGCCCGCTCACCTGTGTTTAGCACACTTGAATTGCACCAAAATAAAAGTTTGACAGTTTTTTTCCTGTGATGTGGTAGGGTGGGGGGGGGGGGTGCGATGGTCCATGTTTCAGGAGGTAAGGGTTTGTATGTGGTTTCAGAGAGGGGTGGAGTGATGTGAGTTCAGGGCTCTCACAGCCTGGGGGAAAAAGCTGTTGAGCAGTCTGGCGGAGCGGGCTCTGATACTCCGGTACCGTCTCCCTGATGGTAGGAGCTGGAAGAGACTGTGGGAGGGATGGGTGGGGTCCTTCACGATACTATTGGCTTTGCTGGAGCATCGTGTAAAGAAAATATCCTTACACAAATTATCGTGTAAGGATATCGTATAATTAAGGATATTTTATAATAATAATTATTATTATAAAATATCCTTACACGAATATCCTATCCGTACGAATTGGTCGTGAGATAGCGTTGGTTCTTTTTGGATAATGCCACTCTTTATATTAACCTACAGAATAAAAAGGTAACATTTTTAATCTGTAATTATAGTAGGCTCAGACGATATATACTCTGATGTTAAGTTTCAGTCTGTTTTGTCTGAGAGGATCTGTTTACAGCAGTGACAGTATAGTTTCAGTTAAGGAGGCCATCAGTCTAAATACTGTTGTATACAATTAAAATAATTCTGATATGTCATAATCTATTATTTATTTCATTCGAAAGGTTACTGTAGAATTTTCAAGAATCCATCAATCAGAAAGTCATGGCACACAAATGGTGGCACCATTACCTTAAGATGACCCTGTCTGTCATTACACAGAACATTTTTAACACGTTTGAAAGCAACCACACAAGATGTCATAATTTAAGCCTATTCAGCCTCATGCCGTTTCAAACCTGTATGCATTTATTATATTTTTGGGCCACAGAAGAAATAAACAACACTTGCCTTTTGACTCCATTGTATGGAGGGAAAACATTGAGACATTTCACAAAATAACTTATTTTATCTGGCAGAAAAGTTTGGAGTAAATGACAACAGAAATTTAATTTTTGGATGAAGTGTTTCTTTAATGTCAAATATAATTTCAGTTTAATAGCAACTTTTTATTAATGTTAATAGTCTATGTAAAAATGCGTGTTATATAATTTGTGTTGTTATTTTCAACACAATCTCAAGGCAAACTATTTTACATTTTGGCGTATTGGTGGCTAATTCGTATCTCATTCGTATGTTTTTGTATGATGTGCTTTGCCTCACTGGTCCTATGATGTAACACATATATTTTAAAGTACCATGCATTTCAATTAATATGATAGATAATATAAATGAATAAATAAACAATTTAAACAGAGTATAGCATGTCATACAGCAGGACTATGATTAAACAAAATTAATCTAGAGTTTATATGCTAGTCATTTATTTAATACATTTCATTGATTTAGTAGTCTTCTGTGTTTTTGATGTAGCTAACATTCACATTTCTGTTGTTTTAGTAGAAAATGCTAGTATATCATTGGCAAGACTACCAAATTCGATGAATCGGTACCACCATGATGTATGGGCAAGTTCTCCATCATCAAGGCAGGGAGGAAGATCTTGTTAACCTCAACGTTGGAGGCACCCAGCACAAGGTGGAGCGCTGCGTTCTGCTCCGGTTCCCCAAGACACGTGTGGGTCAGTTAATCCAGTGCTGTAGTGATGCCGCAATCCTGGAACTCTGTGACGACTACAGCCCCACTGAGCAGGAATACTACTTCGACAGAAGCCCGCAGGTGTTCCACTGCGTTCTAAACTACTACCGTACAGGACACTTTCATGCTCTGAAGGAGCTCTGTGTGTTTTGCTTCAGTCAGGAGATCGAATACTGGGGCATTGGTGAGCTGGATCTGGAAGCCTGCTGTCTCGAATGGTTCCTTGAGCGCAAAGATGAGTTGGAGCAGAATGCGTCTGGCAGGTCTAGTAATGCAGCGTCGTCTGGAGAGATCTCGGTTGTGGGCAGTGACCTGTGGAGGTTTGAGGGCACGTGGTGTTCAGATGTGCGCAAGTTTATGTGGCAAACTCTTGAAGATCCCAATCACTCCAAGTGTTCCAAAGGTGTAGCTACGGTTTCAGTCCTGGTAATTTTGACCTCCATTGTGGCCATGTGTATCCACAGTATGCCGCAATTCAGGTATGCAACCGACAGTGAACATTCTGTCCTGGACTCTCTGGAGTTCATCTGTATCATTTTTTTTTCAGTTGAGTTTGTCTTGCGAGTCGTAGCTGCTCCTCAGCCATGGAGGTTTTTGGGAAACCCACTGAACATGATTGACATGGCTTCTATCTTGCCTTTCTATGTGACGCTGGCCTTTGAAAGATTGGATGGGGAGGAAAACCAAAATCTGATCAACATGGGGAAGATGGTTCAGGTTCTCCGGTTAATGAGGGCCTTCAGGGTGCTAAAGCTTGCTCGACATTCAGAAGGAGTTAGAGCTTTTGGAGAAACTCTAAAGAACTGCCAATGCGAGGTGGGTCTGCTCGTTCTTTTCATTACTGTTGGAATATCATTCTTCTCGACTTTTATCTACTACACTGAAAAGGAAGACGCTTCATCCAAACTCTCTTCTATTCCTGTTTGTTGGTGGTGGGCCATTATTTCAATGACTACGGTGGGGTATGGGGATGTATATCCACAGACAGCGGCTGGGAGAATTGTAGCTACACTTTGCATTCTCTATGGGTTGCTTGGGGTTTCTTTACCCGTCACCACCATCATGAACAACTTCTCTAAGTACTTTGATAAAAATACACCCAAGAGGAGCCTTTCACAAGCTAAAACATAAGGAAAATGTCAACGGTTTCCCTGTGGTTCCAAATATTGTCTTGCTTTTGCAATCCTTCAGAAAAATGTTTGTGGTTGTTTCAAAGAAAGTCTTTTTGACAATCTTTACATTAATAAAAAATGAAGCCATCCAACATATTGGTGTTAAATACTTCATTTTAAACAACAATGCCTGATGTTTGGAAAAAGTGAAAGACCTAGAATATCCACCAGCACTTCAAAGTCAAGTTAAATGACATACTCCGAACAAATGAAAACAAGCAGCACAAAATTATTTATTTTCTTCAAAAAAGTTTAATAGTAGTTCTATGTACAACAAATGATCATACTTAATATTCAGTTATTCAAAGAGGCAGATTAATCAAATCTGAAATTAGGCAAAATACTGAAGCAAAACTAAAGCAGAGAAGGACCAAACCCTTCATTAAATCCTCATCTGCAAAAAACCCGACATTTCATATTTAGATATGTGAATATGACTCGATAAATAGCAATAATAAAATAATAGCAGAAATAAAAAGCAAATTAATTGTACAAATACCAAACTATTTGTAAAATGCCAAAACAACTAACAGCAATGAAACATCAAATCATACATTCAATGTCTTTCTTTTACGATCCTGCATGCTGTCATAGCTCTATAAAATAATCTTGACAAAGTTCAAATAAACATGGGTTAGAGCAAAACAAAAAAGCTATTTAAATTAAGCATATATTCATTTATCAATAAATGTATTTCTTTTATAAATGTATATTTGGCATTAGATTCATCCTTATTATTGATATATTTAATGATTCAAAACCAGTTTGCAGCCAAACCATTCTCAAAAACTAATTGTTAATAGCCCATTTATGAGAGGTCTCACTTATTCAAACCACATTACATTATGTGCTGAAAAAAAAATGCAAATCCCTCCCCTTGACAAATTAGTCATGAGAAACTAAGACCAAAATACTTTCATACTGGGGTTATGGTTAACCTTTGAGACCAAAAACTGTGAATACACAGCAAAACTGCTATGCTCTGAAAAGTCAACGGAGCACCACAGTCAGACCTCAACATCCTAAAGAATCATTATTTTCACATAGTCTATCAAAGAAAGGATGTCAAATTGTGTCTGTGCCATGATCAATGAAACCCTTCAATTTATTGCTGAGCAGGCAGCGAAAAATCTGTACTTAATTTCTACAGCTGAACACTCATTCAACTGCCCATAATACTGTGATTTCTTAGCAGAGAAGCCTTGAATAGGTGGACAGCTAACAAATGAAAAGGGAGCGTGGGGTAGAAAACAACTGATAAAGGGTATAATCTTTAATTTTGTAATTATAAGCAATTATATATATATCTTAAAAATATAATCGTGCCATTTGGAGGGCAGACAATGAGGCCTATACACTACTAAATATATTGATTCTGTATGAGTGTGAGTATATGCATGTTGATTGTCCTGGTAAAACCAATCAGTGCCTATATGAATCCAACACACCTCTTTGACAAAAGCACCAGTTTTAACCTCTCAAATGACTCAATGTATTTTTAAACAGTTGTTTACATTGCTTCACATTTTCAGTAAAATAAATAACAGCATTGTTCATAGAACAATAGCTGTCTTTGCATTATGGAGGAGCTGACCCTCAAAGAGGAGAATCGGAAACTAACAAATCCTATTAAAGGGCTTCCCTGCAGAACGTCAGTGAACTAAAAGTGGCAGCGCAGTTTTTTTTTGTAATGTAATGCAATGTGTTTGTGATGAGGCTTTACTGTGCACACACTGGCGACAACTTTATAAAATGTTTTTATAGGCAAGAAATATCCTCAGGGGAACTAGTGAATAAACAAACTGCAACCATGTTGAAAAAAGCAGCATTGCTGGTCATCAGCATGTTGTGGTTTAGATGTGTGAAGTGTCCTTTTTAAGTAGCTTAACCAGCAGAATTGCCATATAGCACCAAATGCAGTAATTACAGCAACCGAGATTAATTGATTTTAAATACATCATTTTTTATTCAAATCTGAGGATAGTTGTACAGATCAGCCAAATTGTACAGATCAGAGTCTAAAAGTCCAGATTTCAGGTCTAAATCAGTTTTTGTAGTAAAAGGTTGTTAATGCATTTTGCCTTTGAGGGCCAACCTACGTCAACCAGCTTCACGTGTGTTGGCTAGTATTATTTTTGCTGGTGAACAGCAAAGCAATGCTGGTCCACCAGCTAGACCAGCATCATACCAGCTCTAAATCATCTTTTCGACAGGGTTGCAAGATATATTTTGTTATTCCTCAATAAAATGTATTCACAAAAATGGATAAAACATATATTTTCTGTGAATAAGCATCTCTCCTGAAACTCGGAAAGTCAGACTAGAGCTGCTGCATAGGAGAAAGGCATGACAAATCGCTCTGTTTGCCTTGAACTGATTGCAGAGAGACTCTGTGCTAGTAGAGAGACTTTACTAGCACTAGTGTAGTGTCCTGCCATTAATACCACTCACTAAGAGGTAATGACACCATGTGCCTGCCATGTATTTATACACTATTGCACATTCTGGCAAGTCTGGTAGTGTGTAAGCACGCGAGAGGTGGACACTGGCATTTAGTCTGATACTGTGTATTGTTTTGTAGAGATGAACAATGTGAAGCCCTAATGTGTCCGTCATAACAGAGGACGGATATAATACCTGCATTTAACACTTTCCTCAGTCTTCAGGTGCGGTCACACTAATTACATTTCAGATATGGGCGACAGGATATAATGTCACGTAGTTATTAATAAATCCGAAACAACACATTTTAATCAACCCAGGCTTATTGGAAGACCGTTTCTGTGGTGACATTTCTGCAAAATTATATAATGTTGCTTCTCCCATGTTTCAATGTAATTTCAAAGTGAAATTATTAGTGAGTGACGGTAATAGTGCATTTAGTTTAATCCGAAACAGATGAACGTGAGTCAAGTAAAGTTTTATAACACTGGTTTTTGTATCACAGCAGTTCTGAAATGAAATGTCTATTGAGTGGCACTAAAAGGTTAATGTTCTGTCACAGTAAGACATTACTACACTAAACCCAACCCAATAGTATTAACAAAAGCAAACATGAGATAAAAACACTGAAGCATCCATGCCATTTTTGTTCAATTATCCTCTTGTGACTTGTCTTTTACAGGACTCGTTCTTATGAGCGTCATGTTCATAACTTCAAGTGAACTTCAAGTTAAATGCTATATTGGGTGTGCGAAGAAAAGCCATACATAAGGAGCTGGTTATGTGATGCAATCATCAAAATGTGTTTGTTTACACACCATGTACTATGGTAAAAGTGTTATAAGGTCGTAATATCGTACTATTGCACAAGAAACCACACACCAATAAAGTCTTTATTAATCGATAGTCTGCCCCGTAATCAGCTGGAAACTGCAATATTGACTCAGGCCTTCCACGATAGAAATTGGAAATCTCTTGTCAAGGCCCTTGGAATAGTCCTAACCTCCCCCTCATTACTGCACCCTAAACTAGGCATATTTTTCCAATAAGCACAAGTTGCTTGAAATGTTGAATTAGTTATTCTATATATTCTATCTACTCCACCTTGTCATAGCACTGTGAACTATGTAGCTATCTGTATTCTTGGTACTGAAGACTTCTCACTATATGAATTTGCAGATCCAAATTTACCAACTTTACATTTCACTCACCTGTGTTCAAATGCATATGAATGGTTGTTAAAGTTTAATGTGACCGCACCTTTAGACTTCCATATTGATAAAACACTATATTTATACCCCTAATAGCTGTCAATATTTATACTGAAAACATCATTTGCACAGTCCTGATGAAGTGCAGAACCCAAATTTGCACACGATAATTCAAGAGATGATGTTCTAAGCAAACAATTTTCATCAACATATCAATGACCCCACCAATCATGCATCTGTTTTAACATTTTTGAGCCCCTACAAGATCAGATGATCAGAAATGCATGATGAGAAATAATACTGCAGGGTTTTGCGAGTCTTTGATCGTAAGTGACATTTCCTCTGCATAAGTCGTATCTCATGCAAATCATTTTAAGTATCCAACACTGATTATAAGGCACCTATGGATGTTTCCACCTTTTATAATCACCAATATCTAAATCTCTACTTAAAAAAAAAAAAAGACAGACAGACATGTGTCAGGTGATGGCACTCTACAACTATTTACATTTACACAAGCAGCGATACATCTAGCCACAACTTGCCAGCACTGCCTGAACACATTTTATGACAATATCTTTTAAAACAGGGCTGGAAGTTTCTCTGAAAAAGGGACCTAGTTGTAAAGTACTCTTAAGTTGGACTAAAATATGTAAATCATTGAGAAAGACACCTGTCCTGTGGGCTATCATATTTTAGCTGTTATATATTCATATAAAATGTGCAAGATGATAACTGTACCTCAGTGTACATATTTAGCAGAAGTTGGTAGCATGTCAATATCTTCCCACTGACTTACAGTTGCCATGAAAGGAAACGCAACAGCCGTGAAGAACCTCAAGCAAAAAATAAAAATAAAATCTGTATCCACCTTTTATGAGTTTAGATAACTTCCTTTCAAACTATTTGGACTAAAGCGTTGATCCTTTATTTGTGTATGTAGTGCTTTCAATACATTGAGACAAGAACTGAGATAGCAATACTGAGCCACTACAACATGTAAAAGCACAGCATTACACACTCAACGTATCTCACTTTTTCAAGGAATAGTTCACCCTAAAATGTAATCATTTGCTTATAAGATGTTTTGCAGAATGTCCTGGCTGCTTTTGTCCTCGCAGTGAGGTATGGTGACCCAACCTTTCAAGCTCCTGTCCTACCATCTGATTTAATATTTTTTATTTTTAATCTTGCCAGTAATTGGCACGATATGTTTCCACTGTGTGGAAATAAGCTGCCTGGATATTCACTAAAGAGCTCCTTTTGTGCTCAATATGTGGATTAAACCAATAGAGATCAAGCTAAGGAGATGACCGTAAATAATTTTAGGTTGAACTATCCCTTGCTTTAAAGGGTTAGTCCACCCAAAAATTTAAATTCTGTCATTAATTACTCGGCCTCATGTCGTTCCAAACCCGTAAGACCTCTGTTCATCTTCAGAACACAAATTAAGATATTTTATGAATTCTGAGAGCTCTCTGATCCTCGCATAGACAGCAATGTAATTAACACAATCAACGCCCAGAAACGTAGAAAGGAGATCGGTAAAATAATCCATGTGACATCAGATGAACCATAATTTTACGAAGTTATGAGAATACATTTTGTATGCAAAGAAAACAAAAATAATGACTATTATAGGGGGGGTACAATGCTGTTTACAGTGTTAAAGAGTTGGTTTCGTCAAAAAACGATTTGAATTCTGTGGTAAAAATCTTTCTTCTGGTTCGTACAAGTTTCTGTTTTTTTACAGTGTAAGCGCATGCACCATCGACCAGAGCGAGAGCAAGAGCGCGCCCATCAATGCACTTCATTTGGGTCTCTGCTGCACTGCACGGGACTCGGTCGGGAAGAATGTCTCTAAAGAAGTGTGTTTTTGGTTGTAAGGGAAAGATAACCTTGTTCAGGTTCCCCAAATAACACAGCGTTACGTGATGCAGTTTGTTTTTGTTTTGTTTCACAAGTGTGTTTGTCCACAAACGTTTTATAAACTAGGCCCAGTACAATGCTGGATTTGTACATCGTTTGATACTGAAAGATGGATCAGTCACAGCTATAAAAGATGTTTGTCATGATTCGGAATTGCAGATGGTAGGAGAAACGGCATCAAATGTCTGAGATTTGTTAACAATCGGCGCTTAAGTGCTTGTCACTCTGTAGCTCCGCCCACGGGGCGCCTCCAAGAGCTCGGCTTCTTGCGGAGAAAACTGTCTCTTTCTTTTATAAATATGATAAAACTAAAGACTTTTTGGAGATATGAAGGATGCAGTACTACTCTATGGGTACTCAAGATTAACATTAGATTGGGTGAAACTGTGTGTTATACTGCATTCGCGTGCTGTCGTAATTATCGTAAATACGAGTTTCCTAGTTGGAAATTTGGGCATATAAGGCCTCTCTAAGGCCGTTCATGTCCAATTTACGACTAGGCAGCTCGTATTTACGATAATCCCAATAACACGTGAATGCAGCATTATGCCCCCTTAAACAATTTGTCTCCTTTGCGTCACCCTTGCACCATTTGAGATTATCCACTGAACGTAAACAGCGCATGATGTTCTGTGTCAGCTTTGCCACACAGCTTCTACGTTGTTTATGCTTTGATTTTAACGAAAACAACGTATCCGCTAGGGGTGTAACAATACGCGCATTCGTATTGAACGAGGCTTTCTGTTCGGTATGCATTACAAACTGTATTTGTTGGACTAATCCTATTATGTTTGGAAAATAAAAGAGCTTAATGTGTGTGAAATATCAGTGCCACTGCACTCAACAACGCAGCCTTCCAAAGCGTCTGCTAGCGTTGCTCATTGTTGCTAGAGGTCTGCACGGGCTCAAAACTATCGTCTGACCCGACCCGACCCGAGCGGCAGTTAAATTTAGACAAAAAAAAAGGAAAAAGGTTGCATTTGACGATTGCATGCAAAGAAACGGATTAATCAAGGCTCTGCCAACAAACATTTTTATGAAAGTTTGTTGGACTATGATCCTATTATGTTTGGAAAATAAAAGAGCTTAATGTGTGTGAAATATCAGTGCCACTGCACTCAACAACGCAGCCTGCTCCAAAGCGTCTGCTCCACACAGCGTTGCAGAGCCGCGGCTCATTGTAGCAGGAGTCACTGCACTGATCACGTGAAGAGAGGCGCTTTCAGCGCGAGCGGTTCTGGTGAAAAGCCGGTTTATACTCATCGTGTCAGCATGAGCGCGAAGGTACGTGCAGCGCGCGGCAAAAATGATGCAAATATTGAGGAAATGATAGCGGACGGAGGATTTGGTTTGCACTAAACTAAAGTCCTTTTCTTAAAGCCAGAGACGGTGAACATGTTGATATTCCAGTGGAAAAAATGCAAGCATTTGCAAGCATAACAAAATTATGTGCTCATGTGACCAACTGAGAAAGTTAGTCGCAAAAGAGCGACCAGTGGGAAGAATTAGTCTAGAGCCCTGATTTAGCATTTCCAATTAATGTAGGCCTGTTACATTCTTATTTTTATTAGGCCTATTATTATTAGTATTATTATTAAGTTACTTTTATCATTAAATTAAAAGTACAATTAATTTGCCCCGCAATAATAACTGCATAACTGACGCACACGATTAGGCTATTTACTCCTCAATTATAATATATTTTTTAAAGGTCTATTAAAACAGATATATTAGGCTATAGGCTACCTACAATGAATTATAGTCCTATTATTAAAATATTAACATTGCAGTCATCAATAAAAATCAATGAAATAAAAAGCTTTAATTTTAAGCACCGACTTGTTTAACATGAAATACGTTTCTTCTCATTGTTTTTTTCACTATGTTCGGGCCACCAGAGAAATATAAAAATAAATGAAAACAGCTATAGGCTAAACATTATCAGCATTAGTTGAAGTAGATTCGTCTCTCGTCGTCTCTGAGAGAATAAGCGGCGTCAGATGCAGAAAGCTCCGTCATTGCTCCGTCATTCCGTTTTTACTTTTACTTTTTGCTAATGGTGAATTGACTGAGATAAGATGTTCACCAGCATAAATCTTGCACTAAATTTGCACGTGTGCAAACCCTGGTGCAAACGTGTGCTTGTGTTATATATCTATTGGCTCGCCTTCATGGTTTAAACCAGAAATATTTCCAGCATTGAGACATAACCAATTGCCCCGCCCCCATATAGAAAACCTACTGAACCGTGACACCACTTCACCGAACCGTGAATTTTGTGAACCGTTACACCCCTAGTATCCACGTAGGGCAGCTGACACAGAACAGCATATGCTGTTTACGCTCAGTGGATACTCTGCAAAATGGCACTAGGGTGACGCGGAGGAGACGAATAGTTGAATTAAAGTAGTAATTTTTGTTTTCTTTGCGTTATTTTTGTTTTTATTTTATTTTACCGATATCCTTGCTACACTTTTGGACCTTGATCGGGTTAATCACAATGATGTCTATGGAGGGTCAGAGAGCTCTCGGAATGCATCAAAAATATCTTGATGTGTTCCGAAGATGAACGGAGTTCTTACGGGTTTGGAACGACACGAGGGTGAGTAATTAATGATAGAATTTTCATTTTTGGGTGAACTATCCCTTTCACTGTGGTATTAAAACTAAACATTACCCAATTTACTTTTTCCTGTACAACGAAATTGAATTTATTTCTAAAACGAGCTCTAACATTTATTGACAATTCCTTCTCTTCTGATTCTTCATTTTTAGTTTTTATCTTTAATTTTTTATTTTATTATTTATTTATTTTTTTGCAAGAGCAGGGCAGTACATTCACAATGCTTTTTGCTTAAGATGCTGTAAGGCTGCCAGGTAAAGGAAATAGCTAAAAAGTCAGGGATTTATATGTTGCTTTCTAGCGTCTTATGTAAGCAGCAGTTAGCAGTAATGCTAAGAGGATAGACCATACCGCTATCTCTGGATAGTTAGGCCTGGAACCAGAGGGAAAAGTCCCGGAATCACAGTTGTGGACAGTTCAAATTCATCATTGTGCCAGTAAAAATAAATAATAACTGCTGTTAAATAGCTGTTGTATTTACAAATATAAGGTACTGAATCTAATGCTGCTGTTGGTTAGTTTTTAGTCCACAATCAAGGTAATAAAGAACCTAAAGCCAAATTAAAAATAAAAAGCAGAGTTATTGCCACCCAACTTAAAATATGGTATTTGAATTCAACAATTAATCATAGAGACCCCTATTACACACCCGGGTTTCTTTTCTCAAAAGTGACAAGGCAGATGGGCACATTGTTGTGCAAATGCTGGACCAAAAAACTGTGATCTACAAAAAGCATAACTGTCTAACCTAAAATACACAAATTTCTTTTCAACAAACCAGTGACCGTGAATATGATAATCCGAGATGCATTGAGACACCGTGTTAAACCTCCCTTTAAAAAGTCCACAGGTGGTTTATAGTGCTGTGCAGAAAGGAGATGAGGGGGGGCTTCTACATTTTAGAGTATAAAGCAGCACCATTTACAGTAATATTAAAGTTTCTTTTGCACCTTTATATGTCACCGACTACCTTGAGTGGTGAACATTGAGGAAGATTGGTGTTATAAATACTTCTCTGTAAATGTTTTTGTGTAAAACCGGCGGTCAGTCAATGAAAGTTAAGCTATGACAATGATATCAAGGCCTTTTTGGGCTGAATGAACTTTAAACCTTAGCAATTGAATAAAAGGACTTTTAAAACTCTCTTTGACTGTGCAGTTAAGTCCAGAACTAGATTTAATCTCGGTCAACCCTGAAGCTAAAACTAAATTGAAGTCTAGAAGCAAAACCTTCATGCAAATCCCCAACGCAGACAACATCACGAGGATCAAGATCAACATTTCCGTTGGAAATACAAATGTGGATCATTTAAGAAGTTGAACTGCTTTGTACAACCTTTTTAAGCAGTAAAGACTTTGCAATCTTAAAGAAATTGCGATCTTAAATTTGCTTATTTAAATCTAAACTCCATTTTAAGTCAAGTTTAGAGTCATTTTATTTTTCTGTGTGTGGGAATGATGCCGTGGATGAAGTGACTATGCTGTGACATTAGTTTTGTGCCAGTGCTATAGAATACATTTTCTGAAAGTTGTTAACTGTGCCTATGCTGAGGACTAGACTTTGGCTTTGTTCAGACAGGCAGCAAAATTCAATTTTTTTGCAATCCAATGTCCATCCATATGTGGTCAGCTGAAAATCTTTTACAATGCGTCTGAACAGTCACATTACATTACAGAAAGTAGTTTTTCGTCATTCCAGAAGTATCGCATACCATATGTCTCTTTTTATTTTACTTTTATATTAAATTATATGACATTAACCGGAGACCTAAAGGGGACATGGAAATAAAAAATTATATTTATTATCAAAATAAAGTATTGCATTTCCCCCAGAAATGTTTGCCTGCAAAAAGCATTGAAATATAGCCACCTCATATCAACTCAAATGTGCGCAAAGTGCAAGAAAGCATTCTAGGGGTAGCAAAGTTTTTGGAAGAAGCAAAACTCAGGGGAACGCAAAAGTTTTCGTGAGAGTGCAAACAACGCAATTTTTTTTGTGAAAGCAAAGTTTAAAGAAACCAACATTTCTTAGGGAAACGCAAACATTTTGTGAGAAACAAAAATGTTTCACAAGAAAACAATGTAAACGTTTTTTTGAGAAAACGCAAAGTTTCTCAGGGGAACGTAAAAGTTTTGAGAGAATGCAACATTTTTGTGCAAACCTTTTTGAATGTTTTGTAAAAGAATACAAATGTTTAGTGAAAGAAAAAATTTTTTTTAGGTGAAAGCAAAAGTTTTATGAGAAGCACAAACGTTTTGCACAAAAAAAATGCATTTTAGAAAAATGTAAAAGTTTTTTGAGAGAACGCAAAGTTTCTCAGGGGAACACAAACATTTTCTAAGGGCACACAACAGTTTTGTGAGAAAATGCAAAGTCCCCAAGGGAGCAATTTTTTTCCATAACATTCATGTCATTAATAGCGAGTAAGTGATTTTGGACAGCATATGCATGAATGTTAATAAGAATTGCTAATATGAGCTAATCCCGCTTGCGCATCTCATGAGTTCAGCACCTTGGCAAGATGTCATGGTAACTGTCCTCTTTGCATCATGCTGATGCTTATATCACTACTATTGCAACTGCCTCCTAACTGTGTCCTAAAAATGGGATGTGAAAACCAAATCTGATTTTTGTGCAGTGTGAACAAAGCCTTAGTTTTGGCCTCTGAATGTACTAAAACTGATATACAAACTGGGTTGAAGTAGCTGCAGGTCTTGGAGTGCATAGACTGCCATGACCTCTTTGCATTGAGCTCCGTTTGAGGCATATATAAACTCACCACTATTCTCAGCTCAGAGTAGATGATGAGCAGAGGAAGAATACTTGTAACAGATGTGAGAATGTGACATCTGTCACAGCGGTGACATGGAGCAGAATGGATGTACCCTGTTGGTGAAGCGCACTGGTGAGGCATAGTTTATGTGTTTCATAAACGGGTTTGGGCTTCAGGGATGTAGATCTCTATGCTGTCGGCCCGCTCTGTAATCGAGCTCTGTCGGAAAGAAGCAGCCCGTTTTGCAGCCAGGAGCCTGCGGCGGGCCTCTTGCCTCTGTCGGTCCTGCAGATCCAGGGATCGTTCACGCATGACAGCTCCACGACCTTTAGGTCTCTTTGAAACAGGAGGCGGCCATTTTTTTTCCTGAGGTACAGAAGTAGAGTTCATTGTCATTTATTAGAATGTTTGTCAATGCAACATCAATTTAGTTCAAATAATTATAAAAAAAACAATAAACTTATTCAGTGATTTTCTTATACTTGTGAGAACAAATGCACAAAATTATCTTAGTGGCAGAAAAAATGAGGGTGAGAACTGAATGACTATATTTACTAATTTTATCCCCTGATTAAAACAACCGATTTAACAGAGGTATTAGTATATGTATATTATATATTAATTTTGCTCTGTAAATATATACTACCAGTGCTGGGGAAAGTTATTTTTTTTAAGTAATGTATCACAATATTGTGTTATTTTATAAAAGTTATATTTTTGGGGGCAAATGTAAAATCCCTTTCACAACAAAAGTGAAATGAATGTGAAATTCAAAAAGCTCAAACAAATCTTTCAGCTGTGCTGGCATTCTGGATGCCATAAAGAATAGGACAAAAGAGAATAAAGTTCAACACTTTCTTCTCAATCACAAAACAAATTGTTGAATTAGCATGGTTGAACTGGGTCATTGGGTCAGAACTGGTCAATAAAATGTGATTAAATCTATATAATAAATGTAATATTATATATACAGGATTTTAAAATTATTTATTCCAGATTTCCGTAATATTCTGAGTTTACTTTTCATTGTTTTCAATAATTTTGAGGAATACTTTCTTAGAGTCTTAGTCTCATTTAGTCAAATTCAGTTAACCATGTTCACACAGCACACACAACACCTCTGCACTTACTCTCAATTTCTCTTAACATGAAAACAGTAGAGCTGTCAATCAATACATTTGAAAACAAAGTAACTGGCATTACTTATTTCAAAAAGTATTTCAGATATTTTCTTGTAAATTAAAAAGTAATGCTTAACCTAGCTACTAGTTTAGCTACTAGCTTACTAGTTACTTTAAAAAAGTAATCTGATTAGATAACTCCTGTTACTTGTAATGTGTTAACCCCCAACTAGTGATGGCGAAGTGAAGCGTTCTGAACCAGTGAAGCTTTCAACCCAATTGTACCGGGAAAAGGTTCATAACTCGATACTGTGGTCTTCTAGTGGTCTTAAAAATGAACAACACCTTCCAAAGTGGTGTGATTCATTACAGCTGCTGGTTTCACATCTGGTTCTACTACTGATTCCTTGTTTTAATTTATTGTATAAAAATAATGGCCATTGTCAAAGTCATTCATTTGTGTCGGTTTACTGCCACAAACATAATTCAAATAAATCAAACATAAACTCATGAATTAAATCTGTGATCTGTCAATGTTGACTCTGTCTCAGTCCCGACTGTTATTTCATGGGCAACGTTAATTTGACCATAATATATAGATTAGGATAAAAAGAAAACAATGCTAACATATTATAATGTGTCATTGAGTAAAGGAAACTGCGCTGAGGTTCGCTTCGTTTGAACCAGATATGAAGCAGTCACGTGGTTTTCAGGTGAATGAAGCTTCGGATGTCATAGATCACATACTTTTGGCAAAACGAATCAAGCTCCGATACAGCACTTCAATATGAGATGTTTCGCTTTTTTTATACAAGCTTCGAAGCCTCGGTGTCGAACGTCACATAACTACCCCCAACACTGAAACTACCATTCGAAAGTTTGACGTCTGTAAGATTTCTGAAAGAAGTCTGTTATGCTCACCAAGGCTGCATTTATTTGATCAAACATACAGTAAAAACGGCAATATTGTGAAATATTATTACAATTTAAAATAACTATTTTCAATTTGAATATAATTTAAAATGTAATTTATTCTTGTGATGACATGCTGGATTTTTTTAATCATTACTCCAGACTTCAGTGTCACATGATACTTCAGAAATCATTCTAATATGCTATTTAACAAGACATGTTTCTTCTTATCAATGCTGAAAACAGTTGTACTGCTTATTTATGCATTCATTTTTGTATTATATATGTATTTTACTGTTATGTGTGACCTTGTTGAATATACACTCCCCGGCCACTTTATTAGGTACACCTGTTCAATTGCTTGGTAACACAATTTGTTAATCAGTCAATCACATGGGCAGCAACATTTTGGCATCTGCTTTAATTCTTCGTGGAATAGATTCAACAAGGTGTTGGAAACAATCCTCAGAGATTTTGGTCCATATTGACATGATAGCATCACGCGGTTGCTGCAGATTTGTCGGCTGCACACCCATGATGCGAATCTCCCATTCCACCACATCCCAAAGGTGCTCTATTGGATTGAGATCTGGTAGTGATGGCGAAGTGAAGCGTTCTGAACCAGTGAAGCTTTCAACCCAATTGTATCGGAAAAAGGTTCATTACTCGAAGCTTTTTAAAATGGTCCATGCTGTGGTCATCTTGTGGTTATAAAAATGAAAAATGAAATGAAAAATGACAGAGCAGAATAAGGATGGAGCAAAGTGTGGATGCCGCTGTGCTTGAAGAACGTTCAACTCAGGTTTGTTTACATTTTGATTGGCAATTTTAAATGATGTCGCATTTATTTGTTTTTTTTTTCTCTGTGACACTTTCACAGAAAAATGTCACAAGAATTTAGTATTTTTACAAGACAAATAAAATAGATAATAGTCTACTTTTGTAAAACCTCCTTTTTTCTGCAACACTTTTTCCTATTGTGTTGTAAATGTTAAAATAAGTTTATCCTGACAAGACGAATACAAATACAAATATATTTTTTTAAATCAGTGTAAATTTTGTACATATTTTTTTTGTACAGCAGTGACACTGTTTTCCTAAAATGTTCAACAAATTTTGTGTCTTAAGATAGGCTAATTCATATTAATTAAATTCAAAGTCAATAAATTCAAGACTCTTGACCAGATGAATAAAATAACAAATACATTTTTGTGCAGACTACACTTTTATTTGTTAGCCTATCTCTTTCTGGAAATTGCAGGTGGGTGCGGGATATAACCTTGCGGGAGTGGGAATAAAAAATCACTAAGATCTGGTGACTGTGGAGGCCATTTGAGTAAAATTAACTCATTGTCATGTTCAAGAAACCAGTCTGAGATGATTTGAGCTTTGTGACGGGGTGCATTATCCTGCTGGAAGTAGCCATCAGAACACTGTAGTCATAAAGGGATGTACATGTCAGTAACAATACTCAGGTAGACTGTGGCGTTTAAACAATGCTCAATTGGTACTAAGTGTGCCAAGAAAATATCCTCCACACCATTACACCACCACCACCAGCCTGAACCGTTGAGACAAGGCAGGATGGATCCATGCTTTCATGTTCATTACGGAAAATTCTGACTCTACCATCTGAATGTTGCAGCAGAAATCGAGACTCATCAGACCAGGCAACGTTTTTCCAATCTTCTATTATCCAATTTTGGTGAGCCTGTGCGAATTGTAGCCTCCATTTCCTGTTCTTAGCTGACAGGAGCGGCACCCGGTGTAGTCTTCTGGTGCTGTAGCCCATCTGCTTCAGGGTTCGACGTGTTGTGCGTTCAGAGATGGTATTCTGCATACCTTGGTTGTAATGAGTGGTTAGAGTTACTGTTGCCTTTCTATCATCTCTAACCAGTCTGCACATTCTCCTCGACCTCTGACATCAACAAAACATTTTCCTCTACACAACTGCCGCTCACAGGATATTTTCTCTTTTTCGGACCATTCTCTGTAAACCCTAGAGATGGTTGTGCGTGGAAATCCCAGTAGATTAGCAGTTTTTGAAATACTCAGACCAGCCTGTCTGGCACCAACAACCATTCCACGTTCAAAGTCTCTTAAATCCCCTTTTTTCCCCATTCTGATGCTCGGTTTGAAATCCAGCAAGTCGTCTTCACCACATCTAGATGCCTAAATGCATTAAGTTGCAGCCATGTGATTGGCTGATTAGCAATTTGTGTTACCAAGCAATTGAACAGGTGTACCTAAAATGGTATATAATATTATATATATATATATATATATATATAAGATATGCACCGATACCACTTATTCCAGAATGAGGTCTATACCAATACTTGCAGCCCATTCCAGCCTTGTGTAGGTCTACAAACTTGTCCCTGACAACCTTGGACAGCTCTTTGGTCTTGGCCATGGTGGAGAGTTTGGAATTTGATTGATTGATTGGTTCTGTGGACAGGTGTCTTTTATACATGTAACAAGATGAGATAAGGAGCACTCCCTTTAAGAGAGTGCTCCTAATCTCAGCTCCTCACCTGTATAAAAGACACCTGGGAGCCAGAAATCTTGCTGATTGATAGGGGATCAAACACTTATTTGACTCATTCAAATGCAAATCAATTTATATATTTTTTAAATGCATTTTTCTGGATTTTTTTGTTATTCAGTCTCTCACTCTTCAAATAAACCTACCATGAAAATTAGAGACTGATCATTTCTTTGTAAGTGCGCAAATGTACAAAATTAGCAGGGGATCAAATATTTTTTTCCCACTATATATCTATGGTGCTACATGTACCTTCTTCTCTGGACTCTCCACTATCCTCCACTCATTACTCTTGATTTGCTGCAGCTCATCAAACTTGGCAGTGACATCATCGATGGAGAGCTGCAAGAGATCCCAGAACCCAGCCAAGTCCTGAGCCGTGGGGCGGGGCATAGCGCTGGGGTCCTGCACAGAACATTATATGTCACACACTTCTCAAAAACAACAACAGTTATAAGTTACATCTTTACTCATAAGTTTACACACCCCTTGCAGACTCTCGTGGATCTTTTAAAAATATCTATATAATACATTTTAAAATAAGAGGGATCATAACTCATTTTGGTTTTTATTTAGTTCTGTGTTAATGAAGCTATTTGACATGTATGCATATATTTGCATATGATGTTAATAACCAAGGTAATGTACACGTATGTTGCCTAATGAGTGTAAATTAATGTTTTTAGCCTATTTAGCCGATAGTTGTGTGTGTCTCCAGTCCTGAGCAGTGAAGCTGCCCACTGTTCTTGACAAAAATCCTCAGGGTACAGTAAGTTCTTTTGAATCTCAGCACGCGCTGCATGTTTGAGCTCTTCCCCACAGTGGCACAGTGATATCGAGATCCAGCTTTGCCAATCAGGACAACTGAGGGACTCATACACTATCGACTATCACAAAAGGCAATGAGCAGGAGACAATGCAGAGATGTAATTTTTTTTAAAGATAATTTTTTTACTTTTGTCTTGGGTTATGGAGCTTTTTCAGGGCCATTCAAAATAATAATAATAATATAAAAATGTATGAGAAAGGAGTATAAACTTATGACCCCTTGAAAATAAGTATCCGGATAACTATTTACGCATCACTGCACCAAGTGCCATAAATCAATACATTATCATGAATAATCACTAGAGGTCACTGTGGTTCAGCTTCACTTTCATCATCTCTTATCCAAACAATGACTATTTTACAGTCATGTATACTGATCATTAAAATAGCACAGTCCTATTTGAAAAAGATGGATGTGTGATGAGCTATTAACTGACAGTGTTCAGTACATACTCATGATAATGGGACTACATAAAATAGTTAATTTTGTGTAAAAATTAATGATTGATTGAACAATTTTTCAGTTACAAACTTAATAGATGTTCTTTGTGCTGGCTGCATCCTCTCTTCTCTGTTTACAATGCTAATCTAAACTGTTCGGTCTAGTGGAAGCTCATACTAGAGAGGACAAGCTGGTCTCTGCCTGTCCATGTGAATGTATTACGACATCCATCATTTCACAATCTCCAGAGAGAGAGAGACACAGACAGAAACAATCACTGACCACTAAACAAACCCTTTAAAGTGTCATTCAACCCACAAAGTACCAATTAATGTCAGGATCTTTTACTTTCACACAGCCTGAAACCGGTTAAAGCTCCTTTCAGGCTGAAATTATATTTAGTGGAGGTGACATTGCAACTAATCAATGTGTAATTGAGTCAACTAAACAGATTAAACACTTGTATATATATATATATATATATATATATATATACATACAGGTGCATCTCAAAAAATTTGAATATCACGAAAAAGTTTTTTTTTTAACATTGCAAAAAGTGAAACTTTCATATATTATAGAGTCATTACATGTAAAGTGAAATATTTCAAAAGTTTTATTTTGTTTTAATTTTTATGATTAGAGCTTACAGCTCATGAAAGTAAAAAATCCAGTATCTCTGAATATTTGAATATTTCCTAAGATAAATCAAAAAATGATTTGCAAAACAGAAAAGTTCAAGTTCTTTAAAGTATGTTCATTTCTGCACTCAATACTTGGTCGGCGCTCCTTTAGCACAAACTCCAGCATCAGTGAGGAGTGGCATGGATCAGCCTGTGGCACTGCTGAGGCACTACTGAGCCTTCAGCTCCTCTGTATTGTTGGATCGACTGTTTCTCATCTTTCTCTTGAAAATATCTCATAGATTACATACGGGGTTCAGGTTAGGCATGTTGGCTGGCCAATTAAGCACAGTGATATCATGGTCAGAAAACCACTTGGACGTGGTTTTGGTCACCGTGGGCAGATGCTAAGTCCTGCAGAAAAAGGAAATCAGCATCTCCATAAAGCTTATCAGCAGATGGAAGCATAAAGTGCTCCAAAATCTCCTGGTAGACGGCTGCATTGACTTTGGGCACAATGGACCAACACCAGCAGACGCCATGGCAGCCCAAATCATCTCTGACTTCGGAAACTTCACTCTGGACTTCAAGCAGCTTGGATTCTGTGCCTCTCCACTCTTCCTCCAGACCTTGATTTCCAAATGAAATGCAAAATTTACTTTTATCTGAAAAGAGGACTTTGGACCACTGAGCAACAGTCCAGCTCTTTTTCTCCTTAGCCCAGATAAGATGCTTCTGATGTTGTTTCTGTTTCAAAAGTGGCTTGGTAGCCCTTTTCCTGAAGACGTCTGAGTGTGGTGACTCTTAAAGCACTGACTCCAGCTTCAGTCCACTCCTTGTGAGGCTCTCCCAAGTGTTTGACAGTATTCTCAAGCTTGCGGTCATCCCTGTTGCTTGTGCACCTTTTCCTACCCAATTTCTTCCTTCCAGTCAACTTTGCATTTAATATGCTTTGATACAGCACTCCTTGAACAGCCACCCCTTTCAGTAATTACCCTCTGTGACTTACCCTCTTTGTGGCAGTGGCGGCTGCTGGTCTTTCAAAGAGGGGAAGCTAATTTTCGGCCAACATCATAAACATTGTCCATTTATTTAGATGTAAATTCTGCCCTACAGTCCTTTTCAAGAAAATGCTCTAGCCTACTGTATGAATGAATGAATGAACAAACAATCTAAAAAAAGATATTAAACTCAACAGAGGAAATGTGGGAATTAGGTTAAACTGAATCAAGGAATGTGTATAATTGTGTGAAATGTCTGATGAAAATTGGCTAGCAATTTCGCCAAGCTAATACCGAGAAATAGGTTGCAGTAGTTTGTCTTTCGACTACACTTTCAAAATCCACGATGGGACTGAGTTCGAATAGCTTCAGCGTCAGGGACTTTTTATAGTACAAAATCGCTGTCAATCAAAAAGAGATGCAGTCTTTCGACAGATCCTCCAATCATCATGCAGAAGCCCCGGAGTTCAGGCCAGCCCACTCCTCCATTCACCCCCAGAGACGCTGAGCGTCTGTTGGCAGAACATAATCGTAGCATATATCCAATGACCATCTAGTTTCGAAGCACTGAAAAAAACTGTTCAAATGAAGTCAATGGATGCTAGGATTCAACAGGGGAATGCATGAGAAGGAAATCGAGTCAGCCGACCTGCTACATGTAGCTGGTTCTGAACAAACTCGTCTTCGAGATGAACGTGTTCTAACGCATTTTTAGTCAATAAAATGTTAACACAAAAGTACATATTTTACCATTCATTTTTTGACATTATAGGGGAAGCCGAGCTTCCCTTGCAGTCTTAAAGAAATCCCCACTGCTTAGTGGAGGGTGTCAACAATCGTCTTATGGACCATTGCCAAGTCAGCAGTCTTCCCCATTATTATGCTTTCAAAGAACAAGAGATAACCGGAATTTATACTGTATGGATGGTCATTTAATGAAACTCAAATGTAAATATTCTAACATTTTGATATGCTGGATTTTTTACTTTCATGAGCTGTAAGCTCATAATCATCATTGAAATGTTTTACTTTACATGTAATGAATCTAGAATATAGGAATATTTAACTTTTTGAAATAAGTAAAAAAATATACATTTTTGAGATGCACCTGTGTGTGTGTGTGTGTGTGTGTATATATATATATATATATATATATATACACAGGTGCATCTCAAAAATGTATATTGTTTTACTATATATACTACATATATATATTGAACAAAATTATAAACGCAACACTTTTGTTTTTGCCCCCATTTTTCATCAGCTGAACTCAAAGATCTAAGACTTTATTTACGTACACAAATGGTCTATTTCTTTCAAATATTGTTCACAAATCTGTCTAAATCGGTGTTAGTGAACACTTCTCCTTTGCCGAGATAATCCATCCACCTCACAGGTGTGGCATATCAAGATGCTGATTAGACAGCATGATTATTGCACAGATGTGCCTTAGGCTGGCCACAATAGCTGGCTGGCATCTTCTTTCTGCACTCAACGGAGGCGGTCGCATTTTTTTTCTCTCCCCGTCCTTGCCCTTATCTCCCCTGCTTGCTCTCTCGTCTCGTCTCGTCTCATCTATTACTGAGAGACTCTCCCTGCACTGCACTGCACTCCAAACTGAAAATCATGGATTTGATCAACTGGTCTCTCAACGCAATTGACACCATCTTCTCGACGAGAAGCTTGGGTTCGGGGGAACCTGACTGCCCTGCCGGAACGTTCGCAGCTGGCTACACGATGGACGCGTGGGAGAGGTGGCGGGTCGTGTGTCTGGCGGCTCTTTCCGTGGAGGACGTTGAAGACATCTACCAAGGTGGCGGGTCGTGTGTCTGGCGGCTCTTTCCGTGGAGGAACCATGATAACAGGTCTTCTGCTGATTGGATTAGGCTTTGCCCTGGGTTATCGAAGAATTCAGAAAATGGGAACAGCTGTCCAAAGCCTCACAAGGCTGCCTGTCATGATTGAAGCAGTGGGCAGAGCGGTCAGCATTGAGACTGAGACTATTAACCGCAATATGGATTCCATCACGGAGAAGCTCACGGCTTTGCAAAGGAAAATGTATGGTTTTGGAGACCAGAACGGACAATAGAGAGTAGCCGTGGAATTGGAATGCGGCTATTCGCCCCAAGACCAAACAATCGCAATCTTATCTTTTCGGCTCCCCCGTAACAGCACGGCCTCGGCCAAAATCAACCCTGGGAAGAGCACTGCAGGGAGACGCTCTTGCGTTCCTCCCCCCATTCTACAGACACCTGCTGATTACAAACTTTTACACACACACACACACACACACACACACACACATATACGCACTCACCTCCCCCACCCCCCCGATCCCACGCCTCCGTCGCATCGCTTTATCCCGCCAGCCTGACAGGCGGGTCTTGTGACCAGCGCTAAACTCGGCTGCGGGTCCGGATGGCTGCTTGCCGGAGCTGGATTACTTCCCCTGTTGCAAAGTCGTGTGTCTATGGTGTATTTATGTGCTTTTTTTTGCTGAGGTGTTTTTCCTGCTCTCACACTGTACTCCCTAAGGAGCATAGTCTGGGGGTTATTTTTTTTCTCCTCCCCTTCGTCATGTTATGCTGTATTTCTCTTCTACTCCCTGAACAAAAATGCATTTCACTTCTGATTATACCCTGTATAATTTAGTACGTGACGAATAAACAACCTTGAACCTTGAACCTTGAATAAAAGGCCACTCTAAAAAGTCCGAAAGCCAGTCAGTATCTGGTGTGACCACCATTTGCCTCACGCAGTACAACACATCTCCTTCGCATAGAGTTTATCAGGTTGTTGATTTTGGCCTGTGGAATGTTGGTCCACTCCTCTTCAATGGCTGTGCAAAGTTGCTAGATATTGGCAGGAACTGGAACACGCTGTCGTATATGCCGATCCAGAGCATCCCAAACATGCTCAATGGGTGACATGTCCAGTGAGTAAGCTAGCCATGCAAGAACTGGGAAGTTTTCAGCTTTCAGGAATTGTATACAGATCCTTGCAACATGGGGCCGTGAATTATCATGCTGCAACATGAGGTGATGGTCGTGGATGAATGGCCCAATAATGGGCCTCAGGATCTCGTCACAGTATCTCTGTACATTCAAAATGCCATCAATAAAATGCACCTGTGTTCGTTGTCCATAACATACGCCTACCCATACCATAACCCCACCGCCACCATGGGCCATTCGATCCACAATGTTAACATCAGCAAACCGCTCACCCACACAACGCCATACATGCTGTCAGCCATCTGCCCTGTACAGTGAAAACCGGGATTCATCCGTGAAGAGAAAACCTCTTCAAAGTGCCAGATGCCATTGAATGTGAGCATTTGCCCACTCAAGTCGGTTATGACGACAAACTGCAGTCAGGTCGAGACCCCGATGCGGACAACGAGCATGCAGATGAGCTTCCTGAGACGATTTCTGGCCGTTTGTGCAGAAATTCTTTGGTTATGCAAACCAATTGTTGCAGCAGCTGTCCGGGTGGCTGGTCTCAGACGATCTTGGAGGTGAAGATGCTGGATGTGGAGGTCATGGGCTGGTGTGGTTACACATGGTCTGCGGTTGTGAGGCCGGTTGGATGTACTGCTAAATTCTCTGAAATGCCTTTGGAGATGGCTTATGGTAGAGAAATGATCATTCATCTCATGGGCAACAGCTCTGGTGGACATTCCTGCAGTCAGCATGCCAATTGCTTGCTCCCTCAAAACTTGCAACATATGTGGCATTGTGCTGTGTGATAAAACTGCACATTTTAGAGTGGCCTTCTATTGTGACCAGCCTAAGGCACACCTGTGCAATAATCATGCTGTCTAATCAGCATCTTGATATGCCACACTAGTGAGGTGGATGGATTATTTCAGCAAAGGAGAAGTGCTCAATAACACAGATTTAGACATATTTGCGAACAATATTTGAGAGAAATAGGCCTTTTGTGTATATAGAAAAAGTCTTAGATCTTTGAGATCACCTCATGAAAAATGGGGGCAAAAACAAAAGTGTTGTGTTTATAATTTTGTTCAGTGTATATATATATATATATATATATATATATATATTTTTTATTTTTTTTTTTTCAGTAAAACTATATATTTACTTGATATGCAAAAATGCACAATATATTTAGATCTATTATAAAATACTATCTTGCTTTAGTAAATTTGTAAGGGTTTTAAGCATAATGATCAAATTTAGTACAGCTAACTATAAAAAAATGTAACTGCCAATGTGAAAAAACATATTTTTCATTAAAATCATATCGCTTCTCAAATTTATTGGCTTTTAAGGATCTTTTTTTATTATTTATTTATTTTATTTTTAAATGTGAAAATGCGAGGTGCTGAAAAGCTAGAATTGAACCTTAGATTTACAAGAAAATATTGTGTATTTAATAAATGCAAGGTAAACACTCTCACAAACACTTCTTGATGAACTGCCTGTCAAAGAGGCAAACTGAATAATTTATGACAGAACTGGTGCATGGTTGATGTATTTTATGATGCAAAAGAAGCATTAATCTATATCTCACAGGGATCGTAGAAATGCCACATACCAGATTTTGCTGACACAACCAGTAAAATTGCTGGAATTTCTGGGACATGAGGAGGTGAGCACTGCCCACAGCACTCCGGATCTTCCCAAGAACTGTAAGACATTATTAGATAGAAATATATACATATACATAATTGTATTTGAAATTATTTATAAAAAAACTATATATATATACTGTATATGTGACCCTCTCAAAATCTAATTATGAGAAAACAAGCATCAAAGTTTGATTTCTACCATTAATTTCACTATAATTTCAATCTTTGACACAACCTTACTCAGTCAATATTAAAGATATAAAGGTAAAAAAAAATTTTTTTTGTAGAAAACAGCAAATCACAAAAAATTACTTTAGCTGGGTTTTCACAGAGAGGGTCACGTCTATATATATATATATATATATATATATATATATATATACACACTCACACAGCTTGAAACTGGTACATATTTTTATATAATTTATATATTTCTATACATTTTTAATTATTAAATACAGAATTTGGTAAGAACTGATAAGAACAGCCCAATGTCATGAGAAAACATATCTATTTTACAAGGTGGCAATTTTGCATGAATTTTTCCATGTGAATCATATGAATATTAGATTGTATGAATTCATATAAACAAGTCACCAATTTGCCAAAATGTAAAACAGTTACAAACTGAGACTGTGTTGGTTTAAACTCATAATCAGCTTTTTTATGTCTTGCACACTCACTCTCCTCTGACAGGTCGTGCTCCTCCGCCTCACGTTCCATGTCTTTGCACCATCCCTCCAACCTTTTGGTTTCGCTGTGCAGAAGCTGCATGAACCAGCTGCCGTCGCGGTGGAGTGGTGACACACGGCCGGACTCGGCTGCTTCATGAGTGGGCTCCACCAGCCAGGGTTCGGGTTGTGGACTGGGCGGCCCGCTGGAGGGCCGGTTATCCTCACGGTAGCTAAAAAGGCCCTGTGTGCGTACGGTCCGAACCGCGTTGTACTGTGTGGGCGTGCTGGGTTCAGAATGCCGCTGAAATCCTCCAAACTGCAGACTCTTGTCTTCGGTCGAAGGAAACCCCTCCAGCTCCAAATCGGCCTGAACTGCCGTCGTCACACTGTTGGACCGTTTAAAGCGGCCAAGTCTGAAAATTAACATAAGAGTGACAATATTAAATAGTGACAATACTAAAGAGAGCAGTTTATGTGATTAAACACAGAAAATATATAAATATATGTATTTATCTATTCACTGTTTCACTTTTCACTTGCATTATTGGGCCAGTAGCTCATTTTTTTCCGAGCTACTGGACTTAAAAGGATTATTAACTCAGGATAAACTTAGTTCTGTGGACCAAATGTCTTGTAAATTTACCTCTTCTCGTCCTCCACCTGGATACCCACGGAGTGATACTGTGGGAGACCTTTACTATCTGTTTCAGAATCTGTGGCCGCTTCCACCTGAAGAAAATGAAGAGATGAAATTAGCACAGAATGAATGAGACACACACACACGCACACACACGCACACACACACACACACGCACACACACACACACACACACACACACACACACACACACACACACGCACGCACGCACGCACGCACACACACACACAGACAGCATCTGAGGTTAAGAAAGTAGTCAGAAAATATTGCTGCAAGCTACAATTATGGGGCCAAGGACATTGCTAAGATTATGTACACTGCAATAAGCATGATCCAAAGAAATAAAACACTATGACTCTTATGTCAATTATTGCAAAGTTTGCAGTTCAACCATTACACGTTTTGACAACTAAGTAACAAAGTAAACCGCAAACTGTTTCCATTTTACAAGGATAGTTTCCCCAAAAATGAAAATTCTGTAATTAATTACTGACGCTATATAAGACCTTAGTTCATCTTCAGAAAACAAATTAAGATATTGTTGATAAAATCCGAGAGCTTTCTGACCCTTTATAGACAGCAATGCAACTGAAATGTTCCCAGACCCAGAAACGTAGCATGGACATTGGTAAAATAGTCCATGTGACATCAGTGGCTCAACCGTAATTTTATGAAGCTACAGAATACTTTTTGTGCGCAAAGAAAACAAAAATAATGGACCTCATTCATGAAACACGAGCAGAACTAACTTTTATGTAAATCCTTCGTAAGGCCGTTCTGACAAACTGTCGAATTCATGAAAATCTTCGTATTTTCAAAACATTAGTTGGTACGAAATAAATTTACACCTGCTCCCTACCACGTGTAAATGGTGTGTAAAACTTATGGCTTTCTTTTTGGAAATCTGATGACACTGAATTTTGATGCACTGCCATTATAATATTTTACAAGTCCGTTTCTCTGTTTGTTTGCATTTTTTATTTAATTTTTTTTGTAGCTGAGAGTTGATAAACTGTTTAGCTCCGGTTTAACTTTGGGTAGAAAGCAGCTTGTCACTGTCACTTTTTACTCAGCCATCCAATCAATGGAAGAGGGGCAGGAAAAATACTATACCGACCAATTATCCTACTTGTACAACAACTGAACAACAATAGAGAAGCTAATATTGCTGGTTACTGTATTTTTATATTCAGTAATATTCTTTAAAGTGAGATACTAGTAATACGTTACTGCTGTGGATATTCCTTATCATAGCAACCAAAGCGTCTCAGCTGGAAAAACGCTGTGCCACCAAAGCATTCTCAAGAGCCGCCAGCTGGCTGTTTTCAGAAGAGCACCTGGCATTTTTCAGGTGGCTAAAAACGCTTTGGTGTTATTGAATATTTATTGTTGCCATATGGCCTATTAGTCTTTTTTGCATTTATGAAATGAACTGGAACCAAACTTGAGAAAGTAGACCAGAATATTCCACTGCGTTTCTGGAGACGCAATTTGTGTATGTAATTAATAGGCGGGATTATGCTAATTGTGAATGAGCGTGCACGGAGCGCCCTATTTACAAATGATTGGAATTCATTAACGTACGCATGTTTAACTATCAAATCGGATGTTTACGAAGTGTTTGTGAATCCGGAGGAGAGTTTTCGGGAATATCCGTTTTATGCGTAAATTACTCAGAATTTACTCCTATATTTACGAATGTTTCATGAATTTGGCCCAATGACTTTATTCAACAATTATTCTCCTCCAAATCACGTATTCTGCCAGTATGGAGAGTACCATGATGCAGCACCACATAAATATGTTGTTTACGTGCAGAGGTACTCTCAATAATGGTGATTTGGAGGAGAAGAATTGTTGAATAAAGTTATATTCTTTTCTTTGTGCACAAAAAAGTATTCTCGTAGCTTCTTAAAATTAAGGTTGAACCACTGATGTCACATGGGCATATTTTAACGATGTTCTATGTTTCTGGGTCTGGGAACATTTCAGTTGCGTTGCTGTCTATGGAGGGTCAGAGAGCTCTCGGATTTAATCAAAACTATTTTAATTTGTTTTCCTAAGTTGAACGAAGGTCTTCTCAGTTTGGAAAGACATTAGGGTCAGCAATTAATGACAGAACTTTAATTTTTCTGTGAACTATCCCTTTTAAGTTTCAATTTCAATATGCCAATCCATTGTTTTAAATCTTTTGATCGATATTGTTTTAAGATTGTTTGAGGTAAATTTGGAAAAAATCTAATAAAGGCTGTAAGAAAAGTCTCAAAATTCTAAAAAGTCGAAAAATCTAGTCGACAAGAAATTAAACCCCTCGAATGACTGATGGCATGAACCAAGGATTCACAGAAAAATAACTGATTCCTGGACTAATGGTTTTAAGACAATCCACCTTGTTGCTGTTAGAGCGTCTGAGACTCTAAATTTGCAATGATTTAAGTTGAGACGTTCCTCTATAAGTGTTGTACAGAATGGTTCTAGGGATTGCCATAGACTCCCAGCCAGTCAAAAATATTATAACAAAACTAACAGATACAAAATGGGTTCCATTTCGATATTTCACTCGTACTGCGTCGATATATCGACGTAAGTATGGGAAACTCCCTTTTTTCCCTTCACTGAAGCCTTTTTTCAATCACACAGTTATAACTGCACGTGATTGGTTCGTGTAAGGTGAAAGAAATGAACCAATCCGCGGCGGTGGCGAGCGAGCCAAGGACTATGCAGCCCGCCATAGCCCGCCAAAATGGGAGGGGCGTCTGGCTATATAATCCGCTGCCTGGCACCGCATCTCAGATTTCTTCTCTTCAGCGACAAACTCCCTTCTTCGCTGACGCCGGGATCCGCCGTTGAAACGCCTCAAGCAGCCGGATTAGGACCTCGCAGCAACCAGCTTGCAGACTCGGTCATCCCCTGCAGCCATCCGGCGTCGATCCAAAAGAGCAAGTTTCACGTCGTTGTTGTAAATGCTGCTCCATTATTGTAAGACGTACAGGTCTCCCCTGCATGCAGATGATGCTCACGCTGAGTTTGTGTCATGCTTGGGGAAATCCCACACTGACTCCACCCTCAGCGGGACTGACTGCTCCCATTGCAAGAGCTTCAGTCTTGTCTCTCTATGCTCTCGGATAGCTTTCTTTTCAGAGAGCGACTCCGTTCCTCGCGCCCTCCCCTTTTCTTCCTCCCAGGGACCTGTGAGGAAAAAGCAGCGGGGCAGAGGATCTGAGCAGCCGGTGACAAGTGAGCTCACGCCGGATCAATGCTCACGTGCCTCGCCATCAACGCAAAGAGAGCATTCGCCTGTCCTCTTCACCCAGCATTATCAGCGTCCCTCCGCGGCTGCGAGCGACATGATCTCGTTCAGTATGAGTGACAACGAACTGGATGACAGCCTTTCTCTGGCGGCTTCAGACGCGGAAGAGTTATCGGGCTCTGTGACTGACCCTGCCCTCTTGCCATCATCTGCTTCACGCAACGCCAGACTCAGAGCTGATGAAGAGCTCATCCGCGTTATGACAAAGGCTGTCAACAAGCTCGGGCTCGAATGGTCTCCGCCTGAGGAGCCATCTCGCAGCAGGCTGGACGAATGTTTTCTTCCGGGGCGCCATCAGGCTCTCCGCCAATGCTCGTCCCCCTTCTTTTCCGAAGTGTACGACAAGCTCACGAAATCATGGCCCGCCCCCTACTCGTCTCGCATCCGCCCTTCTGCTTCAGTTGCTCTTACATCCGTTGACGGCGCAGAAGATAAAGGATACGAGCACCTGCCTCCTCTGGATGAGTCTATGGCCGCACATCTCTGCCAGCCCACAGCTATTGGATGGAAGGCGAGGGCGAGCCACCCGTCCAAGCCATGCAGAGCCACATCTGCACTCGCTGGACACGCCTACTCGCCTACTACTTTCCTCCCTAAACGCACCAGCTCTTCTTCTGCTTCCAGTCGCCCCAGACCTGCGCCGACTCAGCAGACAGCTAAACCAATGCCAACCGCCCCGGAGCCCCGACCTCCTGAGAGTTGGCGTAATAGAGGGCGCTCACGCTCAGCACAACGCTACCCCTTCCCGAAGCGCCAAGGACCCCGGCCCAAGATCACCTTGGATCCGGGGCCTCAGAAATCCTCCTGAACAGCCAGGCAGAAAGAGGAGGGGCCCGAGTCTCGCTACCGCTGGACCACCCTGCAAGCAGCCTCTCTAGTATCTCTCACCGCCCCGCTTAGCAGTGGCCGCAGAGGAAAGTGTGTTCATGGATCCTTACTATATCGCCCAGGTGTCCGACCGCTGTGATAGCAGACAAAATGAAACACATACATTTTCAAAAAGAGATAAAAAATATTTTTCTGCCTACCATAAGCGTCCTGCCTTTATGCAGCCAGTCTGCACAGCCGTTTCAACCCCTTGCCACGCGGGCCGAGGCCTGGCAGGCCATCCCCTGTGTGTCAACGTGGGTAATGACTATGGTAAGATGAGGTTATACACTCCAATTCGCTCAAAGACCACAGCGCTTCCACGGTGTGCTCGCCACCACAGTGCGCAGCGAGAACGCTCAAGTCCTCCGCGCAGAGGTGATGAATCTGCTGGGAAAAGGAGCTATAGAAATCGTTCCTCCAGCCCAGAGCGAGTCAGGCTTTTACAGCCACTACTTCCTCGTCCCCAAAAAAGACGACAGCCTGCAACCTATTCTAGATCTCAGACTCCTGAATTATGCCCTGATGAAAAGGTCGTTCAGGATGATCACTTTGAAACAGATCCTCCTGCAAATATGCCCAGGGTCCTGGTTCATGTCGCTGGATCTGAAAGACGTATACTTTCACATCCAGGTAGCCCCCCATCACAGACGATTCTTGAGATTTGCATTCGAAGGGGTGGCATATCAATACAAGGTCCTGCCTTTTGGGCTATCCCTGGCTCCCCGCACTTTTACACGATGCATGGATGCGGCTCTCTCAACTTTGCCAAGAGCATACTGTCACCCAGTCAATGAGTTTCGTTCTTGGGTACAGTTATCGACTCAATGCAGATGAAAGCAACTGTCTCAGCGGAGCGAGCCATGACAATTCAGCGCCACGTGGCCTCCTTCAAGGAAGGTACTGCCCGTCTGCTCAAAGCTTTCCAGAGAATGCTGGGCCTTATGGCAGCAACTTCGCCGGTACTTCAGTTGGGTCTGCTTCACATGCGACCCATCCAGTTCTGGTTGAAGCAGAGGGTTCCATCCGCGGCCTGGCATCACGGAAGCCACTGCGTAATGGTGACTCGGGCCTATGTATCAGCCCTGGCCCGTTGGAGGGACCCCTTCTGGCTAAAGCGAGGCATGATCCTAGACACGGCGCACAGAAGGAAGGTTGCCATGACAGACGCTTCAAACAAGGGTTGGGGAGCGCTGTGCGAGGGCAAACCGACCTTCGGCCTGTGGTTCGAAGAGGAGTCGGGCCTGCACATCCACTGCCTAGAAATGCTAACAGTGTGTCAGGCCTGTCAATTCTTCCTGCCGGACATTCGGGGACACCATGTGCTAATATGCTCAGACAGCAGGTCCGTGGTGTCATACATAAATCACCAGGGCAGACTCTTCTTGAAGCGACTCTGCACGCTGGCGAATGACCTTCTTGTGTGGGCTCAGAACAATATGCGCTCACTGAAGGCGACGCATGTGCCGGGCAAAATGAACCAAGGAGCAGACATGTTGTCAAGGAACAATGTCTCTTTAGAGGAATGGATGCTCCACCCGCTCGCGGTTCAGAGAATTTGGGAAATCTTTGGCAGGGCTTGAGTAGACCTCTTCGCCTCCAAAGACAACTCTCACTGCCCAATCTTTTTTACAAGGAGCACAAATGCCCTGGCCCACGATAGTCCAGCCTTCCGCTCTATGCTTTTCCCCCAGTCGCTCTGCTACCGCAGGTACTCAGGCGAGTTAGGGAGCAATGGTACAAGCTGATTCTAATAGCCCCCCTCTGGAGGAACCAACCGTGGGTGGATTTGGTTGTTAATGATCCATAGCTTTATAGGTGTAATATTTTCTTCATCTCAACAGCTGCATGCTGCGGTTGACTGTTGGTCCTGTGTAGGAACAAGCCCACAGAGAGAAGCAGCATCATTAATCTTTGTTGTTCAGGGTCAATCTGCAATCTCATCTTCTCCGCCACAGAATCTGGCTATATGAAGAGTCTTTGTGTGCACTTTCTGGGTGGGTAAAGTCACTGTCTGAATACTGACAGCTATTTTTTGGATTTGAGGCGAGACACAAAGCCATTGCGTTTACAAAGAGGCAGTGACAAACTGAGTCAATTATAATGACACAAACCCAAAACTTTGAGGGAGGTTTACCTGTATCCCGATGGAAGAGCGTGGAGTTTTGAGGTATTCCTCTGCTTTGGACACCAGGATGGCCTTATCACAGGTCTGAACGGAGCTGTAGCTCCCTGCAGAAGCAAGACGCTTGGATGCAGTTTCCATTGCTAGGGTCACCGCCTTTGCGCTATCCAGGCTGTCGGAGGAGTTGTAGATAACCCGGCCGAGGCTATCCGTTGCCCAAATCCCTACCCGTGATGGCCGACCCTCGTGGTACGCATCCTGCGTCGACTCTGTGCTGCTCTGGGCTGTTACAGAAATCAGTGGCTTAGTGATGGAACGAGGAGGAACAGGTGGAGGGGTCTTCTTGTAGTCAGGTGTATGTGTCACTACCGCTATAAAGAAACAGATGAACGATATGTTAGATTGAAGAGAAAACAAAATTTTTAGGAGTCGGTGTGCTATATGTTTAATTGTAAGCTTCAAAGCCATGGCTGTAGATGGTTTGATCATAACAGATTATAACAATGTATCAGAGAGAAACTCAGCCTTCAGCACAGTTGTTAACAGATGTCTTATCATTGACTCTTCTATGAACCATTTTAAAGCTACACTATGCAACCTTTGGCCCTCTATCGGTCGAAGCATAAAACTTTTAAGTTATTCACGGAGGGACATTGTTTCGGAAATTACTCTACGTGAGTTGTGCATTAGCTTCCTTAGGAGTACAGACAATGCAAATCTCACAAACAACATCAGAACTTTCCCAACATCAAAAGACTGATATCTGAAACAAACATTTATCACGAGTAGGTGCATAGCTTAAATGGTGCTGTTGTCTTGATCAATTAACTTTACAAAAGTTTGGCAATCATGACATTAAACATAATAATGGTTATTCACATCAGATAATGGCAGAAACATTAACTTGGCAAGGCTATGTATAGACAAACAGAGCAAAGTAGTCACCGGTTTAAACACTGGCAATGTCACCAACATAAAGATTGTTTTGTGAACCAAGTCAATGCACAGCAAATGTTATGCAAACTTTGTTGATCCATGTTTAACTCTGCCACTTTTCCTTTTTGCTTGCAAATGCTTTGCGGTTCGAGGTTAAATTGTTGTGGCTTCAAGCTACTTCCACTTTATTTATAATGGAAGCCTGACCTTCATTCCTTTATTTATGGATATGATCTAAACATAAATCATAAAGGTGTACAGTTTCCCATTAAATCCATCTTGACAACTCTAAAATATACTATAGGCTTACCATAACTTATTATTTCAATTTTGTTAATTTCCAACAAAAAAGTTAGTGTACACTGTGACGAGTGGGACAAATGGCTCGAGCCCCTGTTGTTCGCGGTGCGGGAGGTCCCACAAGCCTCCACTGGGTTTTCCCCATTCGAGCTCCTGTATGGTCGCCAGCCCCGGGGGGTGCTTGACGTCATTAAGGAGTCTTGGGAGGAGGGGCCATCAAACAGCCGTAGCGAAATTCAGTATGTCCTGGACCTCCGAGCAAAGCTCCACACATTGGGGCGGCTCCCCCCGGGAGAGGGGGAGGGGGGAGTAGAGCGCAGTCTCGTGGGTACCCCCCGGCCTGCGAGGGGCGATGGGGGTATGTGACGAGTGGGACTCGAGACCGGTGAGTGGCGCAGGTGTCGTTCATTACCATTTACTCCACCGGCCTCGCTCCGTTCCCACGGCTCTTGGCCCCGCCCCACTCATCACATACACAGCATAGCTTTAATAACAAGAGAACACCATAACCTAAAAGAATAAATCTTTTGAAAATGGAATAATGTGTATAGTGAGCGAATTGGACACAACAGTGCTCAAAGTGAGCTGGTACTCTGCAATTCTCTGCTCTTGTGTTCACAGTATATTTATTATTCATGTGTCCTAGCAGCTCTTGTAAACTGCAGATATTCTCTTTTGTTCCTGCTTGACAATGCAGTCTCACTAGACAAAGACAGTTTGTCTTGCAAGCCAATGTTTTGACTATCCACATTAAATCCGATGCATACTGTCTCTTAATCTGGCAAAGAGTAGTTCATTCTGATTTCATTTGAAAAGATATTTAGAGTGGGGCAAAACACTGTTCATTAAAGGTATTAGTTTGGCAAATGTTTCTCATTTACTTGCAACTACCGTATTTTCCATGAACTAAATTCCTGAATATGTTTAAAATATTCAATGTCACAAGACAACTGTTACCTTGGTTAGTGGAATAAATTACTTTTAGTTAGTAAAATCTATTAGTTCTATTAGTTATATCTATTAGTTAGTAGAATTTTTTTTCTTCCGTAAATTAATACTTTTTAATCATCCAAATATACAGTGATCAAAAGTGACAGTAAAGACAATAATAATGTTACATGATTTTACAAATAAATCACAATAATAATTTACGTTTTAAAATCTAAAATAGGTGTTTTAAAAAGTAATAATATTTAGCAATTACAGTATTTATATTTTTTGTATATTTACCTCTGATTTCTTTTAGATCCTGAATATTTTCCTAAATATGTATTATTTACTTTGATCTCACTGAACAATCTCTAAGAAACATAATACAATTTCTCTGAGACTGACATCATTTAGCCAATCAGAAGATTTTGAGGTGCTTTCTGCCTGTCAATCATTTTACACATTCACTGAGCAGCCCATATGTGGAAAGCAGGAAGCAGAGAGTGTGAATCATTCAAGTTTAATGCAATATAAAATCTGATAACAGTTGTCAGTTTGTCTATTTTGCTACAGTTAACAGGACTGAGACGTGCTGCGGTCCGTTCTGGCTTGCGCAACCCAACCCTGGTGCTAATCCAGTTTGATTCTTTGAAAGCAATGAAGCCTTGTAAAAATCATGCTGCCCTGACCTCAAAAAGGAAAATACAGACCTACTTTGCAGCACCTGCATGGTGCTTGTATTTGCCAAAATGACCAAAAATACCTCAGTGTGGTTAAATAAAATCGTCTACATATGATGTGCCAATCAAAACCATGGGCTGCAAATAGCACACTATTATAAAACTGCTGAATGAGTCACAGACTGAAGGGAAAAATGTGGGAGAGAGACGTGTGATTCATACAGAGGAGTAAAACACTTCCAAAAATAGAATGTAGGGTTGTATAAGAGAGGAACACAATAATCCATTCATGACCTGTTGTGTTGATGCTCAGTGTCATAATTCATTCTGTCATCAGCATGTCGAACACTTCATCAGCTGTGATTAAATATAAAAACTCCCAGAGCAACAGAATATGACTCATCTCTGCAACCACTTTCTGGAAGCGTGGAAGAACTTTAAAACGGTTTAAAACTGAATTCAGATGTTAAAATATTTTCTCCAATCGCGGCTATATGCAGAGACAACCATACTGACACACAAAGCAACACGCTCTGAAGCTGATTGATTTTATATCTTGATACCTTTTATATATTTTCGTCCTGTATTCTTTCGAATCTGAATAAAACATCTGTTGCAGGACTCATCATACTGTATGTCTGATCTATTCTTCAATGGCAGATGGTTGAGGAATGTTCAGAAAATACATTTTAAATAATTATATATTTTTTTGTCCAATTTCTTTTGGAAAGTGCAGCACTTCAGTTTAACTAAATAATCCCGAATAATACTAAAATAAGACTATATGATATATTTTACCATTTAATTAACACATTATAAACATACATCATGCCATATGTTTTTATTAACGTTACAAAAAAGATTTATCGATCTGTTCTATTTAGATTGAATTTAAAAAAATGAGTGTGATTTGATTCTCTTTAAGAAAAGAACACCCTGAACACTTCATATTTTGTGAACACAAAATTATTTTAACTACTATTTTCTTTTCTTTCTCACCTTATCTACTAAGGTAAGGTGAGGCTCTCATATAATGAAATTTTTTTCAAGCAAAAAAAAAAGATACTAAGAAAAAATAAGTAGCGATGTATAACGCTCATTTAAACCCCTTTTTAAACCAATTTTTTTTTGTTGGGCAACGTGGCGATTTTAAATCTTTTGTAAAATCTGAATGGGGAAATATTTTGCCCTTGTGCAAAATCCCCAGTCATGTGGATAATTTGCCACAATGGTTAAACAATGGTTATTGTGAGTTACCACATCTTCAGTCCTCACCTCAATAAATGGTTGTACAAATATGGATTTGTATGTATAGCATACAAATACGCATTTAGCAGTTCTACAAAATCTTGAAACTCTGTATGTGTTTTAGGTTTATTTTTCTCAGATCTCTGAGAAAGCAGTGTCTTGTTAGGTTGTAAAAACATATCTTGAATGGCTCAGTTTTTTCTCCGAAAACCCAGCCCTAATGAAGGGCTGCTGAATGATTTGGTGTCTTGGCAACAGTTATCAGGGGGGTATCAAATGCCACACAGGTGCTAAACACAAAAACAAAGATAGTAGGCATGAACAAAACCATGAATCACTAGTTTCAAATTAGAATTTAGATTATAATTTGTTCTTTCCAAAGAACACAGATATATCTTAATACGTTTAATATATACAGTATGTGTACAATATACATTATTCCTTCTGTTTATTGATTTATTTTCATCTATTTATCATACATGATCTGAAGAAACATGAGTGAAATCTTGTAAAATAATCCTTAATTTACATTAGCTCAGGTGCATATGTATTCTTCATTACAAACTTGCACACTGGGAAGACACACTTCTGTTGCTGAAAGCTTCAGGCAATATCCTGAGATTTCAGCCTACTGTGACATTACTTAACTAATTACACACTACTTACTAATTAACATATGTGATGTTATAGCAGTGTTGATTTGTTAGGTGTTTTATCTAAACTTGTGCATAGCACATAAGGTTGTGAACTGAATCTTGAACTGTTTATCAGTGCATGTGTTGAGCTGCGTGTTCTGCATTTTAATGCCAGCTTGAATGAGTTATAAAACTTTCAGTGTGACTGTTTAATCAACAACAGATGTTCAGTCTCCACTAAAATCAGCTATTCAGTGCATGTGGTGCATGATAAGAGACAGTAAAACAGCAGCCCATCGATATAAGAGTAGATATTCTAATAATGTGTGTACAGAGCCTTATCAGCATTAGTGAAAAGATTTCCATAGAAAACAAGCTAAATATCACATGTTGTTGTTAGTGTTGTTTGTTTTGATGTTTTGCCTTGGCTTTCTTTGCTTTACTGTGTTTTGTTTTAATTTGTTGCTTTGTCCTCTTTCATAGGTCACTCAAACTAAATAAGCTAAGACGCTCTGGGAACGCCCCTGGGCGTGCCGATTGTTTGAAACCCGTATAGAATCTCGCCAATTCATTGGCTGATGGCGCGGATACCATCCTCGACTTTCTCACATCGTCTCCTTATACTGGCGAACGCGCCATCTTCTCCTCAGATTTCTCTGCCTTCACGAAGCGGCCATATTAGCCCTTCTGTTGCGATTTTTCTGGCCCGATTTCGATCGTTTTTTTCAGGATTTTCTTCGTTTGCACTTCGGCGACTGCAGCAGTGTAACTCCTTGCGGTGAAGTGCCATGGACTATCGTCGCTGTCAACCTCGCTTCATCACGAGCGACGACCCTCACAGTAAGTGTGTAAAATGTATGGGTTTTTCGCATGCGCGTGAGGATGTTTTCGGCATTTCAAAATGCAAATTTTGCGAAAACCGTACTAAAACAGTCTCAAAACCCTCCGCTCTAGGCTTGAGGTTTTTGAAAGGGAGTCATCCGTGTTTCCCTGTCGCGCTCTGGAGGCTACTGCGGCCTTCCCTGAATCCGCAACCTGGGGCTTGGATGTGGAGCTTGAGGCGATGGAGAGCGAGCAGACGGGCCTCGCCCTTTCTCTCCCTCTTTTACCTGAGAATGTGCGTGCGAATTTTGGTTGAATTCACGCATGAATATTTATATCCTAGCCCGGAGGCACACAATGCTGTTTCATTCGGGCTAGATGATGTGTTATTTACAGCAGCGTCCGACTGAGGATTTCGGGCCTGCTTTAGCCAATGCTCTCCCGCCTAGCGGCCAGGAAGTGCGGCCTTCTACAGCCTACTCAGAGCTCATGGATGTGCTTTCGCATGCCACCGAAAAGCTCTCCATCGATTGGCCCGACGAGCCCCGCGAGTCTCAAAACTCGATGAGTGTCTCCTTAGTGGCCCAAATTCAAGGCCTGACCGGAGGAAGCTACCGTTTTTTCAGCGATCTGCATCATGAGATCTCCAGATCCTGGAAACAGCCTTTCTCCTCCCACCTTACTAACGCTGTAGCTGCTGATTTCACCAACCTAGTGGGTTCTGTGGAACAGGGCTATACCACCACGGTGGTCGAGGACATGCTAGCCTACCACCTCTCGCCGTCTCTGGCACCCTCATGGAAGTCCCGCCCCCTTCTTCCAACTAAGCCATGTAGGACCACTTCCGCCATTGGGAAGTCCTATATGGCAGCTGGTCAGACAGGCATGGCCCTCCACACGATGGCCATCCTCCAAGCCTACCAGGCAGATGTCCTTAAGGAGATGGACGAGGGTGACGGCCTGACTCCTGAGGCAGTTAAGGAGCTTCATAAGGCCACTGACTTTACCCTAAGAGCCACCAAACACACGGCACGGGCCGTAGGACGCTCTATGGCAGGCTCGGTAGCCGCAGAGCGCCACTTATGGCTGAATCTCATGGAGATTTGGGAGAAGGAGAACGTTTTTCTCCTTGACGCCCCCATCTCTCAAACTGGGTTGTTTGGGGAGGCAGTCAGCTCTGTGGTGGAGAAGTTCCAGTCTGCCAAGTCTCAGTCGGCTGTCCTCAGGCAGTTTATGCCTAGGAGGACGAGGGACCCCTCTAACACCCCCTCCTCTTTGTCCAGAGAGCGCTCTTTGCCAAGAAAGGAGCCCGCCTTCAGGGGCAGCGCCCTGGCTCATCCCCCTCCGACCATGGTCTGGGGAGCCCGCGGCCGACTATTTCCCCACCGACGACCTCACAGGCGGGTTGATCTGAAGCAGCCTCACAGGAGAGTTTTCACAGACTCCTTAGGAGGCAGGGCCAGACCGTTCAAACATTTCTGCCCGCCTCTGACACGCTATCCTCACTCAGATCTGCCACACCCACCCAGCAGGTTTTGGTGTGCAGAAAACAGCCATCTTCAATCTATCTTAGGGTGGCAGTCGGGAGACGCATCAGGCTTTCTACCGCTACTATATGTTCCTCCGTCACCTGCGGCCCGCGTGATAAGAGACACGTTTGGTTTTCTCCAACAGCCTACGAGCCCATACCGGCCACTCTTCAGTCCATGAACAAGGACGCCAAGAACTTTCCTTCGTGGTGGACGAAGTCGCCCCCCCCGGACCTTTTCGACACGCCAACACAGGTATTTCTTCCAGAATACAACACTCAGCATCTTCTATAGCATTTCCTTCCTGAATGGGAACGTCTACCAGGGGTATCGTCTTGGGTTTTCCGCACAGTTCGGTCCGGCTACACACTTCAGTTTGTCCGGAATCCCCCCGCTTCGACGGGGTTCACCAGACAGTAGTAAGCAATGCCTCAAAGGCTTCTGTGCTACAGCAGGAACGTTCCTCCCTCCTCCTCAAAGGGGCAATAGAGGCAGTCCCTCAATCGGACCTGGAAGGAGGCTTTTTCAGCAGCTATTTCCTTGGGTTTACGACCCATTCTAGATCTGCGTCGTCTGAACCTCTCCCTTTACAAAGGGAAGTTCAAGATGTTGACTCTGAAGACTATTATGTCTCAGATTCAAGTGGGAGACGGGGTTGTCACTGTCAACCTGAAAAATGCTCATTTCCACATTCAGGTCGTCCGGCGGCACAGGAAGTTCATTCAGTTCGCCTTTGGAGGGAAGGCTTATCAAATACAAAGTTCTTCCCTTTGGCCTGGCTTTGGCGCCAAGGACGTTAAAAAAATGCATGGATGCTGCCCTGGCCCCGTTGAGGCTCCACGGCATTCGTGTACTCAATTACCTGGACGATTGGCTCATTCTGGCCCACTCCAGGGAGTCAGTGAGCTGTCACAGAGATGTTGTCCTCCACCACATTCATGCTCTTGAGCTCAGAACAAACACCAAGAAGAATGTTCTCTACTCCTCTCAGCAAACTGTGTTTTTGGGAGTTCACATGGATTCCGTTCAGATGCAGGCCCGTCTGGCTCCTTTCAGGATTTCTAGCCTCAAGATATGTTTGGCCCACTTCAAGCTAGACCATCATGATTCCGTGAGCACTTGTTGCAGGCTCTTAGGCCTCATGGCCGCAGCCTCCCCTGTGCTGCCCCTGGGGTTACTCCACATGAGGCCGTTCCTTTGGTGGATGAAGCTTTTAGGGTTCCGCTCCACAGGACCAGCCACTCGCTTAATCAGGGTGTTGCGCAGTTGCTTTCACACCCTTTTGATATGGCAAAACCCACTTTTTCTCCAGAGTGGAGTCAGAATGGGTGCGATTTACCTTTGCCAAATAGTCACGACAGATGCATCCCTGACAGGCTGGGGCGCGGTCTTCGAGGGCAGACCGGCGTGTGTAGTTTGGACAGGAGAGTTCCTCTCTTGGCACATAAACTGCCTGGAGCTGAGAGCTTTCTCGCGTTTCCGCCAGTCAAGCTGATTCCGGCAGTCCTGTGCAGGGTGAAGGAGAGCGATGTCCATCTCTTACTCGTAGCCCCGTTCTGGCCATCCCAGACGTGGTTCTCGGAGTTGATTCCTCTTCTATATAGGCCCCCCTGGGAGATTCCAATCAGGCAGGACCTGCTCTCTCAGCTTCAGGGCAAGATCTGGCACCCTCAACCCGAGATCTGGAAGCTGTGGGTATGGTCCATCCAGGGCCACAGGTTTTGATGTCTAGTCTTCCTGTTGAAGTTCAGGAGACAATTGCTAATGCCAGAGCCCCCGCCACTAAGAAGTTGTACTCTTCCAAATGGAAGGTCTTTGATTCTTGGTGCTTAGCCCATGCAGTAGACCCAGTCAACTGCCCTATTGGTCCAGTACTGGAGTTCCTGCAAGAGAGACTTGAGGCAAGGCTGGCTACTACTACCTTAAGGGTTTATGTCGCAGACATCGCCGCTCGTAGAGAGCTGGATGAGATTCCCCTGGGGAGACATCAAATGGTTTCTGCGTTTATGAGTGGTGTCCGGCGTCTGAGACCAGTATGCCCCATTGAAGTTCCTTCCTGGGACTTGTCAGTAGTCCTTGAGGGTCTAATGTGAGCCCCATTTGAGCCCTTAGAGTCAGCTCCAGAACGGATTCTCTCAAATATTGTTCACAAATCTGTCTAAATCTGTGTTAGTGAGCACTTCTTCTTTGCCGAGATAATCCATCCACCTCACAGGTGTGGCATTTCAAGATGCTGATTAGACAGCATGATTATTGCACAGGTGTACAAATAAAAGGCCACTCTAAAATGTGCAGTTTTATCACACAGCACAATGCCACAGATGTTGCAAGTTTTGAGGGAGCGTACAATTGGCATGCTGACTGCAGGACTGTCCACCAGAGCTGTTGCCCGTGAATTGAATGTTCCTTTCTCTACCATAAGCCGTCTCCAAAGGCATTTCAGAGAATTTGGCAGTACATCTAGCCGGCCTCACAACCACGTGTAACCACACCAGCCCAGGACCTCCACAGTCAGCATCGTCACCTCCAAGATCGTCTACCCGGACCAGCCACCTGGACAACTGCTGCAACAATTGGTTTGCACAACCAAATAATTTCTTTACAAACTGTCAGAAACCATCTCAGGGAAGCTCATCTGCATGCTTGTCGTCCGCATCGGGGTCTCGACCTGACTGCAGTTCGTCGTCGTAACCGAATTGAGTGGGTAAATGCTCATATTCGATGGCGTCTGGCACTTTGGAGAGGTGTTCTCTTCACGGATGAATCCCGGTTTTCACTGTACAGGGCAGAGGGCAGATGGCAGACAGCGTGTATGGCGTCGTGTGGGTGAGCGGTTTGCTGATGTCAACGTTGTGGATCGAGTGGTCCATTGTGGCGGTGGGGTTATGGTATGGGCAGGTGTATGTTATGGACAACAAACACAGGTGCATTTTATTGATGGCATTTTAAATTCACAGAGATACCGTGACAAGATCCTGAGACCCATTGTTGTGCCATTCATCCACAACCATCACCTCATGTTGCAGCATTATAATGCACGGCTCCATGATGCAAGGATCTGTAAACAATTCCTGGAAGCTGAAAACATCCCAGTTCTTGCATGGCCAAAATACTCACCAGACATATAACCCATTGAGCATGTTTGCGATGCTCTGGATCGGCGTATACGACAGCGTGTTCCAGTTCCTGCCAATATCCAGCAACTTCGCACAGCCATTGAAGAGGAGTGGACCAACATTCCACAGGCCACAATCAATAACCTGATCAACTCTATGTGAAGGAGATGTGTTGCACTGCATGAAGCAAATGGTGGTCACACCAGATACTGACTGGTTTTTGGACCCCCCCCCAATACAGTAAAACTGCACATTTTAGAGTGGCCTTTTATTGAGGCCAGCCTAAGGGACACCTGTGCAATAATCATGCTAATAAGCATCTTGATATGCCAATACATTTCTAGACTCTAAAGGTTTCTTCTAAAAAATGTCCAACAGATTTCCAATAGTGTGCACTCTACCAAGCTCAGATGATTAGCAAAAGTACAGCAAAACCAATTGTTGGTGAATTTTAGAGCTCATGAAGGTATAAGGTGAGGTGGGACTGACTTATCAAGCCCCCTTCACTGAACATACTGTAGCCTATATTTAAACCGATGTTAACATCACATTATTAAAATACTTTAAGACACTTTAAAGGGGTGAAGGAACAACCAAGTATCAATACACAGAATGTGATATTACAGCCAATACAGCGACCTTGTATACTTAAATGATATGACAACATATAACACAAACAATCCCCACAGACATACATTATATGGCTTTCATACAGCTACAAGATCATAAGATTAGATGCTTCATTCATCCTTTACCGAGACTAGTTGTTGAGCTGAGTGAGCATGGGCATATCATTGTGGTTATGAAGTGGGGTCCTCTTTCAAAGGTACCGTCAAGTGAGTTTATATGGGTATGCATGAGTGAAAATCACTTTAAACAAGTTTTAAACATGTTGTTGATGGAATTAAGAACCTAGCCAGAGTACGTTCTTAACGATGAATATATATATTTAATCCTTCCCCAAATGCATTTGTAAAACTTACAGTATTTTACAAATGAATTTGTAGTGCAGTTGAAAACTAGTATAGCATGTCAAACTATTTTTAGTATACTTATCATGAAATAAATATATAGTTAAATACAATTAAGTATATGTATTTTTCTCTATGGTAGCTTTGACATTTTGTTTTGTATTTCATGAGAAAAGGTCATATGAGTTTGGAGCGACATGAAAATCTGAGAGGGTCTGAATGGGTGTGGCGCTTCTGAACATGAATGCACTATGTGGTATGGCTTGAACGGGATGTGTGGCTTTACCTGGAGTGGGGGTTTCTGTTCGATCCACACTACAGGCAGTAGGGAGACGAAACTGGATCCCTGAAAAGAACAAAAGCCATTAGTTGAGCTTGAAAAAAAAGTGTTTAGACAGTCACTGCACCCAGTCTACCAACATTTCATATTCATTAAAACCAATAAGACATTTTAAACAGTGAACAATATTATTCAATCTGACAACAGTTGTTTGGATCTCCCGATATCTTCACTTGTGCATTATTAAGTAATTCATTTTAAAGTAAAATGTTTACAAAAGCCAATTAAGCTATAACCAGTGGTGTCAGATTGTTAAAAATTAACAAAGATGCATACATTTAAAAAGTCACGTATTTAAAATGACAAACAGGCCAGAACATTTAGTTATGAATAAAGAATTGGTTGGTAGAATGTTTAGCCAAAAGAGGTTCTAGCACGTTACTAAGCACTTATTCTTTATTATTTTCTCACCATAATCTTTAATGTAGCTCATGATGCAAGTATTAGTTTAATTTTACCCCTGTGAAAAAGAAGTGTACTTTATGGAAAAATATAAAATAAATACACAAGTGTGAACTAAACATACTGTTTTTTTCAGACACTTACTTGCAGGGTAATTGCAATTAAATGAAATTAGATTATAGCTGAAATTTATATTAAATGCAATTAGCTGAACTTCAAAGTGTTTTTGACTCACTTAAGTAGGACTTACATAATTTTATAATTACTAATTTCTATCATATCTGAAGCTATAATTAATTAACGATAGTTAATATGCTCTGCCAAATGTAATGCCAAGCATTTATTGTTGAACCAACATTTTCTTAAATGTAGCTAAAATTATAATCAAGTATTTTACATGTGCTTTAGAATGTTAGTCAACACATCGAACCATATGTACTTCTTTAACGCATGACAAAAGATGAAAACAAATTATTATTTAAAATGTACTTTGAAGTATTACAGAGTGCACTTTTTGGTAACGCTTTATTTTGATGGTCAATAAGTTACAATAAGTAACAATGTCAACTAACTCTTAGAGTATTTTTAGCCTGTCTGCTTAAAGGGATAGTTCACCCAAAAATGAAAATTCTGTCATTAAGTACTCACCCTCATGTTGTTCCAAACCCACAAGACCCATTCATCTCCGGTACATAAATTAAGATATTTTTGATGAAATCCGAGAGCTCTCTGACCCTCCATAGACAGAAACACAAGTACCACGTTCAAGGTCCAGAAAGGTACCAAGAACATTGACAAAATAGTCCATGTGACATCAGTGGTTCAAACGTTCAACTGCCATTTTGGAGAGTATAACAGTGCATGTACGCACTTTGATCTGCATGTAAACAACGCATGTGCATGTTGCTGCTGACGTAATACACGCACGCACTGGGCCTTGTTTATGTTCAGAGGAAAGCACATGCATACATCATGATAGTCTCTAAAATGGCACTAGGGTGAGTAATTACTGACAGAATTGTCATTTTTGGGTGAATTATCCCTTTAATATCTGTTTTCTGCTTTAATATCCCTTTAATAACTCTTTATTGTGATGTTCCCAATATATATTCTACTTACTATAAGTAAAAGCAACTTTGAAAGTACATGTCAATTTAATCTAACCCTACCAGTCTACTAATACTCTACTAACACTCTATTGAGACTTATGCAGGTGCAACGTTAGTTATAGTCAAAAGAATGAAACATCAAAATTGAAAAATCTCAAAATAAACGTGAAACCCATTTTATTATGAAACATTCATGAAAAGGATTCTGAAAGTATACTTAAATGGCATACTTATATTATTAATAATGTGTGTGTGTGTGTGTGTAAATATTATATATATATATATATATATATATACACATTTTTAAGATTGGAAGTACACTACTAGTACAATTAAGCACGCTTCTTTTTCACAAGGGTATTGGCTCCTTCAGTATGACAATTAAAATTATGCTCAAAATCAGTTCATATAAACATCATCATATATAATCCACCAATTGCAGTTGTCTAAAAAATAAAAAGCTGCAGTTTATGGCACTTGGTCATTTGCCACCTTGGTTAGAAAACCATTGAAAACCAAACCATTATAATATACACTTTAATACACAATTTCATTTTATTACACATTATTTTATTTTAAAGGATATTTTAAAACTAAGGAAAGTTCAGAAAGTAAGTAAAACGAACAATGAAGGCAATGAAGGCAAATGAGCAAAAATAAATAAATAAACAATTAAATAAATAAAGGCAAAAATATTTTAAACATTCAAAATTAAAGATAATTGCATAATTGATAAATGCATAAATGAATTTGCAAAACACTAAATAATTTGAATGAAAAATAAGTTTTTATGAAAAAAGTGAATCACTAACAAAATAAATGTTATTCTTTCAATATACATTTCTGTATGATTTTTGTCTAAAGTCTATAAATTAAAATGTAGCAATATAAAAAAGTTATAAGTACATAATATTTGCATGAATAAATTTACACAAAACAATAGTCTAAATGAATTACACAATCATTCATAGATATTGATAAGTATCAGATTTCAGTTCCAGTGCTTCCATAACTGGAAAAGGGGTTAACATTCACCATTGTGCCAGGTCATTGACTGAAGATTCCAGTAAGAGCGTTGCTTGATCCTGAACGTTTCGTCTGGGTTGCCCTTATCAAGTGTGCATGGACTCTGACAGTGCGGAAGGTGATATGCTTAATAACTGTGATGACATGGATGAAGGATGATATGAGACACAGGAACAAAAGTAGGCCTACATCAAGACATCTGCACCATAATATTACCTAACGGTCTGGTTGACAAATACTTAATTCAATTTCACTGAATTGCCCTTGTCACGGGTTTAAAATGGACTTGGTTCATCCTCTACTAAGCTACACGTATCCAACAGTATGCAAAATGCAATTATAAACATTCCAAAAATGTATTTGCTGGAGTATCACATGACCAAGATATAAATATTGTTATTTTATATTTAGAATCCAATTTTGTGTAAAGAAAATTTGAGTTAGTCCAATCAATTAATGAGTCACACGATGTTTGATAAACTTCCCAGTCAATGTTCATTGCGTTGTAGGATAGAGTCCCTCACATGATGTGCTCTGTTAAAAGCTACATACAGTATTTCAGTGAATGGACAGTAGTAGGTCATCTGGATATTCCATGCATATAGAAATTCTACATACTTTACACAGCACATATGCTGTAGTACAAGTATTAGGCTAATATTTTATATCAGCAGATTTCAATACCAGCCCCACATCCCCCTGCATATTTTGTATCTCTTATCACTACAGACATTTGTTCTATTCAACCTTAATTTGTTCTATTCAAACTTAATTGCCCTGCGAGGTGGACATCACAGGATATTCTGCCATGATTCCAGTTCGAAGGGCTAAAGGACTGGAAATTAAAACCGCTGTTCTACACTGAACATAATTTGTTTACTAATGGCGATTTTCCACTGCATGGTATGGCATGGTACGGTTCGGTATGGTTCACTTTTGGGAGGTTTTCCACTAGGTACAGTAACTGTTACCTTTTTTCAGTACCACCTCGGTTGAGGTTTCCAAGCGAACTGTACCGTTACCAAAAAGGGACGTGTAAACTCTGCTGATCAATTGGTTGGCCAGAGAAAATCGTCACTGCCTGCGTCATCGAACTTGCGACACGAGACACAACAGACCCGTTAGATTTAAATCAGCACAGCCAGCGAAGGATCGAATGCAACTGTTTTGAATGAGCTCTCCTTTCTTTTAACAACCAAAAAAATGGTGTTGTCTGTTGAGGAAGTACAGATGTTCCTCTCATTGATAGCCGAGGAGCGGATCCAGCAAGAGCTTGATGGAGTGGCGTTGAATGAAAGAGTTTTTCAGGAGTCATGGCAGTAGAGGCAGTGCAATCATAACAACATGTGAATAATCCCGCCCACTCTAAAGCAGTACTAAGCTTTAAGGTAACAGTTGCAAGTCAAAGGTAACAATTGCATGTGAAATAATGAGAATGAACCAAATTGCATATCACAGCTATGCTGATGATACCCAGATTTACTTAGCCTTATGACTATAGCCCCATTGACTCCCTCTGCCAATGCACTGATGAAATTAACAGTTGCATGTGCCAGAACTTTCTTCAGTTAAACAAGGAAAAAACTGAAGACATTACATTTGGAAACAAAGATGAAGTTCTCAAGGTGAATGCATACCTTGACTAGAGGGGTCAAACAACTAAAAATCAAGTCAAAAATCTTGGGGTGATTCTGGAGACAGACCTTAGTTTTAGTAGTCATATCAAAGCAGTAACTAAATCAGCATACTATCATGTCAAAAACATTGCAATAATTATAAGTTTTGTTTGCAGTCAAGATTTGGATAAACTTGTTCATGCCTTTATAACCAGCAGGGTGGATTATTGTAATGGTCTCCTAAACGGCCTTCCAAAGAAGACCGTTAGACGGCTGCAGCTCATCCAGAACGCTGCTGCAAGGATTCTGACTAGAACCAGAAAATCTGAGCATATCACACCAGTCCTCAGGTCCTTACACTGGCTTCCAGTTACATTTAGGATTGATTTTAAAGTACTTTTACTTGTTTATAAGCCACTCAATGGCCTAAGACCTAAATACATTGCAGATATGCTCACTGAATATAAACCTAACAGACCACTCAGATCAGTAGGATCGAGTCAGTTAGAAATACCAAGGGTTCACACAAAACAAGGGGAGTCTGCTTTTAGCTATTTTGCTGCCCGCAGTTGGAATCAGCTTCCAGAAGAGATCAGATGTGCTAAAACATTAGCCACATTTAAATCCAGACTCAAAACTCATCTGCTTAGCTGTGTTGAATGAGCACTGTGCCACGTCCGAACTGATTGCACTATGTATAATCATGTTCTACTCTTAACTGGTTTAAAATAATTTAAAATCAATTTTTATATAATTTTTTAATTGTTGTTTTATTTACATTTTTTATTCCTTGTTTTTATTATTATTTTTAATGTCTATTTCACTTCCTTTTATGTAAAGCACTTTGAACTACCGCTGTGTATGAAATGTGCTATATAAATAAACTTGCCTTGCCTTGCCTTGCCTAAGCTGCAGTGGAAGCGCAAACCGAGCCGAACCGTGCCGTGCCATACTGAGGCATTCCGAGCCGAGTTGTACCACTCAGTGGAAAAATGCCATAAAAATGTGACATCTTTGAGTTTTGACTAATTTCTCTCTGATTCCAATATACTTTTACAAGTGTTTCAGAGATACTTGTGTGGTGAATCAGACATATGGTGAATGAATTAATGATTGAATAGATGGCTTGAAACACGGGTAGGTGAATGGAGAGAGGGATGTAATTTGTCCATCAGAACTGTAGAGGTGGACGACGAGTTCAAACACCTGACCTCTTGGTAGAGATCTGAGGTTAGAGGCTGATGAGCTTTTTTCTCAACATACATACATACATACAGTGGCAATGCCCCCATGATTGCAGAGTGGATTTCATCATAGTATAATGCTCCAGTTACTAATATAACCTTGGTAACCTGATATAACGGGAACAAGCATTGCGTTTATGATGCTCGGGTGAAACTGTTTTCCTCCGAATACTGAATGCTGATATGTTAAAGTTTGTGCAGCTGCATAAACCTATGCCATTTCAGCTCACCAAAATAAGGCAGAGTAAGTCGACACTGAATGCCATTTCATCAGAATCATTTCAACTGAGGAGTGGTAGCATCCACTCGCATGAAGTTGTACAGCAGGGCAGGGCATGCAACACTTATTCCTGTTAACTCAGTGAACCAAGGTTACATTAGTAACTTGATTGTTCCTTGTCTCTTATGTTGCGTTTATATTGATTGGGGGAGAGCGATATACCACAGTGCCATGCCATAAGCTCAGAACAGAAGCTGTCCTGCGAGCCCAGCTCTAGAGCACTGCCATGAGGCCCCTAAGAAACATAGGCCAACTAATGCGGTTCAGATCACCAGTCGGAGCACTCATTCAAGACTAAACCACTTACTTGAGGTGCAACAATTAAGCGGACAAGATCGATGCTTGAAAAGCAGGGATGTCCATGTTATAAAACCTGACAAAGGTAGATGGTGATGATCAGCTGGCTGCCTTGCAAATATCCCCAACTCCGCTGGACCAAGCCCATGAGGAGTCCATCCTCCTAGTTGAGTGGGCCCTCACTCGACTGGGAAAATCAGAGCCAACTGAGGTGTAAGTCAGGCCAATTGAATCAACTATCCAGTGGAATAATCGCTGCTTCATAACTTTCAGCTCTTTGGAGGGGCCTCTGAAGCACACAAAGAGCTGCTCTGACTGATGGAATTAGCTAAAGTGCTCCACATAATGCCCAGGTCTTAAGTGGCAGGGCCGTAAGTTGGCAACTTGGAGCGGTTCAAAAGAAGGGCCTTAAAGGTCTCTGAGGACTGTAGACAGGTCCCAAGTAGGAACAGCATGTGGGCAAGGCAGGTTAAGTCTCCTGGCTCCCCACTTGACGACCAAGTCATTTCTTCCTACCGACTGGCCAGCCACAAGGGCATGGTTTGTTGTGATAGCCGCCACATATACCTTGAGCATAGAAGGGGTGTAACCCTTATCCAACAGCTCTTGTAAAAAGGACAGAATGGTTGCTACCTCACAAGAGGATGAGTCTTCGTTTCAAACTGCACATAAGTTGGAGAAGACAGGCTGTTTTTTATTTACATTTACATTTATGCATTTAGCAGACACTTTTATCCAAAGCGACTAACAGTGCATTCAGGTTATACATTTTTTGTCAGTATGTGTGTTCCCTGGGAATTTAACCCACAACCTTTTGTGCTGCTAACGCAATGCTCTACCACTGAGCCACAGGAACACTTTTATGGGATAAAAGCACCTTGTAGATGGCGCGCTCCACTATAGTGTTGGCTACCTTCACAGGGAGCTGCAAAGGTTTGGAATGCCTGGAATGTGCACTGCCCTCAATGATCCCAAGTTGCACTGAGCCCATAGAAGGTGGTGTCTCACCATCTTATAAAGAAACCACAACCTGAAGCCGCTCTGGCAATTTATTAAGGCAATCACTGTCATGTTGTCTGAATGGACAAGGACATGGTACCCTTTTAGAGCTTGCAGGAAGGTTTTAAGGGCCCAGAAAACTGGCATTATTTCAGTACAGTTGACGTGTACCCTTTGCTCTAGACTGAACCAGGAGACGAATGCTGGGCTGCCCTCGCACAGAGCTCCCCAACCTGAGTTAGAGGCATCTGTCGTAACAACATTCTTTCTGGAGGGCAGTCCCAATTGTACACCTGTCTGATACAGGGGCCTTATAAGGGACCACAGTTGAGACACATTGATGATCCACCTTGAGGCAAAAGTGTCCCAGACACCAGGCGTGGGATGGAACACAGGCTTTTAGCCAGAACTGCAGGGGCCGCATGGGGAGCAGGCCCAGCGGTATCACATGGGGTCATCATAGTCAATAAAGGCCCCCAGAAAAACCACTTGCCTGCTGGGAGACAGACAACTCTTGATTATGAGCCAAAAAAGCTCTAGGTGGGTGAGATGCATCAGCCCGATCTCACGGCAATTCGCACATATTTTACGAGGTGGCTAATTCATACGAATTCGTACGACCTCACTCGTAAAAATGTATACGATTTCTATGCATTCCAGTTTGCCTCGGATGGGAGAGAGTTGTGTTAAGTGCATGGAGCCAGGGACAGTCTATTCAAGAGGAAGGAACTTCTCATAGCCCTTTTGCTCAGCACCATCAATGAAAGTCAATGCAGAAGAACTGACTTAAGCAAAGAAGGGGAGATACCATGACTTGGTTAGTTCATCATGAACTTCGGGAGAGAATGGTCCTGGTCTCTGACAGGGGCCTCGCTGCCGGCACACTGGAAGATACCATTCATCCAGACAGCTGCGGACGGGCTCTTCTGGGGCCGACCAATCCAACTGAGCTCTTCAAAGGCCCTTGTGAGGATGATCTCACTATCCAAACTGGGTCGTACAGGGTACCACATCCCTTGGAGTGGCATCTTGAAACAAACGCCACAGAAATGCTTAATTCTTTGTCTTTAGAGCTCAATGAGGAGATGACCTTCACGCTGAAGGAGAAAGATTCAGATGAAATGGCAATTAGCACCACCTTATATAGGCAGTTGGCTCCGCCCGTTTTGGTGGGCTGAAATGCCATAGCTTTGTGTAACTGCAAAAATTTTAACAAATCAGGCTCCAGTATTCTGAGGAAAACTGAGTTTCCCCAACAAGTCATTAACACCGTGTGAGAGACCATTTTACTAGGGAAATACAATCAACTAAAATTATTCCACACAACATTCAAGTCTCAAAATTCAGTAAATCTCACTTTGTTCAGTTTATTTATATCAGTACATTCCCAAATACAGCTACCCTGTCCTACTGTAATTAGTGACTTTAAAGCTGCTGTCTTGAGGTAACATAAGATTTTAAATACTTACAATCCCACTTTACATCAATTTCATTTAAATATTGTATTGTTTAAATATATTTTTTAATATATTCCTTTTTAAATAATAAATTCTTATTGGCTGAATCTGCTTATTAAATATGTTAAGACTTTTACTTAGGACCACTAAAGTTATATAATATACTTATTAAAAAGTTATTCAGTTTAATTTATTCTATTGATGCTGTAATCATGCACGATCCCCTGTGAATTCAAATAACAACTCAAATACTTCAACAAAAAAATCAAGAGTAATCATAATAGCAATAAAAATGTGTTTAAAAACAGACAAATAAATCCTCCTAAGATTAAAATAAAAAAAGTGTAAATGAAGTTCCGCTCTGGGAACTCGAGCTGCGTCAGAAACGCTAGGGAACATCTTCAGCGATACCATGCTCTGAATCATGTGTAATCAATCCAAACAATGGGCAAGATGTCATGGGCGGGTGACGTAATGACCAGAAGGCTTAAAAGCACATGAGGTGCAACTGGCATTAGCTTTTTGTCATTCAGCAAAGCGCTGCAGTTCTTCTCCCTTGAGTGAGAGCATGCTAATCTGCAGCAATTTCTCTCGAAGGAGATTTATATTGTTTTTATATCCGAGTGGCCCGCGTGTTGCCGAGGCAACGCATGTATTATGGTCATTCTCGGTTCATTTTATGAATCTTTCACATCATACCGTGTTTACTTGCATTTAATTTTGAAGAATTAATTATGCATTTCATCTGACTATGAAAAGTTATATATATATATATATATATATATATATATGTATATATATAGAGAACGTCCCAGGTTATGTATCTAACCATGGTTTCCCGAAGGAACGAGACGCTGCGTCGAATACGCTTTAGGGGAACGCCATCAACGATATCCAGCTCTGAATCATATGTGTAATCAGTACAAACGATGGGCAAGACGTCATGGGCAGGTGACGTAATGACCAGGAGGCTTAAAAGCACGTGGGGTGCAACCGGCGTTAGCTTCTAGGAATGAAGCATAGCTCTAGTAGGGATGCCGGAATTATGGCCTTGCGACGAAGCGTCTCGTTCCCTCGGGAAACCATGGTTACATACGTAACCTGGGACGTTCCCCATCGGGAACAGAGAACAGAGAACAGAGGAGCCAGGAGTAGCTCGTAGATCTAGGTCATAGAACCTGCTGAAGGTTAGGGAAGTAGACCACCCTGCAGCGTTGCAGTACCGGAAAAGCCTTAGCGGCCGCCATACCTTGAGATGAGTGAGCCTTGTCTCCCAAAGGCGAGGGGAGATCAGAGGACTCAAGGTTATAGGATCGCATCCTGATCCTCCACTTAGCATAAGCTTCTCTGGCCTCAGTTCCCCCAGGAGGAAACGTGTAACTAGAGGGTTTTGCCTACTGAAAGGCCACCAAGAGGGGCGTAGTAGGCCGCTATAGCCGCCACGTGGACCTTCAGGGTGGAGTGGGCTAACCCTGCGGAGAAACAGGCCTGCAAGAACTCCAGCACTGTACCAAACGGGCAGTTAACTGGATCAAGCTGGCGGTCTCCGCACCCTGATTCTCAACTTCAGGGCGTACAGTTTCCTCATTGAGGGAGCGATCGGGGAAAGGCTTACAGACGAAGCCTCTGCCAAGTCTGTACCATAGCATCCAGCCCCAGCGGAGCTGGATGAGTCAGAGGTAACCAGAGGAGAGAGTGCGATATCTGACGAGTCGCAAACGGATCCACCACCTGGCCCAAACTCTCCATATCTGCTTCACCCCTCAGGGTGAGGCATCCATTCCCCGGGCCTCAGCCCCTGCCTCGACAGGAAGCCAAGCTCTTGGAGCGGAGGCCTCAACATGACAACTCTCTGGATCGAGAGAAGGCCTGCTACGCTCCTTACACTAGGTATCGCACCACAAATGGCGATCTCGCAGGTCTGGTAAACCACGGGCCAGGTGGTCACTCATGACCGCTCCCCAACCGGTGAGAGATGCATCCGTCGCTAGCGTTACGCGGCGACAGGAGCTCCCAGCACCAGGCCTTGAGACAAAAACCAAGGGTTTCCTCCACATGTCTAAGGCACGTAGGCATCGCCGCGTGACCTTGATCATACGAAGTGAGTTTTCCCCTCGGGGAGAATGCCTTGGTTTTGCGCCACCACTGTAGGGGTCTCATGTACAGCAGGCCAAAAGGTATCACGTTGGACGCAGCTGACATCAGACCCAGCAGTTTCTGAAACTGCTGACAGTGAGTGACCGGCCTTCTCTTACTCTCTTGACTGACGTGAGGATTGACTCGATCAGAGCAGGGGACATACGTACCTGCATCGTGGTCAGATCCCCACCACGCCCATATAAGTGGTTCTCTGTACTGAAGAAACACACTTTTCTGACGTTAAGTCTTAACCCCAACTCTTTCAGGTGAGCGAGAACGACATCTCGATGCCGAACCGCTTCCGCTCTGATGAGCTAATCGGGGCGAGAGTGCAAGGCCGAAGGCAAGAACCCGATATTGATACGCTTTGCCCCCAAAGCACATCTCAGGAACTTCCTGTGATGGGGAAGGAGTATGCGTCTTCCAGATCGCTCGTGACCACCAGTCCTCGGATCTGGTGTGAGACATGACCTGCTTGAAGAGAGCTTTCTAAACTTCAGTCGTATGACTGAGCGGTTCAGCTAACTTAGATTTAAAAAGGACGCAACCCCTTTCCCAGGAACAAAGAAGTACGGCTGTAGAACCCGGACTCTTTGTCTCGAGGAGGGACCACTTCGATGGCCTCCTTCCTCAGGAGAGTGCTCACTTCTTGTTCCATTACCAGAGCCTGCTCGGGACCCACCAGCGTGGGAGTGACCCCGATGAAAGGTGCAGCAGAGCGCTGCGATAGCCTGTTCTACAGTGTGCAGGACCCATCGAGACACATTTGGCAGTAGTCTCCACGCTACCAAATAGTCTACTACGGAAACCAGTCTCTCAAGACTGGCCTCTGGTGTACTTAGAGCTGCTAGCTCGGTGCCCTGAAGCGGAGGACCGACAGGGGACGGCCGCTCTAGCTGCTCTAGAGACCCCCGAAGGGGTGGCGAGCCTCCCAGCTCCGCTACATTTCTGGGCGGAAGAGACTGAGAGAAGCGCTCGCTGGAGACCGCTGCGCCCTGGAACACTGGCAGGGTTAGCAGACTGATCTCCTGAGGGCACTGAGGAGAGACGGGCACCGTGTGATGCGGTGTACACCGCTCTTCCCCAGAGGGGACGGCCCTCAATAGCCTCAGTAAGTACACCAGAGGCCAGTCTTGAGAGACTGGTTCCCTTAGTAGGTCACCTGGCAGTGTGGGAGCCCCTGCCAAGCGTGTCTCATTGGGTCCTGCCTGAGCAGACTCTGGTTCTTTAGTCTTCCTAAGCGATGACGCAGGTCTGAGGACCGTCATTTTCAATAGGAGGCTCCTGAGGTGTGCCTTGGGGTCAAAGCTTATCAATAGACCCCTACAGTGGTGGCTTAAGACCAAGGGGTTCTTCCCGAGGGGAAACACACTTTGCATGATCAAGGTCACGTGCGATGCCTATGTGCCTTAGACATGTGGAGGAAACCCTTGGTTCTTGTCTCAGGGCCTGGTGCTGGGAGCTCCTTGTCGCCACGTAATGCTAACGGCGGATGCATCCCTCACCGGTTGGGGAGCAGTCATGAGTGACCACCCTGCCTGCGGTCTGTGGAGTGATCGCCATCTCACGTGGCACATCAACTGCCTGGAGATGCTGGCCGTGTTTCGAGCACTCAAACACTTTCTACCAGACCTGAGAAATCACCATGTGTTGGTGCGAGCAGACATCCTGTCGAGGCAGAGGCTGAGGCCCGGGGAATGGATGCTTCAACCTGAAGTGGTGAAGCAGATATGGAGAGTTTGGGCCAGGCTCAGGTGGATCTGTTTGCGACTTTTCAGAATTAGCACTGTCCCCTCTGGTTATCTCTGACTCATACAGCTCCGCTGGGATGGATGCTATAGTACAGACTTGGCAGAGGCTTCGTCTGTACGCCTTTCCCCGATCGCTCTGCTCACAGGAGTTCTAGAGAGAGAGTGCACCAGGATTGGGTCCATCTATTGCTAAAACCCCATTCTGGCCATGCCGAGTATGGTTCTCGGACCTGATTTCTCTCATTGATGGCTCTCCATGGGGGATTCCCGTCAGGAGGCATCTCCTTTCAATGGCAGAGTGCATGATCTTTCATGCACCCTGAGGGGACACAACTCATAACCTCTGGTCTCTCAACTGAGGTTGCTGAGACCATCCTCTAATCTAGAGCTCCCTCAATGAGGAACTGTACGCCCTGAAGTTGAGACTCAGGGTGCGGAGACCGCCAGCTTGATCCAGTTAACTGCCTGTTTGGTATAGTGCTGGAGTTCTTGCAGGCCCGTTTCTCCGCAGGGTTAGCCCACTCCACCCTGAAGGTCTACGTGGTGGCTATAGCGGTCTACCACGCCCCTCATGGTGGCCTTTCAGTAGGCAAAACCCTCTAGTTACACGTTTCCTCCTGGGGGAACTGAGGCCAGAGAAGCGTATGCTAAGTGGTGGATCAGGATGCTATTCTATAACCTCGAGTCCTCTGATCTCCCCTCGCCTTTCGGAGCCAAGGCTCACTAATCTCAAGGTATGGCGGCCTCCAAGGCCTTTCTGGTACTGCAACGCTGCAGGGTAGTCTACGCCCCTCACATTCGTCAGATTCTTGACAAAGATTTGCGAGCCACTCCTGGCTCTTCTGTTCTCTTGCTATTGCTGTGCTCTTCCACAATAGGCAGGGATTTGCAAGTCTGGTGGCGTGGATATCTCGTTCCCCTAGCGTTTCTGATGCAGCTCGAGTTCCCAGAGGGGAACGTCCCAGGTTACGTATGTAACCATGGTTCCCCGAAAGGAACGAGACGCTGCGTCAGAAATGCTAGGAGAACGCTTTCAGCGATACCATGCTCTGAATCATATGTGTAATCAGTCCAAACGATGGGCCAGACGTCATGGGCAAGACGTCAAACGATGGGCAAGACGTCATGGGTTGCCCTAGCGTTTCTGACGCAGCATCTCGTTCCCACGGGGAACCATGGTTACATACGTAACCTGGGACGTTTTTTAACTTTATGTAATTTATTTGTAAATGTAAATGTTTGCCTCAAATAATTTTTTTTATAAAGATGTTTTGTTAGATAATATGAAAGTAGACAAAACAATGATGTAAAATGAAATACAACAGGTATATTACAAAGGAGCCCTGTCAGACCTACCGTACATTCTACGCCCCCCAGCTAAGCTACGGGCCCCTAAAATGAAAAAAAGGGATAGCTTAGTAAGAAGTAAATTTAAAACAAATAAACACAGAAAAAAACACCAGGCTAAATAATTTCAACACTATAACATAAAAACCTAAACACTATCGCTGACTCATGCATTGTGTCATGCGCTCTCTGCAATGATGATAAGTATGTGTCTTTATTTGTAATAAACAAAGAAACAACAAACAAACAAACAAACACAATTAGGCGAATTCACAAAGAATTTCGTGCAGGTGATTTTAGTGTACTAAACATACAGCAAGAAGCTAGAATATAGTATTTGGCAAAAAAACAAACAAAAAAAACCCATAAAAATCTTATACTATTTAATTTAATATGTAATGCTTTATAAATGATGACAAGTGGTATAAACAAAATAAATAACAAAAAAGGTCATTTTTTTATAAATAAAGTAAATAAAATTGGATGTTTAATTTATTGATCATTAGTTACTGCAAGCGATATGCATATGCATTTTTTTAAATTGCATACTAACAAAGTGATTACGATATAAATTATCCCATTGTTTTAATCATATTTGAATAATTTTGGCAAATCAAGTGCTGGATCTATCATCATGCATCTAGCAAGCCATGTTTATTCTGTGAAATTCTGCCTAAACATGTATAAAACGCACAAATTTAACAAGAAAAAACTATTTCTAACACAAAAAGTAAACAGTGAAATTTATAAATTCTCGATTTTGGGTGCACTTGGCAAAATAATTTATCTCAGTGTTACAGCCTAAATGCAAAGCTTTTAAGGACAAGCATTTAATTTATGTATTGAAGTCGTGTGGATTACTTGTGCATTATTGTGATGTTTCTATCAGCTGTTTGGACTCTAATTCTGACGGCACCTATTCACCGCAAATTATTAATTGGTGAGCAATGATGTAATGCTAAATATCTGCTCTGATAAAAAAAACATATATATATACTTAAATTCTACATCTTGGATGACCTGAGGGTACATTTTCAGTCAATGGATGTGAAGTAAGTCTGTAACTAATGATTTGTCTAGAAATGTTATCATCATTTCCATTCTTACATTGATGGGAAACAGTTTTATAGCAAAATCTGTCCCCTAATAAACTCGAGTTGCATTTTCTGGGAATCTATATCGCTAAACTTCATCAACAGAAGCCTACCTAAAATATGCAACAACTAAAATATACAGACAACATTCACAATTTAAACTTAATTATGATCAATAAAAATTAGCATCTGCCACACATTTATTCATTCATTAGTTTTTGAGAATTTCATAGAAGTATGATTAAAAATGGTAGTATATCATTCTGGCTGGGGTATTGTAAGGGATTTTACTTTTATTAATCCTAAAATGCCAAGCTAGAGTCGATGTCCATGTTAATGCCTTGTTTGCAAGCGACTTTATGTGGTTAAATAATCATCAATTAAAGGGTCTGAGAGGTATATGCATTTGTAATATTCTTTTTTAATTGTTTTTTTATTTTACCTATTATGTTAATATGTTTGCTTATAGAAGAAACATACTTCCAAAATGGTTCACTTGTTTTCTTCTTTTAGACAATTCATTGAGCACAGCAGTGTAGCTATGATCCCACATGAAATTCTGATGTCAAATGATTGAAAACACCTGCACAATCCATGTCATATATGATAATAATTTCATTTTTTATATTTATCTCTGAAAAGAAAAATAGTACATAAGGCATGTATACATTGAAAAAAATATCTAAACATATCACAGTAAATTTGGAAAGAGAAGCACATATAACAAGTTTTGAAACATTAAAGGACTTCAAAAAAGAAGAAAAAAGCCATCCTTTACTCACTCTCAATTAATTCCAAACCCTTGGTTTATGGAGAACATGAAAGTCATACAGGTTTGGGATGAGACAAGGTTGAGTAAATGATGACATAATTTTTATTTCAGGGTGAAAATTAAGAACATTGAATCCTCCTAATCTTGATAGCCATATAGTTATAACTCTACTCATATCAATAATATAGTTTGGACAAATAAAACATATGTTAATAGAGAGGGAGTGTGATTTCATGATAGTTTTGGCATTAAATTATAAGCAAGCTACATTTTTTTAAATCATTTTTGGTTTTTGGTGATCCCATTATCCCAATAAATCATCATCATGGCATCTACATTTCACAGCTACAAAGGACACATTGCCGTATTCGTTTATAACCATACTTTACATAATTTTCTTTACTTACTGTATTGACAATGGTAAAAAATGTAGCTGCTACTTTGAAACAGCATGAATTAGCATAACAAACAAATGCAAATACTTATAACAACAGTATAGTAACAGCAACAAAAGAGGCAAAGGGTCACAATAAATGCCTGAGATTCATGCAAGGTTTGCAAAAAATATCCAAGGGCTTAATTTTAATGGCCTTTTAAGTGCTGTTTAAAATTAAATTGACACATGCAGTGACAGGTACAGATAAACACAGGACTTGCATAGAATGAATGAAGATCGGGAGAACATCTGCGATATCTTCAGCACCTTAAAAAACATCTTTCCATTCCCTGAACATGTCTCTTAGCAAATCAAAAACAAATGAAAACTGGATCAATTCATCAGTCTATTGCACCTCTGAGGGAACAAAACATTATTTTACTAATGGGTCAATTGTTTTATAGAAGAATGTATTAGCTCATAATGCATCATATAATTTCTTTAACATGACATGGTTCCCTTTTAGCTGTTTTCTTATGGCTAAAACCCCTTCCTTGGATAAATCTCATCATGAAATAGCATATCATAGATTTCCACACCATGGACATTTAGAATATAATAACAGAATATCCATTTAAACATTTTAAATACATACATCCCCCCCCAGTTTTTTTCAATGTGATTCTCTTATTTCTGACATAATAAAAAGATGAGGCAAAATATTCTATAAACACAAAGCAAGTTAAGAAGCCAAAACAATATATCTCCTCTAGTTTAAGGGATAGTTCACCCAAAAATGAATATACTGTCATTATTTGTTCAGCCTCATGTCATTCCTACATTTCTTTCATCACAAAAGAATATATCAATAGGGTAAAATACTGCTTGGATCTGACTTTCAATATAGGCACAAAACAGCTTTTAATTTTTTTTAATACATTTGTATTAACTTATTTTGGACTTAGTAGGTTTGAGACAAAGTAAGGTTGTGTAAATAAATTTTCAGGTTTGAGTGAACTATCCCTTTAATGTAGAAAAACAAACAAACAAAAGTGTCCATTTATTAAGCACTGATAAAATAATGTATTATTTGAAGGCTATCTTCTCATACTCTCTAATTATGTAAACTGTTAGATCAGTTAAAACTGTATAAATCGATATCTCCCATGTGCAACAGGACACACATCAGCAAGAGATTGATGAGTTCAAAATGACATCACTAGTGATGACGGTGTCAGTTCATTCAAACCGTGCCACTCTGTGCGTCACAAAAGGAGCAAGGGCAGTTGACAGGGTCTTTAATGCCAAATCACTGGCTAGGCTTAGAGTTAATTGATATAAGATGGTTTCAATGGTTAACTGTTTTAATGGATGTTCTATGTTGTTAATTTTTTTGGTAACACTTTATTTTGATAGTCCACTTTAGACATTCTATTAAGTAACTTTGCAGCTACATGCCAACTAGCAGTCATTAGAGTATTAGTAGACTGTCTACTTAATATCTTCTAACAACAAACAACATACTGACTATGAGAAACTTTGTAAGCATATGTCAACTTATTCTACTAACCCTAAACCTACACTAACAGTCTACACTGAGAGTTAGTAGACATATAGTTGCAAACTAATGAGAATTAGTTGACATTGTTACAAAGGGGATATCTCCTCATCTACCACCAATGTGCAGCATCCACCTGAATGATGCGACGGTAGCCATAGTGCCAGAACGCCCACCACACACCAGCTTACTGGTGGAGAGGAGACAGAGTGATGCAGCCAATCAGTGTATGGGGATGATTAGGAGGCCATGATGGTCAGAGTTCAATGGGCGAATTCGGCCAGGATGCCAGGGTAACACACCTACTTTTTTCGAAGGACATTCTGGGATTTTTAATGACCACAGAGAGTCAGGACCTCAGTTTAACGTCTCACCCGAAGGACGGTACTTTTTAAAGTATAGTGTCACCGTCAATATACTGGGGTGTTAGGACCCACACAGACTGCAGGGGGAGCACCCCCTGCTGGTCTCACTAGCACCTCTTCCGGCAGCAACCTAGTTTTCCCAGGTCTCCCATTCAGGTACTGACCAGCTCAACCCTGCTTGGCTTCAGTGGGCAACCAGTCTTGGGCTGCAGGGTGATATGGCTGCTGTGATGATAATCGAATCCATGATCTTGGCGTTGCTGGCGCCATGCTCTACTATTTGAGTTAAAGGAAATTATAAGTTCTACTAACTTATAGTTAGTAGAATGTCTAAAGTGGACTATCAAAATAAAGTAACCATTTTTTTTAAATTGGTATTTTTGAAGTTTGAAACTAAAGGTAAAAATGCAAATGCACAGACAAAATCCAGCTATAAAATATAATGATCATTAATAGTGAATTTCATAATTTACTCAAAGCAAATTAAGATATGTCTAGCTGCTTGAATATTTGTGCAATTACTTTTGATAGTTAAGAATTAAAACATTTGTTACCACTGAATGGGAACATGCCAAAACACTGGCAAATCTCAATAAATAATTGTATTGTAATATTGTATATTAAAATTATCGTTTACACTCGTTAATAATTAATAATATGACATAATGGTGCATCATACTATAAATTGTGTATATATATAAATAAAAAGTGGTCCTGCAACCACAAATGGAATTTAACAAGAGACTTTCGACCAACTTTTCTTAAAATCACAACTAGTTCAGAAGGGATTTTCATTCCTCTTCTCTTCAGTAGCTTAAAATGAACTTTTTAACAGAAAAATATTGCCTTAAACTTTGGCATGATGATTTTTATTTTCAGTAAACAAAATAGTTTCATATAGCTTCTGTTCTAAATAAACTACTTAAACCTAGTACATAAAAATATATTGAGTTAAGGAATGTTCATCTTACATTTTTCTAACATGATATCTATTTTTCTATGCTAACTATATTGAGGATATGTGTAATTTTTCATAAGTGTCACAGTGTCTCATTTCTTTTTTTATAATGGTAGCACAAGGAGATTGAATGTCCTGAAAGCAAATAAATAAAATATTCAGATAAACAGATTGGCAGATAGATAGATAGATAGATAGATAGATAGATAGATAGATAGATAGATAGATAGATAGATAGATAGATAGATAGATAGATAGATAGATAGATAGATAGATAGATAGATAGATAGATAGATAGATAGATAGATAGATAGATAGATAGATAGATAGATAGATTTAATTACATGATTTCATTAAAATATTTGATTTAATTTCTTTTTTCATTTATGCACATTTTGTACATATAGGTTCCACATGCTGTGTGTGTCCTGTGGAGACAAATGCAGATGGTCCCTTACATACAGAACAAGTGACTTGAAATGGAGAAGATGATTATGACAAATCCCAAAAAATGAAACATAATGGAAAAGGGAGATTCAGACTCTGTTTTGCATTTTATATTCTTAATTAAAAAAAAAAATCAATACGTTTGTGAGTCTGTGGGAGTCAAGGTCACAGTTATGGAACATTTATGAGAAAAACTGTATGAGAATTACAGGAGCAGTCATTTTGTGAAGCTACGTAGAAAGTACAAAACTACAGTAGTGCTGAGCGATAGATTTTCATTTCTGTAATTCAGATTGCAATTGTTGAATAGATGTCTAAGTAGCTAAAACTATATGTGATGGGAAATTTATATTAATAAATAAATATTATCTTTATTACATAACACATGCATTATATATTTAATTAACAGAGTGCAGAGGAGCAGCAGAATTGTGCAAAAGCTTTGATAGTATGCACTTACATCAAATGCAGTGAAATACTGAAATAAAATGATTGTCTTTCCAGTATAGAAGGTTTTGCATGTAATCATGAAACATACGTTGTAGTGGACTAATTAATATAAAATAATATAAATGCAATATAATCCAAAACTAAATTCATAGTTTCAGAAAAGCACCTAACAATGCAGTTTTTTAAAATGCCATTACCTGATTTGATATTTAATACTAAATAACAGTCATTCAAATCATATAAAATTAGTCAATAATTTTAGTTAGGGCTTATCGGTTTTGTAATTGAGAATTGTACATTTTCATGTATGCTGTTTTTCATAAAAGCTCATTTTAGATATTTTAAGTGTATTCAGAATACAAAATGTGTATTTACTGAGCAGGGGACAGTTGTGTTAACCGGGGCATATTCAGGAAATTATTAGTTATGTGGGTCTCCATGACTTATTACGAACACAATAAAAATAGTTTTAAACATAATTTTTTCCCCACATATATACATATCACATTTATGAAAGGGACATCATATTTATAGACTGTGATACAATTCACAGTCTTAATCAGACTGTAAACTTTTAAAGAGATATGATATTGGTTATGACTTATGATTTAGTACAAGGCACAACAATTTTTTACTCAGTCATCTAGTCTAACATGTTAAAATAGTGTTTTCGCATCTGTAATGATTAAATACTGATATTTTGCACAGCTGTAACTACACCTTTAGTATTGTGGGAGTCAAAAAGCAGTTATAGAGAAATCTGAAATTGAGAGGGACACCCATTTTTTATTGTTCTGTGAAATAAATGGCTTCCTTTTCCATCCTTGATTATAGTATTTCAATAATAAAAAGATTTACCACTCAGCACTACTTTGTAAATGTCCACAGCTTCTTTCTATATATGCTAGCTAGTAATTAAACCGCAAATGTAGAGTTACAGTAAATATAGTAAGGGCTTTTGCTTGAGTTAAAATACCATTTCAATTTCTTTAAATTTGTTGAAATTTCTTGACTTCTTTAAATCCATCTATATGTGACTCTGAAACGGAGAACAAAAAGCTCATCATGATTGCTGTGCATGATCCATCATATTAATTTGGCATGAAAAGCAAAAGCGTTGTGTGACAGCTCTAGGGATGTTCAGTTTGCTGTTCGGACCAATATAATGGGTTTCCACTAAAAGGCTTTTAGAATAGATGATTTTGATGTCAAATAAGTTCAAATATGTTGTTCTACAACATAAATGAAAGAATCATAGTTCAAATGTGATTTTTTTAAACTTTAAAAAAAGTTGCTACATAAGAAAATAAATGGAGGGCCATTAAGCACTGTCATGACAAAATACACAAAAATAGTACATTTAGGGGTACAACAGCTTTTCACTGGGGCAGTAGCCTCAAAGGTACCTTCTTTACCCTCTAAATGGTGCATATTAGTACCTTAGAGTAGTAATATGTACCCTTAAGGTAGTAATATATACTTTTATGGTATGGTAAAGAAACGGTAAAGAAGGTACAAAGGCTACTGCCCCAGTGACAAGCTGTTGTACCCCTAAAGGTACAATTTATTTTACATTTTATTTTCAACAATGCACTTATTGTGTTCATGTTGTGTTGCAAAACTCTTTTGCTGCTCTTGTGTAAGTGTAGCAGTTACACTGTTACAACAGTGTAATTACAGATGTAATTAAATGCAGGTATTTTTGTCACTGGAATTGAAAGTGCATTGTATAAAATAAAAAAATAGTAAATGTTAGTGCCAAGTAGTTAATATAGCACGTGCAGAGATCATTGTTATAGTTCTAAAGTAGCAACTTGATAGCAAGCACACAATGGTTTCAAAGTTCACATTAGATTTGACCATTTGTGTTGTAGCACATCTGTTAATATTAATCTTAACCATAAAAGTTATTATACTCAAATAAATCTCAATTAGAAATGTATAAAAATCCAAATTAGCCTTTCATGTTGGCCTACAACCTGAACTCATGACTGATATCCTCAGTCACTAAAGTTAACGGTATTCAATATTTTCACCCGTCAACAAAAAAGTTAAATAACTAACTTAAAAACAATGCAAAGAAGTATATTGAAATAATTTGCCAAATTTAAATGATTTAGATTTATTTGATAAACATTAAAAGTATAAGCCAAAAAATTTGCATCTTTCAACTATATTCATAACCTCTTTTGGTCAGACTGAGCGGTGAGGTAATTCACCACTGTCACAAACACTGCTTTACCCATAGACAAAACATTGACGGTGACAGTCAGACAAATTGCGACATTCCTTACAATGCAAATGACATTCATGATTCATTTCCGTGGTGATGTAAACAGATTTTATGATCCAGCACAGAAAATGGTTCCATCAAGAATAGCTACACTATCCCCGTTATGTCACAACGGCACCTTCTCCTTTTGGCATTTGAGCCAAGCTATCATATTTTTTTGCAGAGAGAAAAGGGACAAGCTCTTCTCTGGATGCAGGTGTATAGTTTTGATTCAGAAACAAAGTCAATGTCTGTTTCAGTGATGAGAATGATCAGAAGGAAAGAGATAAGTAGGACATTGGTCCACTAGTGTACTTTCTGCACCAGAGTTCAAGGCTGGCGCTTCTTTGACCGTCCGCTCGACTGCAGTTCTTCTTCTTCTTCTTGCCAGAGTTTAGTTTGGACCGTCCCAACGGCTTGGACAGCGGTGGGCCGGTGGTGCGTCTATCTGGACTGGCAGGACTGGTTGGGCTATTGGTGGTCGTGGTTCCTTCAGGAGTTCCCTCAGTGATCTCAATGCGCGGAGGCTCCATCAGATCGAAAATGTTGAAGGCAGCCGGTTCTGGCTGACACATTACTGAGGCGTCTGCAGTGTTTTGTCTCACCAGACCGTTAGCGCCGGTCTGGACGCCAACGGACACCCTGTCGCTGGTGCTGGAACTGGTGCCAGTGGCAGCTTCTCGGCACATGGTCCACATGTTATAGCACTGGGTGAAATTAAAGAAGTTGCTGTTGAAAGTCTTGAGCTCTCCGCAGACATCCCTGCGCAGCTCCGCTAGCTCGTAGCGCATCGCCGATATCTCCTCCTTCCACTGCATGTTGAAGGCAGCCACCATGTTTGCAGACTCCTTGAAAGCCTGAATAGCCTGTGGGACAGGAGGATCCGGTGGGGGCTGGGACGGGGGCGGACACGGGACTCGGTAGGCATGCTTGGAGCTAGGAGGAATGGAGATAGCCGTGACCGTGGAACTGGTGCTGTGTTGACTACGTGCAGCGTTTTCTCTTTCAAATCGCTCAATTTCCTGATAAGCTGAGGAGCTGGCGCCATCATCGTCCTCAACCATATCCTCATTTAGCAATGAGGTGCCCTCCATTGCATCATACCCTTCTGGAAAACAAATTTGAATATGGAGATAGGGAAATTCAAAGGGGTGAACAGCAGTGGAATTCTGGAAGCCTCTCACTTTATCTAATGTCAACACTTGAGTGTGTCATATTAGCAGTATGTGAGTAAATGCCCTGTTCACACAATTTTCAGTTGCACACTGCATTTGTTCCTAGAAGTAAACTCAGGAACTTTCATATGTATTAAGTAGTAGTATCCCAGAAAAAAAAATATTGCCAAAATCGTACCCCTAGGGGTACAACAGCTTGTCACTAGGGTAGTACACTTAAAGGGACACCCTTGTACCTTCTTTACCCCTGCACAGTTCATAATAGTACCATAAGAGTACATATGTGACCCTGGACCTTAAGTCGCTGGGGTATATTTTTAGCAATAGGCAAACATACATTGTATGGGTCAAAATTATTGATTTTTCTTTTATGCCAAAAATCATTAGGACATTAAGTAAAGATCATGTTCCATTAAGATATTTTTAAACTTCCTACTGTAAATAAATAAAAACGTAATATTTGAATAGTAAAATGTATTGCTAAGAACTTAATTTGGACAACTTTAAAGGATATTTTCTCAGTATTTTGATGTTTTGCACCATCAGATTCCAGATTTTCAAATAGTTGTATCTTGGCCAAATATTGTCCTATATAAGCTTTCAGATTATATATAAATCTCAATTTCGAAAAATTGACCCTTAAGACTGGTTTTGTGGTCCAGGTTTCTAAGGTTACATATTATTACTACTAGTCCAGGTACTACTATGCACCCTTTAGGGGTAAAGAAAGTTCAAATTTGTCCTTTTGAGGGATGTACCCCAAAAGGAACAACTTAAAAAAAAAAAATTCTGACAGTGCATGGAAAGAGACTGAAGAACAAGACTGCACATTAGATTTATGAGGAAGAAATTCAGTTTTGCACCTAATACTTAATTGCGGGCTGGTGATTTTATTCTGTTTAATTTTCAGAAGAAGCAAGCAAATATCTGTTTCCAATTAGGTTTAATGCAGGGGCGTCGTTAGACCTTTTTTACTGAGTCATGAGACCAAGTTAAATACCACTATGTCCAAATAAAATATTACTTATACATTCTAATGTGTTAATGGGATCGATTTTTATCAACTTGAGAATCATTTTCACTGATGATATTTCAGCAATCAAGTCATGTGTTTTTTATATATGTTTTTTATCATACTGTTAAGTATCTGTGTTGCCAGATTTTCTAATCTGTTTTGAACCAACTTGTCAAACGGATTTGCAAACATGTCTGAAATTGTTCGTGATTTAGTTTGATTAATTTGGATAGTTCATTAACGCACTGAATCATTCTAGCCAGGTTTATTGAAAATACATGTGCCTACCTACGTTTTCTACGAAACTCAAAAAACGTGTCTATGAATCTCTGCAGTTTCCAGTTTTTCTCTGACAATTTGTATACCTTTTCAGACAAAGTATGATTAACAGAGTTTCAATTTAGACAGCATAATTTTTGCGTAGTTCCTTGCACAATATTATGTTATGACTTAAAAAACATTTTAACATGCTATCTAGTAGGTTTAGGGTTGTGTTTGGTCTAGGATATATGTTATATAGAGCATTAACTTTACTAGAGCATTAACAACGTAATAAATATGTAGCAATACGTGCCTGTAACAATGCAATAAAAACATGGCTATGGCCACGAAATTGAACATGCATTTTAGCAAAACTCACTGGTCATTTAACTTTTTAAACTGCCACAAAACATGCAATGAGGTACGCACTGTAATATTTGGGGTTGCAATAACGGTGCTACAAGCATTTTTTTTCAATGAGCTTGGGTTGGAATCGTTTGCAGAAGTTTTTCACACCAAAATAATAGCAGGATCAGTGGCGTCGCTACGAATTTTGGCCCCTTGCATTTAAAATTTTGCTACGTGGCACACTCAAGGTCACAGTCATTTGAGGGGGGTATTGTTCTGGGCCAATCTCAACCTCTGGTCCCTATTCACGTTGTTCCCCTTTTACCCTGGTAGCTATGCCCCTGAATTTGATATTTCATAAGACTGGATGAGGTGGATATTTACCTCCATTGTAGGAAACAACATGTTGGCTATCATTTGTCAACAACAAAGCCCATCTTCACTTCATGTGCAACTTGTAAAGGACATTGTACTGCAGGGATAGACATTTTTTATCCATTTATATCCAAAAAAGGTGAAAGGCTAGAAGCGCCCCTAGTTTAATGAAAGTGTTCATATTAAGAATTTACTAAATGAAATTCATTGCAGATTGTGTTTTCAGGGTCTTTCACTTTCTTTTACTCACATACATTTAGCTTTCAGATATGTGTTTACACTGCCTTCTCACTCACGTCAAAGAACATCTCATCTGTTCAGCCTTTCCATCTCTTCACAGCATAACCAATCAAAACAATATATCAATGCTATTAACCCCTTTTATCAAATCACAGAGCATTCTGGCAAATGTGGAGGCTAATTTTAAGGCCTGTCTTGTTTTTGTGCAACAGAAAAGATGAAAAGGCAATAAAATGTCACCCAATCATTCAGACAAGGAGATATGAACCCTATTGAATATGTTAAAAAGCCCATCTATCGAGCTGATTGGACCATGTGGAGATTATAGGGGCGGGATTAAGAAGAAACACGATCCAATAAAGTCCTTTGTGAGGGCTGCACCAGGCAGAGGCTGCAATCCCACTGTCCATCACAGCTGAAATCTTCCACACCAGCTCTTACTTCCAACCGCATTTTGCTGGCCACGTTTGTCCTCCAAGGATGCCAAGGTTGGTAAAAAAATTAAGAGAAATGTTAAAATTGACCCAACCATTTTAACAAACTAACAAAAAAAATTTGAAATAAAAATGTATAAGAATTGTCTGTGACATGTTGTCAATAATCACAGAATTTAAACTCATCCCTGTAAACGAAATGAATTTACAGGTACATAATTACACTTACAATGGATTTCTATGGGGCAAGGCATTGCACCAGAATAAATACAGTGTTGCAAAAATATCACCACAATACTTAAACATTACACGTCAACATGAGACTAGTGTGATAATATCACAAAAAATGTTGATCTTCACAATTGTTCTTTTAAACTCTCCAGAATATCTCACCCCACAGACTTTCATTGTAAGTGCACATCTTTTTTTTTCTTTCTTTTTTGTTATATAATCAAAAATATTTTCTGTGGTAATCAACAACATTTAATTCTGAAAAAAATAAATAAATTGAAATGCCTTTTATAGAAAAGCATTGCTACTTTGGCAACTGAACACTGGATCTGACCTTTAGTAATGTGTTTTTCAAAGGTCTAATCCTGATTTAGTAGAGAAGGCAGTGCAAAAACACACATATCCATTGAAAGATGTATGCGTGTTGACATTATAATACCTGTGACAGGCATCTCTCCAGCTGCTTTTTCCCCTGGATCTCCTTCCTGTGATGGCCAACGAGAGGCCATGTTGCCCACCCTCCCTCTGCACCATCACAGAACACCCAACACTTTACTCAATGATTTTAGCGGCAACTAAATTTAGCTTCATCTACTCGTAAATTTATATGATATGCTTGATAACATTACTCTGATTGGTCGGTGCTTTTGAATTAACTATAGAACAATAGAGCATCGATACCAGAGCTCAAACAATTATTTGAACTTTCTTAAAAGTCTTTAAGGGAAGAAAGCATCTAATTTAGGATCTACACATACACAAATGATGGTTCTCTTTGTAAATCCAAAGTAGTACAGGACTGCTGAAACAAGAAGTCCTCCAGAGTGAAACAGAGTGGATGAAATCCTTTTGAAATCCTACAGCCGGTTGACTTGAGCTGACAGGGATTGCATACAGAGCCATATGTGGTGAAAGGACTTCAGCGGAGTGAGACGGTGGGATTGGAGAGCTCTCCTTTCTCCTTAGAGTCCTCAGTGTGTTGTCAGTATGAGTTTTTGACAGTATGAAGGTCCAATCAAATCAAACTCCAGTTTGAATAACAAACACAAATAAGCGACCAAAGAAATCATACAAAACAAATTAGCATTTTGGTTTTCAAATGTAAACAGTAAAAAAAAAGTATTTTTAGAGTCATTTGACATCAGTTTGTGATATTTCAATAGGGTTCATAGCTTGTACACGTGTACACCAAACACAGCAGGGGTGTTGGGACAAGGTGCGGAGGCGGCATTCTGCTTGCATAAAGAAACTGTGACACGTGATGCACACTTTCTCATGAGTATGTGCTGCACAAAACCTCCACACTTACTTAGGTCTAAGTAAGGTCTTAGGTCTTAGGTTAGGTCTTCCTAAACCCATTTAGGTTGTGAAAATTACTCATTAGTTAGGATTAACATTAAAACAGGATTAGGATAATTAGCATTTGTTTTCACCTCCAGTTTTGGAATTCATACAGAGATTATTAAATCATAATTCAATTAGTGCATTAACAAACCAACCATAATTTCACCTCAGTTAGAGAAAAATTCAATATTTCGATGAAACTATTTAAACTTTTTTCAATGCAAAAAATATTCTACTAAAACAGTCATCAGTTTATGTAATGCAATGTAATAAATAATATAATAAACCCTTAAGTGGTTAACAGACATCTTGGTTGTTTCTTGTTTTTTCTAAAATAATCTAATATTTTCTATAAAATAAAACATTTAACCACGTGGAGAGGTTGGCTTAGAATACAGAAGTAACTATATATATATATATATATATATAATAAACTTATCTAAAATAAAAATAATATAATATTCACTAAATATTATGCCTTGAACACTAGGCATTAGCATTTAGTTTTTAAAATTGAATTCTGAGAGAACTCAAAAACAAGTGCATATTACTCTAATTAATTTTGTTGAAAAATGAAAACTTTAATTTCACTAGTTTTTCAAGCAAGTATCTTGATTTGACTTCTGAAGCATTGTGAATTTCTTTCGACTAATGTAGATGTTTTATGCAACACATAATATAAAATAAAATGGATTATATAGTTCACAGTCATTGCTTTTTGCATTCAGAATCAGGACTGAAACAGCATTTAAAGTTTACCAAAACGTTTTTATTTTTATTTGTTTTATTCCTAAACCATTTCAGTATTTAGAAGACATTAAAGGACTGTGAACACGTCTAAAGCCGGCCTTCCTACCCAACCTTAACCTGACTTTCTGACACTTGCCCATGGCGTGTTGCATGCTCTGGACAGCTGTGCTAGTTAAAAGCATGCTGAGTTGTGTCTCTGCCTAAGTCCCTCTGACCCCCAGTCTAGCCTTTCAATACCACTGGACCCAACCAATCAGAAGCCCAGAAAAGGACGCATGACTCATGCAAAGGGAATTGCAGGCAACCGTCTCTCAACACTCGGGGAGCACAGACGCAGAAAAGCAAACACACACAACAGACAGGAGCCGATGGAAACGACAGTCAAGTCAGTCATCTCTCAAGCACAAGGGAATCCCACTGTACATATGTAGGTATACCAGAGTATGTAGTTCAGCATGTGCTGAATATATGGCGGGTATGTGCTCTAAGACTTTTCTCTCTCTCTCTCTCTCTCAGGTGGGATTTGAGGCATACGGTTACCTGTTGTGGATCTGAGAGTTGAAGTGACAGTAGAAGATGTCATTGAAGGCAAGCAGTCGTCATCTTGGGAATACCCAGCCTGAATTGCACGCAGGTAACTGTGGCTTCGAGTGCGGAAAGAGCCGGGAAGGTCCAAGGCCTCCACGGCCTGGGATTCTACTTCGCTAAAAACGGACTCGCAAACTGACTCAAACTGTCCATTGACCTCAGTCTCACTCACCTGAGAGACAAAAACAGGAATAGCAGTCCTTAATTTTTCCTCTTCCTTTCTCTTTCTCACTTTGATTCTTCCCCTTTGCACAGTAAATATGAAGGAGTGTTAGCAGGAGAAATATACCACTGGCAATTTCAGACCTTGAGCGTCTCAGTAGAATTATATCAAAAAGCAACAAGATAAGAGAAAACATTTCAGACTGGAATATAATTTCTTAAGAGGTAAATTAAGAAAAGCAGATTGTTTGAAGAACTTTCAGAAGGAAAATGACACAAACAGTCAACAGCAACAGAAAGCAAGAAAACTGAGATTTTCATAAACCAAGCATAATAAGATGACGGCTAACTTTCCAAAAAAAAACTTCAATATTAAGCTAACAGATATATAGTCTTTGTAACTTAAATTACTGCTTTTAAGTCTTCCCAGAACTACAACACAAATTTGAACACTTTCCCTACCATAATTAAAACAATTTCCAATGTGTTTTATAGTTTGCATGTTCTATAAAACCTACATAAAACTTCTAAATTGTAACCTAATCCATCAATAAAATCCTGTAAAAAGTCACCTACCTAAAGCCCACATCAACTAACACTACCCCAGCTAAACAGACCTTGACTTCAGCTTTCTGACATCCTGTTTTAACAGTTGCTTGTATGAACAGAATTTAGCAAAGGTAACATCACATCAAGTTATTGTATCTCTAACCAAACATGATAAAACGTTATGTTCTTAAATAAATATCTCCACAACTCTGTTGGGACAAACAAACAAACATTCCAGTTTAAGGTGGTCAGGCTGGTCAACTAGCTCAAAGTGTTTTTGGAACACTGTCAAGTAGCTAAATCATCTTAGCCAAGATGGTCTGCCAGCTATAACCAGGCTGGTCAGGTACTGGGGCTCAAAGGCCCTGTAAGATGGTATTTTGGGGGTCAACCACCTAAATCAAGCTGAGTTTTGGAACATAATTAATCAGCTCAACATATTCCCCACTTGCTTAGCCAAGGCATGCTACAAATTCCACTCCGGTTGACCAAAATGGCATCCCAATTTGTCTTTGGCCGGACCAGCTGGTCGTTCTTTTGGTCAACCACCTAAATCAAGCTGGGTTAATGAGCTCAACCTATTCCCCACTAGCTTAACCAAGATGGTCTACCAGCTTTTACCAGGCAGGTACTAGGTCTCACTGGCCCTGTCAGTTGGTAATATGGGGGACCAACCACCTAAATCAAGCTGAGTTTTTGAACATAGTTAATGAGCTCAACATATCCCCCACTTGCTTAGCCAAGGCGGTCTACCAATTCTAATCCAGTTAACCAAGATGACCAGTTAACCAAGTTGTTCTTGGTCCACCCTCCTGGTACTTCTGCTGCTTAGCCACCCAAATCAAGCTGAGTTTTGGAATGTAGTTTATTAGCTTAATATCTCCAGCAGTTTAGCCAAAGATGTCTACCAATTCGAACCAGATTGACAAAGATTAATGTCTTTCTCTACCTGACCAGCTGGTAGTTACACTGGTCAACCACCTAAATCAAACTAGGCTTTGGAACATAGTTAATCATCCCAACCTATTCTGCACTAGCTTAGCCTAGGTCATCTATCAACTCCAACCAGGCTAACCAAGATAACCTAGCAGATTAAACAAGACCCCAAAAGGAGTATTCAACTGGACAAACTTGGATCATCTAATGATCAGTCAACACCCCTTAATGAATCACAGATCATTCAACTTAAGTTAGCATAATGTCTTCAAAAGTCTATACTCTCCAAATCAGCTCAAGACACAATCTAAGAAAAGAGCAGAGCATCTCAGACAGCTAAGGCCCGCTGATTGAAACCACTTACTGTATGTAGATTGTCCTTGCTTGTATCAGTGTGTCAGTGCCATGTGGTATTGTAGTGGTTGGACTCACCTGGCTGACACAGCTTGCCTGACTGAAGGTACTGACTGCACGCATGTAGCTCTGGTTTCTGGAGCGAAACTGTGGAGGGTTGAAGTTGGTTGCTGGGTCCAGAGACACGCTGGGGTGAGGGCGCATATCTCTCGTTGTTTGCAAGTGGTAACCAGAGCTAAATGGAGGGAACAACCAAAAACTAATGTAGCCAAAGAGTAACCTATTCAGAATTAGTTTGTAGGATCACTCTGCAATAACCAACAATGGTGAACTTTTGGCAAACTCTGAGGTTATTATTTAAGATAAAGTGATTTGGTTAACAGCTTTGCTGTCATGAACCCAAATGTAAGACATTTTAAGTGTGCAAACTTATATGCCACATATAAAGACAGATTCGTTTATTTAGTCATTTAGCATACACACCAAAATGAAGATGCAGCAAGCAAACTATTTTCCCAGAGGTGTGAAGGAAACATCATACATTATGGTTGTTTTTGGACACCAATGAGCATCAACCATCTTATTTTTACTATATTTCCAAATTAGTTATTGCTTGGAATTTTTTAATAGTGTGATGGCCTAACAGAGATAAACCGTCACACCATGTGACATGTTACAGCGAGGCCTCAGAACACACATTATCAGTGCTTCAGGTGGATGCTGCACATTGGTGGTGGTTGAGGAGATCCCCCTCACAATGTAAAGCGCTTTGAGTACCCAGAAAAGCGCTATATAAATGTAACAATTTATTATAGTCTCAATCCAAAAGACAGCAACTATCTGTCGGCAGAAAATACCAGACAACCATACGGATAGGAGAGAAAGTGTGTAGGGAGCAAAAGAGAAATTGCATGACCTTTTTGAAGCCTCTAACACTTCCTCACTGCCAATACATCTCAAACATCAACAGCATTCCCTTCTTCCTCAGTTCCCTTTCAGTCGGTCACCCTGAGTCACGTCAGATTACTGACGAAATTGGGATCTCGACAGAGAGAAATATCCACTTCGAGTGTAACTAAACGAGCCAATGAACATTGGAAATTTCTCTAAATGAGCAACAAGGGTGATCGCGTCTTTTTAAAGATGTCTTATCACCCGTGTGTTTCTGGGTGTGGTCATTTTAGAGTCAGAGGTGATTTGAGGATTACGGTGAGGGCTTCCCCAAGTGGAGTTCCTCACCCCTCAAGCAGCTGGGGTGCCGTTGGATCGGGCTGTGATCTCTGCAGAGTGAGGTACTCCACCCGTTTCCTTCGGTGCTCCCCCTGACGACCGGATGTTGAACGCTGCATCGGAGGGCTCTCTCTCTCTCGCTCTCTCCGTGGATGACGACTCGGCTGTGTTGCACCCTTTGGGTGTGGTAGCGTTGTCCGAGCCAGACCCAGCGATGACGGCTATGCTTTCCTCAGGCTGCCGAGAATGTCCTCCACCGCATCTCAATCCTTCAAGGTGGTTTCTCGGTGGGGGCTGTGCATTCTCCATCCCCAGGCGGTCCAACTGATTTGGAGTCGGTTCATAGTTGCTCAGGTAGACCTGTTTGCATCTCCAGAAACCGCCCATTGCCAATGGTTCTACTCCCTATCCGAGTCAACGCTCGGCAAGGATGAACTGGCACACAGCTGGCCCCAGGGCCTGTGCAAATATACGTTCCCCTGTGCAAGATCAGGGAGGACGAGGAGTAGGTCCTGTTAGTGGCTCCATATTGGCCCAGCAGGACCTGGTTCCCGGAACTCATGCTCCTCGTGACAGCCCCTCCCTGGCCAATTCCTCTGAGGAAGGATCTACTTTCTCAGAGACGGGGCACCCTCTGGCACCCGCGTCCAGACTTGTGGAAACTTCATGTGTAGTCCCTGGATGGGACACAGAGGTTCTAGGTGAAGTGCCCCAGGAGGTAGCTCTCACTATCGCTTCAGCACGAGCACCGTCCACAAGGTGGGCCTATGTGCTAAAGTGGAACCTGTTCGTCGAATGGTGTTTTTCTCACCGCGAGGACCCCCGGAGATGTTCGATCAGAGCCGTGCTGTCCTTCCGGCAGCAAGGGTTGGAGAGTAGGGTGTCCCCCTCCACCCTTGCTGCAGGTTTACGTTCCTCCACCCCCAAGGTTTACATTTCTGCTATTTCCGCCCACCACGACCCCATAGAGGGGAAATCGGTAGGGAACCACGATCTGGTCATCAGGTTTCTTAGGGGGCCAGGAGGTTAAATCCTCCTAGGCCTTCCTCCCTACCCTCTTGGGATTTGGCATTGGTGGTATGAGCCCTACAAACTGCCCACTTTGAGCCTTTGCAGTCAGTCGAGTTGAAGTTTCTCTCTTTGAAAACCCTACCCCTGACTGCATTGGCCTCGATCAAGAGGGTGGGGGACCTGCAGGCATTTTCGGTCGACGAATCGTGCCTTGCGTTTGGGCTGGCTGACTCCAGTGCAACATTGAGACCCCGGCCTGGCTATGTGCTCAAGGTTCCTACCACTCCCTTCAGGGACCAGGTGCTGAACCTGCAAGCGCTGTCCCTGGAGGAGGCAGACCCAGCCCTAGCTTTGCTCTGTCCTGTACACACACACTGTGACAGTACGTGGATAGAACTCAGAGCTTCAGGACCTCAGAACAGCTCTTTGTCTGTTACGGAGGACAGCAGAAGGGGAAGGCTGTCTCCAAGCAGAGGATGGCCCACTGGATGGTGGATGCCATCACCTTGGCCTACGAAGCACAAGGTGTCCCCTGCCCGCTCAAGTTTTGTGCTCACTCCACTAGGGGTGTCACATCGTCCTGGGCGCTGGCTCGAGGTATCTCGCTAGCAGACATCTGTAGAGCTGTGGGTTAGGTGACTCCCAACATGTGCGCTAGGTTTTATAGCCTACGTGTTGAACCGGTTTCCTCCTGTGTTCTCACCTCAAATGGCTAGTGGCACTGAGAGGCCCGGCTCAGAGTCAGCTTGTGACTTTCTTATGCCTAATTCTCCAGAGAGTTCCTTAACCAGGCAAACCCTGTAGAGTCCTCTAGCACTCCAACGCCAGGACTTCAGCCAATACATTCTCAAAATCTGGTGTGAGGCTAGTGTCCATATATTAGTGACCCTGTTGGGATCCCATATATGTTTTCCACTGTATTCTTACTGGAGCCGTGTTTCCCCTGGCAGACCACGTTATGCCATCTCTAATGATGCCGCCTGAGCCATCTCAGAGACGTCCATGTGCAATAGGGCCCTATTGGCTTACTTCACATGAGTAAATGTCACTTTACCCCCTCAGGGAAGAGGTGACTCCGCAGACTCTTCCAAGTGGAAGGGCACACTTTCCCAGTGTTGTTCCCAGTGCGCTTTGGTAGGGATCCCAATTTCGTCTACTCGTGACTCGGAGTGACCAACTGAAAGGGAACATCTCGGTTAGGTATGTAACCCTCGTTCCCTGAAGGAGGGAACAGAGACATCATGTCCCATCGCCACAGGAGCTGCCCCTTCCAGCGCCGTGTAGGCCTCCTGATCCTTCCTATAAGGCAGACGATAGGACCGGGCTCTACACATTGAAGGTCAACTACTGCTGTTCTTAGAGCAACCCAAACATTAGGACTTGAACAACACTGGGAAAATGTGCCCTTCCACTTGGAAGAGGCACACTGCGGAGTCACCTCTTCCCAGAGGGGGTAAAGTGACATTTACTCATGTGAAGTAACCCAGTAGGGCCCTATTGCACATGGAAGTCTCTGAAATGGCTCAGGCGGCATCATTAGAGATGGCAGAACGTGGTCTGCCACTCCCCAGGAAGAATGCAACCCTCGTTCCCTGAAGGAGGGAACGGAGACATCATGTCCCATCGCCACAGTTGCTGTACCACCGCTGAGCTGCCGGGTCACCAGCTCGGCTCCTCAGCGAAAGCATGAATTAATGCAGTGCACCTGCTGCCTCATATACTCACGCTGTGATCAACGGCAGCTGGATGCGAATTACCGCATGCCAACGTCCATTGGCTCGTTTAGTTACATTCATAGTGGATAGATCTCTCTGGCGAGTATGCCAATTTCGTCGGTCATCCGACGTGACATCTTCGTTCCCTCCTTCAGGGAATGAGGGTTACATACGTAACAGAGATGTTCTCTCATCAGCAGCTAATGTGTGAATTCTCAACTACTTTCACATAAACACAACAAGAACAATAATAACCTTGGTTCTTTATCCTTAAAAGTGAATTGTGTGATTTCTGAGTTATAAAAATAACGACTGTTTCCAAACAGATTTCCCTCTGTCTGCCAGTAAATGGCAAACAGATACTGTGTACCATTGATGCCCAAACTAACACCACTGATTGAGCCAATGTTTCTGTGTCTGGCTGTCTGGGATGCTCAAACAAACCTTTCAGGGTAATCAACTTTTAAATGGTTAACAAATAGTCATTGCAAATTAAGGCATTCAGAACATTATACACTTCACATTTAAAATGTACATAATCCAAACGACGCAGGCATAATCTCAAACTCTTGTCTCACTATTTCTTTTATCACCACACACAGCAGCCAAGACGTTGTACCTCTCATTTAAATGTTTAAGAAATATCCTAACAGTGAATTTATACCTGTGAGCCCCAATACATTAATCAATGAATGAAAAAATTTGATTAACTTGATGGTCACAATGTTTTCCTGTATTATGCAAACTCATCTCAGCAATCAAAATACAGTATAACCCAATTTAACTACATTAACCTATAGAGTCAAAATAAAGTCCATTTATTGTGCAAGTTATTCTGAGATACCATAATTACTATGAACTACTCATGAAGGAAAGCCTCAGAAATTAAAACTAGACATGTTGGTTTAGAAAATTAACTGTATGTGTATTGTTCAAAATCAACTATTGTTATCTTTTTAAATGTAAGCAAAGGCCTTGGAAATTATTAGAAAAAAATGCAGTGAACGAAATTGTGTGGGTGCATACCCTATTTTAATAATGTGTATTAAATGGAGATCAAGGTACGGCACGAGAATGTAATACAACAGATGCTGTGATTTAAGTCTGTAATTATCTGTTATAATAGACATTAATTTCCTAGTTGTTAGCTGATTAATTAGACTGAAATTACTGAAAGTGAGAAAGTAGCATGATGTTGGTGCTTTAGTTTCATGCACCTAAATGATAAAACGAGGAGCAATGGCTGACAGACTCGACATAGTCTATAAAGGTCAGGTTAGTGTGACCTGTGAACTGGAAAGTTATTTAGATACCCTTATGCTGTTGCCCTTGAGCAAGATACCAGGTTTTTCTAGGACTGCCATTCTACTGTAGATGTAAAACATCTGCTAAATGACACATAACTAAATTAATATAGCTGATTATTTAAATGATATCCCCTAATGAATATTAAGAATATCAAATTATCCCAACTATTTTGTTGTTTTGTAATTTCCTACTTACTTTCTTAATATACAGGTGCATCTCAATAAATTAGAATGCCGTGGAAAAGTTCATTTATTTCAGTAATTCAACTCAAATTGTGAAACTAGTGTATTAAATAAATTCAATGCACACAGACTGAAGTAGTTTAAGTCTTTGGTTCTTTTAATTTTGATGATTTTGGCTCACATTTAACAAAAACCCACCAATTCAACCAATCTCAACAAATTAGTGACATGCCAATCAGCTAATCAACTCAAAACACCTGCAAAGGTTTCCTGAGCCTTCAAAATGGTCTCTCAGTTTGGTTAAAGAAGTTTTAAAGAAATGATTGGTCTTCTGTTATACAGAATAATAAAGTCAATACAAAGTCAAACATGTTTGGAACAACATCAGAGAGAGAGAGAGAGAGAGAGAGAACTGAACTATTCATTTTTTTCCTTTTTTTTTAAAAAAACAACCTTTTACCTACTGTATATAAAAGATTAGTTTAATCTACGTTTATCCAATCAGCATAATTTTAAGTTAAAAAAGACACTAGAATTGAGGGTAAGTCAGAATGGGTAATTGCCATGGTAACTGATAAAAGGTATCATGCATGATAAGAAAGTGCTCACTTAGAACACAAATAAATAATGTATGTGTTTTACTGCGTCATCAGCAGCTATATGAACCCAGCTCACAGGTTTCTGAGTGTGCAGGATTTGTAGGCACCAAAGTCACACAGATAAATTATTTTGGGAAATATAGTTTGATGATGTCTCTGGAGCAACCTAGACACAGTGTGCCTCATGTTATTTTCCATTTTCAGCAATGTCGCCTCACGCCCAAACAGATGCCCTTCTTATCATCACTTTGACAGCAAATAAAAATGACTGTCTGGACAGTGTCTCAACAAAATCCAAACTTTACGCTGTAGGCTAGCATTGGGAAAGTTACTTGAAGTAGTCAATTGCCAACAACTTTTTCTAGATTACTTAATGACCTTATTTACTCTGTCAGTACATTTCATTACGTATTTTACAGCATTATATACTTTATAATATGCTACACTCAAAACTGCAGGCCTGTTTTATTGTCAGTGTTTATAAAACCAGGGAGACAATGTTGATATGACATTCACTAAAATACAATCAACAAACTCTGATTTGATCATGTTGTCCTTAATTTTCTTATGTGGATTGCAACATTAAAATAGTTTAGCTCTGTAATATCTGAGACGCTCCTAGCATCAAAATCCAATATTCTTCTGCAGAGTGCAGACTACAGAGAATTTCATACCAGCAATTGCATTATAAGACAAGAGTTGATGACAGTTAAGCCCTGAGATGTCCTAATTAAGTGTCCCTATTGTTATTTAGTGACGTCTCTTGCCCATAACATCCCATAGTGCACTTATTTTAGGCACAGTCTCTGGGGCAATGTGGGTTAAGCATCGTTCAGGAAGGGCACCGTGGTAATAAATCATGATCTCAGCAACTCTCCAACTCCTGGAACACACCTGTACGGGGCCAAATCTACAAACCCAACACAAACATCTGCATCACTGCTATCGTCAGGAGTCATGGCTTTAAAGAATGGTGTTGTTCATGAATACTGAGCTGAGTGAGTTCTGTCACTTTTTTATTTGTAAAGTGTCCAGAATCGTGGCTGATGTATATTTGAAAAGCAAAGCTGTGAATGACAGCTGCTCTGTGAAGCTCTCTGGAAAACCTAGAGAAGATGTTGTTTGATGTTGGTGTTGCTTTTGGGTGGTTGCCAGATAGTTGTTATACATTTCTTACAACGTTCTAAATAGTTTTTCTCCAGCTGCAGCTACTGTATATATATATATATATATATATATATAAACATATTCTGATTACATTTAATTATTTAATTGAGATATTGAGTTAATTTTAACTTAGACGCTGAGTTGAATATTTAGAAAGATATATCCGTTTTGGTCGGATGTTTTTTTATTTTGTTTTTTTTGTGTAACTTTCTAATAAAAAAATTAAAACAGTAGCTTAACTGTAGCGTAACTAAATTATCAGCAGCTTGTAGTTTTTAATGCTGGTGATCGCTGTCACTTTTTTAGACTGGTGTATATTTGAACAGCAGACAAACAGAGCAGAACAGACAGATCTGTGAATGACAGTTGCTCAGAGAAGCTCTCTGGAAAACCTGGACAAGATGTTGTTTTGCTTCATGTCCCCTTCAATCTGAGTTACTGGTGTCACTGCAGATTTCCTTTGGTATTTGGTCTAATAACAACTAAGCAAGCAAGATAAATAAATAAATACAATAATAATAATACAATTGAATAAAATAATAGGCTGTTTTTTATGATATTTTTATGATAGGAATGCAATCATACAAATAATAATAATAAGTAAAAATAATATTAATAATAATAAAATAAAAGTATAACTATACAAATTTAAAGTACGATAATCTAAACACAGAAATAAATATTGTGTGGAAATTATTTCCTTACTGTTCTACTTTATTGCATGCATATACATTTACAATATTGTCTTGTGTATGCCTTTTAGAAATAGTAATTTATCGAACGTGTGACAAGTGTGTTTCCAGGGCCAAAAGTGACAATAGTTAAAGCCACACTCAAATATACTGATGAAAACACAGTACTCAGGTGTTAAAACAAGTTAAATATAAGAAGGTGTAATGTGCCATAAAGTACAAGATTCAACTTTTTTTTTTTTTAAACAATCCCATTACTAAATATTTCCCTTCATATTCCAGATCATCCAGAGTCTAAACTGATCCAAAACAGTATCTAAGTTTAAACTATTCCTGAGGTACAAATACATACATAATATATAATTCATATAAGGTGAAGAACTAAATCACTCTCGTTCAATTTAACAACTATACACTGCTTTCCCTTGTGTGGCCATGGGATGTAAAGTACTTCAGTAACTCTATTTCATTATGCTACAATTTTTCTATAATTTACACTTTACTCAAGTACTATTGAAACTAAAGCTTTTTACTTTTCTACTCAGTTACATTTCCATATGTATATAGAGTAAGAGTGAAAATATGAATGTATAACATTACTGTATAATATAAACCATGATCCATTTTAAGAATTGTTTGATAAATATGAATTATTTTAAACAGATTTGATGTCAGCTCTAGACAGTTTCAGTTGAACATAGAATTTCAGAAATTTGGCAAATATGTGATTAAACAGATTTGTGCATCAGAGTTACTTTATCAGGAAATTTTATGTTGATTCAGCTTGACTATTTCTGAGAAAAAAAAAACATAATATATATATATATATATATATATATATCCTTAAAGGGACAGTTCACCAAAAAAATAAATAAAATGTTATCACACATTTTTGTCCACCCAAATCCGTACAAGTTTATTCTTCTGCTAAACACAAGCTAAGTTATTTTGTAAAACTTTTTATGTTCATACAATGACAGTTAATGGAGTATAAAACAACACTGGACCACACTGAATTTCAGTGCAAATACAAAAAAAAAAAAAAAAATTTAAAGTATCTTGTTCTGTGAAAGAATGTCACACAGGATTATAGTTAAACTATAACTATAATTTCTCTATTACACGATTTACAACCTTACAATGTGTTTTTACACCACTGTGGCCAGGCCTCATAAGCTGTTGACTGCACTGAATATGAAAACACACAAGATAATAAGACTATTAAGGCAAAACACAGTATACTCTTGAAAATAAAGGCGCTACACGATGCCATAGAATAACCTTTTTCACTAAATGGTTCCATAAAGAGCCTCTAACATCTGAAGAACATTTATGTTTCACAAAAGGTTCTTTAAAGTGAAATAAGGTTCTTCAGATTATAAAAAGGTAAGAAAGAGACATTTCTTTAAAGAACCTTTGACTGTATGGTTCTTTGTGTGACCCAAAAATGGTTATTCTATGACATAGCTGTGAAGAACCTTTTGAAGCACCTTTATTTTAAAGAGTGTCCACAATTTCTCTGCACATTAATATTGTCCTCAGCGATGCTGTGAGCCACTCAAACACCACAGAAATACTTCACAACTAGAAAAAAACCCAGCTGATCTTAATGAGCGTTTCTGCAAACGCCCTGGAAACAGAAAAAGAAACAGGAGGATAAATAATGGCCAGAAAGTCTGTGGGCAACTCAGCGTTGAAAATGAGAACAATAAAGATCTATTGAGACTTACCTTTGGGTGTCTATATGTGGCCTCTGCATGGCTGATTTAAGGACAAGGGCATCGGACCGCACAGTCTTCTGAGGCGACGTCTTGGGGCTGGTATCAGACTCACCACTATCATCGTCTCCCATGGCTTTGACATAACTACTGCTACGCATCCGGCGGCACGGAATCTCCTCATCCTTCTCAATCCCTGGATAACCCCCCCACTCATCCTGAGGCACCTGCAGGGATACAAACACACAGCATCAAAGCCTGTTCTCGCATGCGAAGCGAGAGAATACTGCACCTTTCATCACACATCACGTCAAGCTGTTTGTTAAAGTTTGCCGCGGGTTGTTTTTGTGTCCGCGGGTCTACATAACATATGCAGCTATGCTTTGTTGTACTTTCCGACAATATATCCATCACATTTTATTAGTAATTCAGTTAGTATTTGTGAGAAGTAACAGTAATATAACAAATTACTTTTTTTAAGAATTCCAGGAACTCCCTGTGGCTTTATAATCAGATTAAATAAACAAGTATTTTTAAGTGGCATTCATAGCCCTACAAAAACAGAGACCAATTAGCAAGAGGACTTGAAGAGCTTTGGACCCAAAGCTGGAACAGATTCCCACAGAAAACCTGGATCACATTCAAGCTTATCTTTCAGTCTCTTGATAGTAATTATGTAGTCTCATTTACTTATTTATTTAACTATTTCAATACATCACAACCTACATATCCTATATTAATGTTTGTTTTGTGAGCCAATCAAAAAGCGATCAGGTCAGTAAATGGACCGAGATTTAGCATGGTTGTATTATGCAGGTTCAAAGAGAATATAACGTGATATAAATGACTAGTGGAAGCTACTCTCAAAATAAGCTCTATTAGGTTTATCATACAGAAAGAGAACATTTGTTATAATCTCAGCTTTCGGAAGCCAATTATTTCATAGAGGGATGATTAGAGTTGCTATGTAATTATATTAATTTTAGCAATAGCACATAAACACACTGCGGAAGGTTGTCACTCATTATCTACGTGCATAATCCATTTCTGTATACAAAACGTGGTTCTTTGTGATGACACATTATATCATGGAATTCACTTCAAAAACAACAGCGCTTTACAAGAAATGGCAAAAAATATCTAGTTAAACTAAAATTAAACATGATTTAAAAACCAAAATTGTTGGCATTCATGTTTGTCATTTCAAGTACAATGCATTATGCCAAAGCATTGTATTTATAATGTAGCCATTATTTGATGTTTTAGCTTAACCGACTTTATATATATATAACTGAATGTAGTATTTACAGATATTGAAATGCAATTAAACAAAATTTTATTTTAAATTTATATTAGCTGAACTTTAGCATTCAGACAGAGTTTTAGAGTTTAGAGAACTTTAGAGTTTCTTGCCTCATTAAGTACATCTTAAGTACATTTCATAATTACATCTATTGTCTTTGAAATACGGTTAAAATATTCTACCGAATGCAGCTCTTGGCTCTTTCTAAATGTCATATTCTGGCCGTAGACAGTTCCCTAGCAGAACACGGCTATAATAAAACCACTGCGCTCAAGCTTATTGGCAGTAAATCTGCAGTGAGAAAAAAATGGGTCAGGCAACCTAAAGACCTCTTAACCTTAAAAATTATCTTCCATCTGAACACAGCATTTGTTAACACCTCCAGTTTTGTTTTCAAGGGATAACAGAAGAAATTTGTGTAGGATGTAGCCATAGCAACCACACATGAATAAATATGAACACAGCATGCATATGCAACAGTGCAGATGCAACAGACTTCAGATGATAAATAGATATTGTTTATACCGGAGGTAGTGAGAGCAATTTATTAAGAGAAAACATTTTTGCGAGAACTCCATAAAATGCCATTCAACAAGGAATGTATATTCATGTAATGTGTGCCAACATTATTTACGACATTCTCTAGAAACAGGACACCACAAACAGGTTATAACCCATGTGACTGACTGGTGGGCCAATTACATCGCACAACCCGTAATCTACATAGTATACTGTATAATAAGTTGAAATCAAAACCATCATGTCCTAAATACAAAATATTTATTTTAAAAAATGTCACCTTGCAGTTAAGACATCAGACACATCAGTCATTACACAATGCATTATACTATTGTTTGTATTTTTGATCAACATTATGTAGATTGCAACATATTACATAAGACAAGACACAGTGACACAAATCCAGAAGTGCAACAAGATGACACAATGAGTATAAATAAATGTGCATATCAGATAATTGAAAAACAGGTCATATGTATTACAAAACAGGCTTCTGATTGGTCAATAGAGGTTTCCAGCCATGCTAAAACACAAAATACCCCCCCCCCCGATATAATAATTAAGGACACATGTGCATGTTTATGGTTCTCTGATGTTGGTAGAAAATGGTAATAAAATACGACAAGAACTAAAAGTTAAAATGTGTCAAAACAAATGAAGAGCTCTTTTCCAAAACGCGATAAACGCCAAATAAAAAAAAAATGAGTTTGTCATGCCATTTTGCTGTGTACTGAACCTATTCACTGCTCCATCAATGTTTCATGCCAAATCGCTATATTTCCTTGTTTAAAATGTACTGCAAGATGCAGTTCCTTTCCAAACCGCTATAAGCGCCGAACCTGTTTTTAGCCTAAATGCGATATGTCCTCTCGACCAATCAGAATTCGTTCGATGCAATCCAACATGGCGACGCTTTGAAGCGTTTGTTTGTGCTCAGTCTTCAAAATGAGTGCTTTAAACTCTAATAACACTTTTGATGGCCTGGATGAGCCAGTGAGACCTACACCTGGGGGTAGAAAACGCAGACTGGACAAAGAAAATCACAAAAACAACAAAAAAAGAAGGTTGTCACTCATCAGGTCATTACGCGTTAATACTATTGTTTGTATTTTTGATCCACATTATGTGGGATGCAACATATTCATAAACAAGACAAGGACACAAATCCAGGTGCAACAAGATGACCAATGGTTTATAGTATGAGTCCAGGTTTCTGATGTCATATGTTGCATGTTCTAAAACACAAACCCAACTTGTTTTTTTGGGGGGGGGGGTTAAGACATAAACCAAACATTTTTTTGAAAAAAAGGATGGATTTGTAGCGTAAAAAAAAAAAAAAAAAAAAAAAACCTTTGAATTTATAATCGACAATATTGTTTGTTTCATTTAACAATCATTGTTTAACATGTTCAGACTGAGCCAACAGACCATTTTAACAGGATAAATTGAATATTAACAAAATGTATGGGTCTAGGTAAAAAAATGTCATTTTCATGAAAACTATTAAAATGGATTTATAGCGTTTTGGAAAAGAGCTCTTCAAATTAATCTTGATAATATCAGATTACTTTGATATCATTAATTAGGTTGAATAGCTTTCAGCTGTTAAATTTAAGTACACAATTATATAATACCAATTTAGGTCAACCAATTACTAAGCAATGCTTAATTTTGTTCAGTATGTGGTGTAAAAAGGTAGCTTTAGCAATTAAAGAAAATAAAAACACTTAAAGGGATAGTTCACACAAAAATGTCAATTATGTCAGTAATTACTCACCCTCCATTCATCTTCAGAACACAAATTAAGATATGTTTGATACATTCTGAGAGTTCTCTGAACCCCCCCATAGACAGCAAGCGTCCTTACATGATAAAGGTCCAGAAATGTAGCAAGGAGATCGATAAAATAATCCATGTGAGATCAGTGGATCAACCATAATTTTACGAAGCTACGAGAATACTTTTTATTTGAAAAGAAAAGAATAATAACGGCTTTATTATTCATCTCCTCCACGTCACCCTAGCTCCATTTTGGAGAGTATTCACAGACCGAAAACAGCGCAACGTCATTTACGATTTGATCTGAATTAAAACAACATATCCGTGTGACGCAGCTTACACAGAACAGCATACGCTGTTTGTGTTCAGTGGATACTCTCCAAAATGGTGCTATAGGGTGATGCGGAGGAGACAAATTATTGAAAAAAGTCATTATTTTTGTTTTCTTTGCGTACAAAAGTATTCTCGTAGCTTCGTAAAATGATGGTTGAACCACTGATGCCACATGGATAATTTGACCAATATCCTTGCTTGCCTTGATCGTGGTAATATCCTTGCTGTATATGGAAGGGTCAGTGAGCTCTCTGAATGCATACAAAATATCTTAATTTGTGTTCAGAAGATGAACGAAGGTCTGAAAGGTTTGGAACGATGTACGGGTGAGTAATTAATGACAGAATCTTAATTTTTGGGTCAACGATTTTTTATTTTGGTGGAATACTAGTGAAATGCTATAAACTTATACCCACAGAAACATTATAAATTATGCAAATGCATAAATAAGATGAACCTGGAGGAGCACACTGCGTTCTTAAAATATAGGTTAAACTCACATAGATATAATAAAAAGCAGCATTCACTAGGAACCGAAGCATTTAGACACTGGGAACACTGTAAGCTGCACATGTGTGACAGTTATTTAATTTTATTTCACACTAAGCTTTATCAGAATTTTAGAGGTTTTTTTAGAGCCACATTGACGTATTTTAATTTTACATTCTCATGTGAAACCTCTGCAGTTCCCTCGTGAACCCCCATTTTGGAAACCTAATCTAGTGGATGGATGCCAAATAACTTATTTGCTACATTTGTGAATACTGTTAACTCCACTGTCATACCTAACAACATAATTTTGCCATGATTACCCAAGACTATTATTACTATACAGAGTAGTAGATACTATCTCCAGTAGAACTCCATCTTATATGGTCCTATAGAATCATTTATAATTAACTTATGCCTACTGCATATCTGCATAAAATTTTAAAAGTAAATGCAAGCATAGAGCATTTCATCAGACTGGATTATGGTGAGTAGATACGCCTACATCCTTTAAAAGTGCATTATAATTTCTGGATGTAAGCCAGCAAGCATGTCAAGGGATGTTTATCCCCCCCCCCCCAAAAAAAGGATTAAAAGGGTCATATGACAATGCTGAAAAGAACATTATTTTGTGTATTTGGTGTAATGCAATGCGTTTGTGTGGTTTAAGGTAATAAAAACACATTATTTTTCACAAACTGTACATTATTGTTGCTCCTCTATGTTCTGCCTTTCTAAAACACACCAATTTTTACAAAAATCATCGTTCTGAGAAGCGAGGTGTGCTCTGATTGGCCAGCTTTGTGATTGACCAAATACCTCAAGCGTGAGACGGAAATGTTACACCGCTTATCGTAATGAGTCAGAAGCGCCAGACTGTCACAAGGAAACACAGCGTCTCCACGACATGGCACTGGCGGCAGCAACAATAGCGAGAATAAAAGTTCCACCTTCTTTCTTTGCATATAAATTTGGGTGGTGTTTTGAAAATCTTCCCACATCGTGATGTAGACATGTGGAGGCGTGTTTAAATGAGCCGTTTTAGGTGGGCATGGTCGAGTCTTCATTTTTATAAAGAATATCTCTGGTTTTGAGACTTTAGTCTTTGCAACTTCAGGGATCTTATCTATGCACAAACAGCTTGAAACACTCCAAAAAGAAAGGAAAACTTGAAATCGCATTATATGACCCCTTTAAATAGATGTGAATCAATTTTCCATCATTTTCCAGCAGTGCCACCAGCAGATAAAGTGTCAAAGGGTGGTGTTTCAGCATGACTGTGAACACTGTAACCGCAAAATACAACCAAAAGTCACATGAAAGGAGGAAGTGCTCCCAAGTTGCTGAATTTGGCTGATCAGCCTGTCAGTGTTATAATGCTAACATATCATGTTCACAATCGGGTCGCAAATTGGCCTAAATTGGTCAAATTGGTTGAAATGGATGGAATAAACAATTCATCCATTTGGACATTTTGGTCACTTTTTTAATCTAAATGAACTAGATAGTTTGACTGTTTCAAAACAGCAGTACAGACATAAGATGTAAACAATATGTGGGTAAAGTGATTTTAGGGTGAAAAATAAAAACCTTTTATATCAAATTGTACAACTACAGTCTAGAGGCCTAATTCAACTGTTAAAATGATTACTTAAACAGCTTTACAGATCAAATAATACAGAAGTTTTTAACAGAATAATACATTTTACTTGATATTATAGACTTCACATTTCTGCTCTTAAATCCACAAAACAATAGGTCCAATTCACTTTCATTGTGAGTGACTCACCATAACCTCTTTTTTTTTTTTTTCTTCTTAAAACAAGAGCTCTATCAAAGATGAAGAGATTGAACAGATTTTTGTGGTAATTTTTGTGGTAATCAACATAATGCCACAAATGCGGTCGACTGATATTGAACCCAGAATGTTCATTTAAACAGAGTCAGACTAATTCAGCAGGCAGTTTAAGTTCTCTGTGTCTTGACTAGATTCTGAAGCACATCACTGTGATAAAATCAAAGACAATGTCTAGATGGCGTCATGAGAAAAGCACCAATTCATCTCTTCAGCAGAGCGTGACAGACAACAGGTTCCTTGCTCTACCTCAAATTGTTGTCTAATATCTCTTTTCATAAGTCTATGCTTCATTTCACTTTCAGCTGTGTCATATCATACTTTTTATACTCTTATAATTTTAATATTTTTTAATATTTGTTTTATCAATATACAATATTAGCATTTTTTTACCATTACAATTACCCACTTGCACTGACTGATCTTAAAACATATCAGTGACTTTGTTTGTCTTTAGATGCACACCATCTACATTTTTTTTCTAAGGCGCGATTATAAAACAAAATGACTTAAATGTCCTAATTGAACAATGGCCTATTCTTGGCTTAGTCTAAGCCCTGTCTGTGAAACCGGGCCTACAATTAATATACTTAAGTACGAACTGAATATAATGTTTTTGGACACTTAATTGCATGTTATTTACAATTAAATAAAACATTTATTATAGTTAAAATTTATATCAAATGTAAATAGTTAAACATAAGAGTTCTTTTTTGACCTCTACTTAAGAATGACTTATTTGTAATTGCATATTTACTTGTGCTGTCTTTGAAATATTGTTAAAATGTACTGACATGAATTTATGGTGAATTAAAATATACCTTGATGTAATTTGTATTGAAACTTGTACATTATGTCATGCATTTAAATTTACTTGTAATAACACATTTGTAATTGCAATTTAGTATATATATATATATATATATATATATATATATATATATACACACAGGTGCATCTCAATAAATTAGAATGTTGTGGAAAAGTTAATTTATTTCAATAATTCAACTCAAATTGTGAAACTTGTGTATTAAATAAATTCAATGCACACAGACTGAAGTAGTGGAGGGTGGAGAAGCTCATAGCCCAAGTTGCTTGAAGTCCAGTGTTAAGTTTCCACAGTCTGTGATGATTTGGGGTGCAATGTCATCTACTGTTGTTGGTCCATTGTGTTTTTTGAAAGCCAACGTCACTGCACCCATTTACCAAGAAAATTTGAAGCACTTCAAGCTTCCTTCTGTTGACCAGCTTTTTAAAGATGCTGATTTCATTTTCCAGCAGGATTTGGCACCTGCCCACACTGCCAAAAGCACCAAACTGCAGACCTGAATTTCAAAAGTATTGTCAAGAGGAAAATGAGAAACAAGAGACCAAAAAATGCAGATGAAAGGCCACTGTCAAAGAAACCTGGGCTTCCATACCACCTGCACCAAACTCACCATGACCTGAGGCAATTTACCTAGATTTTCTATGGGGTATTGTCAAGAGGAAAATGAGAAACAAGAGACCAAAAAATGCAGATGAGCTGAAGGCCACTGTCAAAGAAACCTGGGCTTCCATACCACCTCAGCAGTGCCACAAACTGATCACCTCCATGCCACGCCGAATTGAGGCAGTAATTAAAGCAAAAGGAGCCCCTACCAAGTATTGATTACATATACAGTAAATGAACATACTTTCCAGAAGGCCAACAATTTTTTTTTATTGTTTTTGGTCTTATGAACTATTCTAATTTGTTGAGATAGTGAATTGGTGGGTTTTTGTTAAATGTGAGCCAAAATCATCAAAATTAAAAGAACCAAAGACTTAAACTACTTCAGTCTGTGTGCATTGAATTTATTTAATACACAAGTTTCACAATTTGAGTTGAATTACTGAAATAAATGAACTTTTCCACGCCATTATAATTTATTGAGATATTATAGTATGTTTTAGTTCTAGTCAAAAGAAAATGTACTCTTTAAGGCCAATTAAAGGGATAATTCCCCCCCCCCCAAAAAAAAAAAATCATAATTTACTCAAGTTGTTCTGAGTTTCTTTCTTTTTTTTCTGTTGAACGCAATATTTGAATTTTGGGGTGAACTATCTCTTTAAGTGGCCTTTTATTTCATTAATATAATATTTCCTGCAAGTACATTTTAATATTTATTTTTTTAAGAACTGAAGTACACTATGTGCTCTTGTTTTATTTCATCATTTCAAGATTGACATAATTCTCTCTACAGAAACCTGCTTTGATGAGTTAATTAGCAGAATCTCCAATTACAAAAGCATAAAATCAGAATTTGCTATTCCTCAGCATATCACACAAATCAACCTTAAATCTGGTAAAACAAGAACAAACAGGAGCATCTCTAACTGGAAATTCATATCATTAATTTTCTTCTCATCTTCTTCCAGACGAGTGTTAGCCGGGTTTCAGTACATTATTCTAACACAAGGAGGCACTACAGACAACACACTCATAAACTGTAAATTAACATTTATTATTTACTGACAGTGAGGAAGTGCAGATCGAGATATAACTCCACTCAAGAGCAGGATTAATCTAAATGAGATAGAACCATTAGATGTTGAAACGATGACTGAAGAATGCATTTAGATGTTTCCACTCAGTGTGAGATAGCATGCTATCATTGCAAATTCAGATTGAGTTCAGTCCTTTCACGACATTTTGCTTATTCTATTTGCTGGGAGATAGAAATGACTCCAGGGGTTAGAGTTGATACGGGAGTTAAGATCTTCAAATACTGCAAAATAAAGTTTCAAATGAATGAGCGCCACTTCACAGAGCTGTACTGATATTGTGAAAGCTAGCTGATTAATCGGTGGCTGTTTAGCCAAAGACATTTGAACTCCTCTTTCCCAGATTTCCTTGGTAAATCAGCTTTACCAAAAACGGACTACATTTTGGTGGTGAGTATTTGTAACATGGCTGTGATGCTCCACCAGCGAACCAGCATGGAAATTCATGTCAATCTGGTCTTTTAAATACAACTGAGAGGAAGGCCCTGGTAAGTTTCAAAACAGATCTCAATAACGTCCAAACTGTGCTCAGGTTTACCAAGATACCAAAATATGCAAAACTATTAAATCAAACAGTGTGCTTCCAAGATCAAATCACACTCAAATATATTTAGGCCTGATTTGAAGATTTATGTATTTGAATTGCCTTTCCAGCCACACTAATAAAGAATTAGTCAGACCTGTTACCAACTTAAATAAACGCATGGTTGCAAGTTAAAAATTCTAATTTATTGATTTAATGAAACCTTTGAAGTTTCAAATATTATTGATGTGTTCTGTTGACATAATAACATTGATCATCAAATTAACTTAATACTGTGTGTATTTTAAACTCAAGTCACTTTACTTTCAGTTTATACAATCATACAATTTTAAAAAATCTACACGTGTTTTTAACATAAATTATACAATGATTAAAAGCGCATTTATTAATGTGCTAACACATGTCATTAAACTTCAGTTCATAGATTATATAATGCTCTTTTTACATTTACAAATGTTGTGAAAAAACAGCTTAATTAGTCATTTTTAGTCACTTTACAAACTCTTCATGTTATCATATTATTCATGAACTCATACACTCTAAACAAATGGTCTTTGTCAAATGGTGCTATGTAGAACAATAAAAGGTGCCATATAGCACTGTATTTCTTCAACAAAAATGGTGCTAAACAGCACCAACAGTGGTTCTTTGGCTCGTAAAGAACCTTAAAAGTGGCTTAACAGGTTATTTGTACGGCAGTGGTGCTATATAGCACATTAATCACCCCAAAGAACCACTGAAGAAACATACAGGAGCTTATCAGGTTCTGTATATGGTAGCGGTGCTATATAACCCCTCAGTCATGCCAAAGATCCTCTGAAGGACTGCTGAAGAACCACTGAAGAACCCAGATTTGGTGCTATACAGCACCAAAAGTGGTTCCCCTATGATTACGAGCCAAAGAACCACTTTTAGTGCTGTATAGCACCATTTTTTTAGAGTGTAATCACAGTCTGTAAAGGTCATATGTTTGGTCTTCATTTGTTGTGTAGACTTCTACTATTCACACATCTTAAATAATCAACTAATTATCTTGTTTTTGCAGTACTCAGTCTAAAGTGGAAACTATTCATCAATTGTAAATGTTTATACAAAGTTTACGTTATTAATCTCAATGAGAAAATGTGTACCAAATTACCTGAATTCACCCTATTTAACATAACCTGAATCACACCTCAACAGCAGCAAAAGCGTTGCACATTAACAAAAGCTTTCATTCATCTGTTAAAATCATGTGTAGATTTTCAAGAAGTGCATGATCATATGAATTTGAAACCTTAAGTATATTTGTAAGCATTTCAATTTACATGAAACGATGATCCATTAATCATTAATCATTAGGTAATGTTTAATAAGTTTATTAGTAAACATTGTCAAGCAAATTCTCATATTTCTAGCTATTTGATTATACTGTATATTATCTAATGATCTGTTAAGTGTAACGGATGTATGCCAGTAAGGGCTGTGTGTAAACCTCACTCCCCTGACCTCAAAAAGAGGCGCTCTAGCGCTGTAGCCTTTAGCCTCCTTGGTAGAGCGCCCGCCTCCCGCCGGAATCCTGGGTTCGAGACCCGCTCGGTGTGATGGTGCGGACCCGGGGGGTTACATTGGTGCCGTGACCAGGACGGGAGTGAGGTTTAGGGGGGTGAGTGTAACGGATGTATGCCAGTAAGGGCTGTGTGTAAACCTCACTCTCCTGACCTCAAAAAGAGGCGCTCTAGCGACTGACGCTAGAGGCTGTAGCCTTTAGCCTCCTTGGTAGAGCGCCCGCCTCCCGCGCCGGAATCCCGGGTTCGAGACCCGCTCGGTGTGATTGTGCGGACCCGGGGGGGTTACATAAGTTAATGATTTCTTAATGAAAGTTGTTTTAAAGTGTAAGCAATAATACTAATAAAAAAAGTTATAGTAACTTAATGAAACTGTCTTGATAACTTTGGAAATTAGGCTCTAGCTTGACACTTGTTATCTGTTTATGTGGTTTATATTTGTCAGTCATATATAAATGAAACAGATAAGACTTTTGTGATACTAATAAACTGAATGTATTTTAAAAACACAATATCCAGGTTTATATTGAGTATGGTATAGACATTTATTTCAAAGCTTATACATTTACTTAAACATTTTATAGCTCATACATTATCGACCGACTACTTGTCAAAAAAATGTCTATTCATATAGGCTCCATCCTACAAGGCTAGACAATGGGAACGAGGGATTTTAGAAGAAACATCTGAGACAGCTTGCCTGGACATGTATTACTCATCAGCTTAATTTAAATTCCCACAAAGCCTAACCGTTACAGGTTTTTATATGAAATTATTACAAACCATGCATGTAAGACACATCTATCTGGTTAAGCACACTGGAACACAGCTGACTTATAATGAAATCAAATTTAAAGTTCACGGTTATTCCTGAATGGTTAATTAGTGGATGTATCCAGTTTAATGTCACTTACAACTCAGCCAGGCTGTCATTTCTCTTGAGCGCTGACAGTCTCTAATAAGGTCAGCATGAAGACAGGCTTCATTTCTTCCTATGCAAACATGACAATGCTGTATGTGCTGCTGATTTGTACAAAGTAGTCCTTAGCTCCTCAGAACAAGGAGACCACTGATACTTATGCCATAATTAACCTTCAAGGAGGAATTTGTCATTTAGATGTCAGGAACTTATTAGTTGAATAACTGTATAGCAGTCAGCATGGCCTATGTGTGCTTCATGCCATAATTCAGAATGAGAATCTGAGGCAGTAGGCTATACAACAAAGCACAATGTGGGAAAATATATATACCACAATGCATTGCACTAAAATTGTCCTTATATTCGAGTACGACAACCTATTTTATTCAGATCTGATTTTGACAGATATGTTAAAATCTCCTAAATTAAATCAGTGGTGTAGTAATATGGATAACAATTTTTGACTGTTAAAACAGGCAGGCATTTTCTGAACTGTCAAAATAAAAGTCCCTCTTCTGGCACTTACGGGCAAAACAGAAAAACGTATAAGCCAATGAAGTTAATTATTTCCTCTAATTATTTCCTCTGACAAAACAAAACGTAAATTTTATATCATAGCATTTATTTGATGAAAAATACTTCAAACATCTAGCAATCTATAAAATAAAAGTTTCTCACTACCACGTGCTTTAACGGCACAGTCTTACACTACATCATGGATCCTGTTTGTATTGATCCCTCCTTCTTAGGCATCAATGGATCCCAAAGGTCTTAAACAAAATCACTAAATAATCAACAACTGGATTCAATTGCATTTTGCCCCAGACACATCTGATTCAGTAAAAGAAAGTGGACGAAACTGACAGTTTCTCCATAGAGATACTCAAAACTAGTAGATTTATCATCTAAGGGGCCAGTATAAATTACACGTTCATGTGTTTCTTATTTAAAGACTACTTTTATTATAAGAACAATCACCATGGAGTAACCTGGGGTAAAGTCCTTTGCTCGAGGGCACCATCATAATTGGAAATCCCTTTAATTCTCCAGTTCATAAATCACCCCTTCTTGGTTTTAAACTAGTGACAAAACGGTCTGCGTGTCAAAGGCCTTGAATTGGTCTGACCGTTGGTAACCAACCGCAGTACTCAATGAAGTTACTTTCAAATACATGTGTCAGGGTTGGGGATGAAGGTATGAGGCGAGGACTCACTAATGCAGGAGAATGGGCTTTATTAAATAAAATAAAACAAAACAAACAACAAATCAAAACTACCCCGTAGGGGAAAACCATGAAAGCTGGCAAGGCTTGGCAAGGCAGGACAGGACAGGACAGGACAGGACAGGAGACAGGAGACAGGAGACGATAGGATACCACCAGGGTAACATCAATGGTGAAACGATGACGAACTGGCACAGGACTGCAAACACAAGGAGATTATAAAGGGAGCAAATGAGGAGGGTAACGAGGAAAGACAGGTGGGGCAAATTAACCAATAATCAGTTAACAATACGGGTGGGGTCAAGACAATTGACATGAGAGCACATGGCACACAGACAACTAAGACAAAAACCATGTGCTCACACAAAACGAAAACATAAGCACATGAACAGCAAACAAATCATCAGCCATGTTCAAAACAGGACACGAACACGCAGCTAATGAGGAAACTCAAAAGCCACGTATTCACACAAGACATGTCAACATGAAAGCATGCAGCCGATAAAAACACGAACTGCATGCAACACCACAAAACACACATGGCACAGAAGAGCGCGCGGACGAGTGAACTCGAGACCGCACACTCAGACACTGAGACAGAACGTGGAGCACGAGTGTCCGAACCCCGACACGAAACCGAAACTCAAGACATGAGTGCCGGGATCCGAACCCCACGCTCCAACATGAAACAAGGCACACAGACGAGAGAGCAAATGGCTCGAGCGCGCTTGAAGCTGCACGCTCACGTGAAAACAGGACATGACGGGAGTATCAGGGCTCTGTCACAAAACCATAAGTAACACTAGACCGAAGTGACAGAACCCTGACAACATGTGCTATTATACAAAATATTTTGTTATTAAGGCAATTTGCCATAACCAAATTGACTTTAACTAACTTGCCTGTATTCTCATCAAACTGTTGCTCTACCAGGACAGTGGTTCACCTGATAAAGAAAAGTGACTCTAAAAGAAAACACTAATAATATAAGATTTTACACTAATAACCACTTATACCCCTTGCAACAATGCTAAAATGCAATGAAAATACATGAAATTACACTTCCGTAGCATTTAGTTACTTGCATACAGTATGCATTGGATTTATGAGTAGCCGCATGGTCCAAAATCCAGTATTTCGGGGTAGGTTTTTATCAGTTCTTACTTTTCCTTAGAACTGAAATCATGACCTTGGCATTGCTTGCACCATGCTCTACTGTTTGAGCTACAGGACAGATATCACAAAATGTGTTTTCCATTACATATTAATAAAATGCACATCTTGTCATCTTGTCATTTATTCAATGTCTAAGGGAATGTTTTGTCAAAATCTACCCCAAAATCCAGCAGATATACGTACATTGAACACCTGCAATAAAATTACTAATTTCCTCCATGAAGAGACAGTCATATAAAAGGAAACCATTAAACCGATTGTTCATCTTTCCCATCATATAACTACTGGTTAATTTCTGAAAGGCATTTGGGGCACCATAATATCATCTTCTCAAGGATGGAGGGGATATGTTTAAGAAAGCCATGACTCACCTGTAGGTAGTGTGCGGACCGGAATGATGGTTTAAGGTCCTGATGCATCATGGGCTTCTCTAGGTTTAGGGAGGACTTTCGGTAGGCCTCTTTGGCCTGGCTGACGGTGAGCGTTGACCAGGAACTCCTCTTCATGAACTTCCCCTCAGGTGCCATGGACAGGCCCTCGCAGGTCGAACACTTGACATCATTGTTGCTTTTGGAGGTTTTGAGAGAGTGGTCTCCAAAGTGAGCATGCATGGATTCTGGGAAACTGTGGCCGACGTGCTCATGACGGTGGCGGCTCAAGGCGCTGGCTGTGCGGTAGGTGCTGTCGCTGTCTAGGTTGTCATCCGAGCTCCACCAACCCCCTGTCCCCGACCGGTGCCTGCGCTCCTTGCTTTTACTGCGCTTGCTGCCCTGCTTGGAAGAGTGATGATTGCCGTGGTGATGGTGATGGCTTCCCCCACCTCCACTGTCACCTTTGGTGCCATTCATCTTGGACGATCCCTCCAGTGAGTGGGACTTGGTGAAGAGCTTTTGGACGGAGTGTACCAGGTGTCGGATGCGACCGGGGCTCTCGCTGCGCTGCTCCCCACCAGTGGCGGCAGATGTGCGTTGGTACTGGAGTGTGTGGAAGCCGTCACGATGAAGCGGAATCTGTTTTTCGAACTGGTCCAGCAGGTTTGCAGGGATGCGGTTGCTCTTGCTACTGACATGGTGAGAGGCAGATGTTGCAGCAGCAATGGCGGCGGATGTGGCTGAGGTGGTGATGGCTGCACAGTCTTCCCGGGCAGCTGGGTCGTAGTACTGTGAATTGTAGTGCATTCTGGGAAAGGTGCTGCTGGAGACGTAGTCGGAGGGGGCAGTAGAAGTTAGCGCCACTGGTGACATGATCATGCAGTCGGAGTGAATGGAGCTGCGGGGGGAAAGACGGTAATGGAAGTCCATGGCACAGGTCTCCGTGGGGCTGAGCAGGTAGGAGTGGCGCAGATCGGACACATGCATGCCATGCAGGTCATGGAGATGCTCGCACTCCGCCAGTCCACACGGGGGCAGTGTGGGAATGTGGTGCGGTGCACGACCACCTGATAAGCCCTTCATGTTCCTGGGTGGAGCGAGGCTACTATCCTCATTGAAATGTCGGGATGGTGACCAGGGGGAATACTGCTGGTCTGGAATAAAGAGAAGGACATTAAAGATGAGTAGTTTTACTAGATTAGTCTCAACTTAATTTCTATCATGACAACTCTCAAAAGATTTCAGCATGGTAATGGATATGACAATGTTAATCTATTTGGTCTTGTCGGAATATATCTGCTATGCTGCTGCTGAATTGCTGCTGCTGTTGTTGTAGATTATTGCTGCTGTTGCAAAGCAAGTTGCTGTGAATAGGGGTGGGTATCGATTCAGATGTCCTGATTTGATTCGATTTCGATTTGCAAGTTCTCGATTCGATTCGATTCTTGATTCGATTCGATTCAGTGAATATAGTTTTACTACAAATGCTATTGATATTTCTGAATCAGTTTACAAATGGTGAATTAAAAAAAAGAAATTAAGAACCACAGGCCTGTATTTTAAACCTATTTCTTTATTGAAATAAATACCAGAAAAGATAAATTTGCGGCTTTTGAGAATCGATATTGAATCGATTCTCAAAAAACATAATTTTTTTTAAAAAAATATCTCATTTAAAAAAAAAACATTTTTATTTTTTTTTTTTTTTGCCGAATGCTAACCAGCCATTAAAATGTACAGCAGTAAGCTTATTGGCTGCATATGCAACATGAACCAATCAGCTTGTGCCAAGTAGTTTAACGCTGTGAATATCATCAGCCTGCACCATCAAGAGTTTCATGACAGAACTTACGATTTATCTTGCATAAAAAACTTCACTCTTTTTCACAGATTTAATTAATTTACTCAAGGTGGTTAAAATAAGAATTCTGTCAAAATTTACTTACACTCAAGTCATTCAAAACCAGTATAATTTGCATTTTTATATTGGAAAGAAAATTACTTTTTCTTCAGCGTATGCGAACAATGTGATTTGAACCTTTCATAAACTCTAGTTCTAGATTAATTCATGCTTCTGTTACTAATTCATAAACCTTGCATAACTAGCAATGTCTTAGGGATATTATAAAAAGTTGTTAATGTAAGAAGGACATAGTTTTTCAATGAATCAGTTGAATGCAGTAGCTAGATTTAAATGCACATACTTCCCTACTAGCAGCTGAAAACAGTATGTGAAAATAATATTATGTCTGAATTCACAGCACTCATATAAAACATAGGCAAAAGCTACCCGCAACTATTACTTTAACTGAGATTTCGAAGTGCAAAAACATCATCTGGATCTGTGAATAGAAGTAAAGTTACACAATTGATGGTAGTAAGTCACATGACAATGACAACAGGAAAAAGTGGTATGTCTGGATTACATTTATACTGTACTACACTCATTTATAATATATAGAACAGGGGTGTTCAAAACTGTTTCTGGTTTGTTCAGCTGGTTTCACACTGCAAATGTGAGCAGTGCATATTTTAAATAAGAGCATCAAGCAGGAGCATTGCACGAGCAGGAATGAAGGAACAAAACACAAATTTTCACTCAAAAAGTGTTAAAAATGCAAAGAATAAGCATGTCGAGTGTGTTTTAACAATAATTGGAATATGTCAGAAAAAATGATCAAATATGATATGTAGAACATTTACCCTTTTGAACTTGTTTTTAATAATTCAGTTTGGGTGAAAGTGTATATAATGGTGTACTATTAAAAAAAAACATTATAAACCGCACGTTCGATATCGAAGTATGGCTGAAACTACATGATCAGAGCTGTTTACTTGGTTGTGTTTGTCGTTTACATTTACATGCCAATCCACGTGTTAACGTGAATCCCCCTCTTAACAAACTTTCAAGACTATCAAATGTATACATTACCAATTTCTAAAAACAAATTCATAGTTGTCTTTGTAAAGAAATATATGCAGATTTGAAGCCGCTGCTGTGATGCTGTACAAACACTTCTGGTGTGAATACTCTCGCGAGTCTGCAGCTGCAGTGATGATGTAGTTACGCTGACATGAATCTGCTAATCAAGGTCTTCAGAATTACTACAAACTTTCAAGCAAGTCTGCTAGAAATGGTTGGAGTTCAAATTTGCAGGATGTTGGCCATCCAGAAGCAGGATTGGACACCGCTAATAAAGAACATTTATTACTTGCTCAAAAGAAGTGCCTACTCTGCTTTCGGACACAGACAGTTACTTGTTTGGTTTTTGAATTACTTTTTTTTTAACAAATCAGTAAAGTGAATCATTCAATGACTTACTCAGTCTGACAGTCACTTGACTCGTTTCTGAATGAATCAGTGTTTTTGAAAGAGTAGTTTGAATGAATGGTTCAACGGTTCAGCTATAAAGGAAGTCGCCTGTTTAATTAATTAGTTCAATGACTCATTTAGCTCCTGACTGAATTAATGTTCTGAACGAATCACCAGCACTGATGCATAAGCTGGAACACAGACATGAGTAGTGATAAAAACGGTGAAACGTAAATCCAGTGTTGGGGAGTAATTAGTTACATGTAACGGAATTACGTAATATAATTACAAAATAAAAGTAATTGTAATTAGTTACAGTTACTAAGAAAAAAATTGTAATTAAATTAAAGTTACTTATGAAAATGTTAAGGATTACTAAGGGGGTTACATCTGATTTTTTTCACATGCACTCCCACGTACAGATTGAATTGATTTATTGCATAAATTGCAGTGACTGCTCTAAAATATGAAACACAAATGTTTCAGAAGTTTATAACATTCTTATCCGATAACTTGTATATTTCTAATATGGGTTTATGTATATGCTTTATGTGTAATATTTTTTTTTTCTAAGGCATTGTTAGATTCCAGTGTTTCCTGTCATAGCTATGCAAAGATTTGATTTTTTAAAAACTGTATCATAGCTATTAAACTATTTCTTGTTATGATTTTAAATCTGTATTCAACCTCAGAATGATCTTAAAGTAAGTCTGATTTTATGGTGGCTGTGCTTCAAAGGGACATCGGATGGCCATTTTCCACAAGTTGGCATGATTCTTTAGGGTCTTCTCGAAATGGTCTCAGTGGTCGTGAAAAACAACACCCTTTTTACCTTGTCAAAAACATCTCTGTTCACAGTGAATCATTACGGTGCATTTCTCTAATGAGCTCTGCTCACCCCGCCCCTCTCTTCTGTGGAAGAGCAAAGGCGATTCACAAATAATTATAACAAATATAAATCGTTCCTGTGGCTCAGTGGTAGAGCATTGCGTTAGCAGCGCAAAAGGTTGTGGGTTCAATTTCCAGGGAACACACATACTGATAAAAACTAAAATGTATAGCCTGAATGCACTGTAAGTCGCTTTGGATAAAAGCGTCTGCTAAATATGTAAATGTAGTGAGACTTCCTTCTTCTGGACTTGCAGCTGGATCATGAACAATGGGTACTGATCCATCCTTGAGTTTTAACTTTTTAACAAAACCTGCCTTGAATTATCCCTAATTCAGAAAGCAGTCTGGAGTAAAAATGATTTGCGCAGCCAGACATAAACAAATTTAGTGAATGTAAAGTGAACGTGTAGCCAAGTATGGTGACCTATACTCGGAATTTGTGCTCTGCATTTAACCCATCCAAGTGCACACACCCGGAGCAGTGAGCAGCCATATTGCTGCGGCGCCCGGGGAGCAGTTGGGGGTTCGGTGCCTTGCTCAAGGGTCTTACCTCAGTCATGGTATTGAAGGTGGAAGAGAGCGCTGGTTATTTACTCCAAAATCAAAATGGTTTGATTGTTGAGACTGTTTAGGTTTTTGGGTGGGAAAAATGTATTATTGTAGGGTGGTTGTGTCAACACACTGCTAAGACACATTTATATGAAAATGAAGATATTTTGCATCAAATGTCTCCTTTAAAATTAAAATATTAAAATCTTAATTCAAGTGATGGAGGACTTTGAAAGTCTGACAGTTATCAGTGTTGAGTTAACCCTGTAAGGTTAACCCTGCCTGGTTTGCATTTTGAAAATGATTAACAGTTGAAAACATTTTAAATTTAGGAAAGCAATCAAAAAGTAATAAAATGTAATCAGTTGCATTACTTTAATAAAGTAATTGAAAAGTTACACTACATTACATTTAAAGTAGGGTAACTTGTAATCTGTAACCTATTACATTTCCAAAGTAATCTTCCCAACACTGCGTAAATCACCATTGTATATCAGCACTATTGGTACACTACTCAACCAATCAAAGGATCAGAACTGTTTAATGTTATTATTCTAAGTCTATGCATTAAGTTCATGAATTATTACATTTGTAATCATTTGACATTGAAATCAAACATATTTTAGTTGGATCCACTTCAGTGTTTTGTAATGTTAAAAATATGATACTCAATGAGTACAATGTACTCACAAGAGTGACATTGTCGTGGTCCGGGATAGAAAGTAATGTTTCCCTGTATTAAACTAGCAGCTATAAGTGATTCAAGCTGTCACCCTACGGCCTTTCTCAGTCTTAAGTGTAGCTGTCTACACACACCACAGCGAAGCAGAGATAATTCTGCAACTGCACACCACATGCATTTGTCTCCCATGCTGAGGTACCCCACCACCTAAAATATCAGCCATACAACCAACTGATCAGGTCAGGTCTGAAAGTCCAAAGAGCTCCAGACATATTTATTAAAGCCTACCCTTGTGAAAAAACAAGTACACTTTAGCATACTTTCAAAAGGCTACTTATTACAGAAATAATATAATTTAAAAGAAAATACTTAAGTATGAAACAAATGTAATGTTTCCAGACACTTAATTGCATGCATCTTATTTCCAATTAAATAAAAAAAATTATAGTTTAAAGTTATATTAAAGGGGTTGTGACATGAGAAATCAAACTTGCCTTGATCTTGATCTTTTGGTCTTTGTACCATTAAAACAACATCTGAGGTGCAAGATGGCATCTCCCGGGTACAAACATTTGCATAAACACTGCCTCCAGAGCAATGCATCGATGAATAGTCATCTTCTCACCATATGCCCCACCCACTGGCGTTTAGTTGCTTAATGGCTTGACCCAGCTTACAGACGACTTGATTACGCTGAATGTGAGTGTCGCTTCACGTCAAAAGCAAATAGAAATTACAATCACTGCTGCTATCTTGTCTACAATGGATAGTGAAAAAGTGTTTGCTTTGACGCATTTGGTTTAAACAGCTCATCTCTGTACACATATTGGAAGGATTGTAAGGAACAAGTGGATAGGTTTCAATTGTTTATTTTTTAATGCATCCCGGATCGTGACTGAGGATTGTTCTGAGTATTTTGTTTTGTAAATGAGACACAGTGTAATGGAGAGCTCTCACCTGCAATAGTGAGGAGGCATTGATACTGTTTCATATGCAATGGCATTAGCCAGTGACTCTTTAAGAGAATAGGTACAACCCTTTTGGACCCGACCACTGACCGCTTGTTTGTTTGTTTGTTTGTTTGTTTGTTTTTCCCATTGTTAATCTAGCAAAAGTGGATTCGGACACACCCTAAGTGCACCTGCACCATGTGCTTAGATTGTTAAAATAGGGCCCTGTAAGTGCACATTCAGTGCAAATATCAAAGTGCAAAGTGTATTTGGAGGTAAATATCTAAAAATGACAAAAAAACATTTTTGCAATATGATTTAAGTACTCTTAAAAGTGTCTTAACTGTCCTTTATGTCACACTACAGGAAAGTTGTTAGTAAAGGGTTTTTGAATGTGCACTTTCTTGTGTTACCATCATCCAATCAGAATTGGGTGTATTTGCCTGCAGACTTCAAACATCAAACAATATGAGTCACATGTATCCATACCTTGGTGCCATGAGGAAAAATCCCTAATTACCAAACATGTAATTCTGGGACTGCATGCACCATCCAGGCCACTGAAGCTGAAATGAATGGGAAAGCCAATTGTTAACTCTCTCCAGGTATTATAAGAGCTCCAATCTTTATACTACTGTGAAATCATGTCTAAATATATCACAAAAAAGGTAATAATATTTAACTGTCGTTTAGATAGACTCTCTTGTTCTGACTAATGGGATCCTGCAGTAAACTTCTCTCTCTCTATCTCTCTCTCTCTCTCTCTCTCTCTTTGCAATAAATTATATTTTATGAGCTTTGATTGTGAGTTAAACTAATGTCGACAAAAAATAAATTTTCTTTCAATTCTTTCAAAAGAATTGTGACCACAAGAGAAAAAAGTGGTTTGCATATTTATGATGTAACATTTGGGAAACCTGAATTGAATTCAACAAGCATGAAACATTAAAAAGAGATGCCTTGAACTCCCCAGAGAACACAAATCTGTAGTTTAGTTAAGTATGGATGCTTTTATCCAAAGCAACTTAGAGCACACAGCTTGAAATTCTCCTTGATCAACCAGAAGGTTAATTTATTTGGTCAAGAGCACAGTGACGATAGCTCACATGGATTTACGTATGTGGATCGTGGCTCAAACCAGTCTTATGACGCAACTCTACTTAGAAGCAACTCTACGCGTCATGCAGGCCTTCCCTATCCACCCAAATCAACAAAATTTCTGTTTGCGTGCAGGATATAAAAACATGGCTTAACTCTAATTTTCTGAAACTAAATATGGATAAAACTGTGATTATCATTATTGGTACTCCATCACTTACCACCAAAGTTCCCGCTAACTTTACTTGCGATATTACTGGCACTTCAATTGCTCCATCTAGTATAGTTAGAAATCTTGGTGTTATGTTTGACCCCTCTCTTTCATTTCTGCCTCACATTAACTCTCTCTCTAAATTGGCATTCTTTCACTTACGACGAATTGTCCAGCTCCGTCCTTTCATTAGTACCAATGATGCAGAAACCCTCATTCATGCTTTTGTTTCATCCCGTCTTGATTACTGTAATGCCCTTTACATCGGCTTGCCAGCTACCTCTATTTCTACATTACAATATATTCAAAACTCAGCCGCTCGTATTCTCACTCGCACTAAACGTTCAGCCCACATCACCCCTATTCTAGCTGATCTGCATTGGCAACCAGTGGCCTATCGTATCATGTTTAAAATTATCCTGCTTACTTTTAAAGCTTTGAATGGTCTGGCTCCTTACTATCTTTGTAATCTGCTCCTCCCCTATTCTCCTCCTCGTTCATTACGGTCCTCTGATTCTCGCCTTCTCGCCGTCCCTCGGTATCGCCTCTCTTCCGTGGGTGGCAGATCTTTCAGTGTTGTTGACCCTAAATTATGTAACTCTCAACCAAGACCACTCTGTCTTGCCAATAGCCTGTAAGAATTCAAATCGCAGCTCAAAACTCACTTGTTTTCAGAATTGTATCTTTCTTAGTTAATTTCTGTTTATTTTGTCTTATGACGTATACTACTTGATGTTTGTTTTTGTTATTTTATTTTTCTCTGTATTACTGTTTGATATTTTCCTCACATTTATGATGTTTATTGTAAAGTGTCCTTGAGCTCTGGAAAGGCACTATATAAATAAAACGTATTATTATTTTATTGTTATTATTATTATGACTAAAAGTACAATTTTAACCAACCACTCTGTTGGTCTGTTTCAGCTCCCTTTCAAAGAAAAATGTAGCACTGAAGTCTGTTTTAGGAGACTTCTAAAGCCATATGAACGCTTTGTGTGAGGTACAGCCGCCAGGATGCACTGAAAAAAGATACTTTGCAGCAACATAAAAAATAAAATACTCTCATTTGTTACATATTCTTATTGTTAAAGGGGTCTTTAACTGCATTTTGTTATTATTTTGGACTGTTCTCCGAGGTCCACTCATAATGTTATCATGATTTTGATGTCAAAAAACATCATAATTGAGAAGTAATAGGCTATTTTCTGTCTTGTTTTTTACCTCCCTCATGCCATGGCGGATTGTAGACTCGGAAGTAAACGACCACTGCTATGATTGGCTAACAGTTGTGTATATTTGACAGCGTACAACCTTCCTAGATGGGCGCTGCTGTGATTTAGGTTAAAAACGCATAAATTCTCAGTACATATAAACAAACTGTAATAACAGACACAGCAACTGTGACCAGACAATAAAAACAGTTACTGACACTTGTGTGTTACCACATTACAGCCAGATCCAAAACAGTCGGCACAGCATCGTCTTTTGGTTTCTATTTTTCTGAAAATCCTGCATCGACTTGTGCCTTGTTTGTAAACTCGGTAAAATGAAGCAAACAAATAACCTAGTTCTTACTGACGTGGTCTGGATCTTCATTAAAAATAAAGTTAATCCACTCTTTCCTAATGTTGGGATCAGAAGGAAGGCAATGCAATGACAGTGTTCTTCCACAACTTTGCACTGTACAGTATCTTGTTGTCTTTGGAGCATCTTTATCATTGTTTCTAAGTAGACCTGCGTTTGCCACTCTCGTCATTTACCTTCTATGTGCGTGAAACGGTGGGCGGGGCTTAACAGGCAGCGATGTAGAAGCAGGCGTTGATCTTCTGCGGAGGCGGTGCTTATCTACACTCTTACACAGAGCCGATCCTCCCTATACGCAGAATACGCAAGCTGCGTAGGGCCCCCTTGCTCTCAAAGATGTTTTAATTTTAGTTTAGTTTTGAATTTGGCCAGCGGCTATGAAAACATGAATGATAATTTATTGTAATGCAGTGCTGTCGCCAACAGACAGTGCTGTCTAAGTAAAAATCTGTCAAATATGTAATGAGAATGTAATAAAGTCTCCTGCTCGAGAAACACAAATGCGTTTTATTCATTCATTCTTAACCACTCGAGCCCTCGTATTTGTCCCATTCATTTTATTTAAAGCAAAAAAAAAGCATCAAATACTTTTCAGACCTACAAATTTGCTTTAGACATACTCAACAAAATCATGTTTTTTTTTTTAGACCAATTTTAAAATGCACTTTAAATAAATGTAGCTTTTCTTTTTCAGTGTGTAAGAGATATACAACCAGCCAGTCTAATGTAGCATCATCCAAACCATGTGTTCTCATCATCTGGGATAACAGCTTAATATCAGTAAATGACAAATTAAAGCAAAGATGCTAATGTGCCAGGGGAGAAATCAGAGCAGGAAACACCTTTAGCGCTAAATCTCCTCTTACATAATGCCCAGGGCCCATAATCCATTGCAGTATATCAAAGAGAATGAGAAATAACACAGAGTTGTCATGGTAACCATTGCTGAGAACTCTGACCATGAAAAGCAGATTTCAGAATTTGTTACACAGGGATGACAGTAATTCACTGCAGGACTGCTGTCACTGGATTTCAACCTAGAATTATTCAAATGTATACATCTGTATACTTCGGATCTGAATACCTGATGTCTGTGTGATAAAAAGCTCATAAGTGCAATGACTTCAGGGTACAGTAAATGGATCTTGCTGTAAAATTATTATTGAGCCTCCAAGTCAAAGCAGCCCACCGAAATCGACAAAAACCCAGCGAGTTTTAAATATGCACCATTCCCAACATTTCCACTACTGTTTCTCTATTTTTACAACACATCACAACAGAAAATGATAAAGAACATGTGGTTGCCTTGGCAACTAAATGAGTCAAAGAAAGATAACCATGTGGTCTCATGTGTAGCATCATCCTGACACACAATTACGCACAATGACACGTTTAAGGTTATTTTTAATTGTGTGATTCTAGGAAACAAAAAAGATATGCGTCACTGATTGCACAGAACGTGGCATTTAAGAATAAATTTTGTGTACACTGACACTAATACAGGCTGTTATGTAATCTAGTACAGTCCTCTAGGTACAGTTCTCTCTTTCTATGAATTATGTCTGTATTAAATAAGATAATACAATGCTATACACAGTGCTGGGAAGGTTACTTTAGAAATGTAATAGGTTACAGATTACAAGTTACTCGATTTAAAATGCAATAAGTAGTGTAACTATTTCTATGTCTAATTAATGTTTTCAACTGTTAATCATTTTGAAAAATGTAAACCAGGCAGGGTTAACCTTACAGTAGTACTCAACGCTGATTACTGTCAGACTTTCAAAATCCTTCATCACTTGAATTAAGATTATAATAATTTAATTTTAAAGCACAGCCACCACAAATCAGACTTTTACTTGGAGACTGTTCTGAGCGTAAATACAGATTTAAAATCATAATATATAGTTTAATAGCTATGATACTGTTTTTGAAATCAAATCTTTGCATAGCTATGGCAGGAAACACTGGCATTTACCAGTGCCTTGGAAAAAAACACATAAATACATAAACACAAATAGGAAATAAAACAGTATCAAACAAGCAAGTGTCCTATTCTGTGTCCTAAACTCATGAAACATTGGTGTCTCATATTTTAAAGCAGTAAATACAATTTGGGAAAGAAATCAATAAAATTTGTATGTGTGTGAAAATATTCAGATGCAACCCCCTTTGTAATAGTTAACATTTTCATAAGTACCTGTAATTTAATTACACCTTTTCTCAATAGCTTTAACTGATTTCAATTACATTTCATTTGTAAATAAATTACGTAGTTCCATTATATGTAACTAGTTACTCCCCAACACTGGCGATACATATACATGCATACATACAGTATGTAGGATTCAAGCTTTTATTCGTCACATACTCAATTATACAGAATATAATCAGTAGTGAAATGTAAGTGTATCTCTTAAAACAGTGGTTTTCTCCTGTGGGCCTCCGAAAACTGCAAACTTTCAGTGGGGCCTCAAGATTACTTTATATTTTATGTTTTAAATATTAATTAAACAATTTATTTTTAAAATGGGTCAAAACAACATTTACTGCACTTGTGTATGTGTGTGTGTGTGTGTGTGTGTGTGTGTGTGTGTGTGTGTGTGTGTGTGTGTGTGTGTGTGTGTGTGTGTGTGTGTGTGTGTGTGTGTGTGTGTGTGTGTGTGTGTGCATATATAATAGATGTCTAGAAAAACCTGGAAATGAGGAACCCTAGTTTAAAATAGTGATTTCTAGACCTGAAAAAGTCATCTAAATTAATACAATTTTAAAACTCCATTGACATTTTCATAATGGATATAATTTTTTTTTCTAGTTTTGCCAAGCTCTAAATTATCTGTATCCTTTATTATTAACCTTTAATTCTTACCCAGTAAATCACAAACCTCTGAAAAAGTCATGAGGCCTTTAAATTTAGTTGTGGACAGTGGAGATAAAAAGACTAAGAACTACTGTTCTCAAATAATACATTTTCTCTGATAAAATTACATAAATTAGAAGGCTTAAAAAAATATTTTTAACAGAAAGTTTAACAGACAATTTTCAAAATTCATAAAAGCTAACTCTCAAAAATGGTATTTATAACTCCAGCTCTTTATTTCCATTCTCTTAATTTTTTTTAATTGCTTAAAAATGGTCAAGTTATAATTAACAAAGTGCCTGAGTGAGAACATTTTCCAGAACACTCAGACAAATACCATTTTATAATGCTTCCTTAAATTACAACGCAATAATATATTTTTTTAGAAGCTACAGAGTTCAAAAGGCACTAAATAACAGGAATGACCCAGGAGGACCCATCAATTTATCAAAGCGCCTACAGATAAGACAGAAAATGAACTGCATTTACTTAAGGAAAGCTGCACTTGTATCTCCTCCAATGCCAGTTGCATAACTCGGCATTATCAAGTCTTTCCACCTCCACACCAAATCTCAAGCGAAACAAAAGATCACTGAAGACGAGAGCAGAGTAACAGGCATCTATCCACAGGCACATGAGTCGCTCTGCTAAAAATATCACAGAAGGGAGGGGTTCGGCTTCCTGTAAGGGGTAACCGAGGTCCCTCGAAATCACCTGCCATTAGTGTAAATATTGGTGTAACACTGTGTTATTGGCAAACAGCTAATGGAGTAAGTGCAGGAGAGCTCGACTCTAACCTTCAACAAGATAGACAAGAGGTTTCAGGCACTAAGCTCCTCTTCACCGAAATAATGGTAATCTAACCGAACACCTAAAAGAGAAAAGACAGCTGGCTTTCGCTTATATTCAGACAATTCAGCGTCTGAGAGAGAATTAAGTCATTTCTTTGTGTTTGGTCCCAGTAACTGTTACATAAAGCTGAAGGAAGCGAATGCCAGAGAAAAGAAGGGCGCTGGATGCCTGAGCAGGAGCTCACCTTTGATTCAGTCTCCCACTCACGCCCACTGCTGCCCTCGCACACACAGGACGGTGGCGCTCTGATGGCAGGACCCATCAGCCCCTGCTAGCGAACGCCTCACCCAATAAACAGCTCCTCGCTTCATAGCAGACAGAGAGGAGAGAAAAGAAAAAGGTCAAAATGAAAAATCACGAAAATGACGGGACGGTAAAAACTCATAGGTTCGTCAGATTATAGAGGTTCGCTGTCATATTTTATACTATGCAAATCCAGTCTGAATAAGCAACCGTTTTTAGGTTGTACCACTTGAGTCAAAAAACATTGCTCAGCTGTCCAAATGTGTGGTCATTATTCATCATGAACTAAATACTTTCCATTATATTACTAAATAGAAAGCAGAATTTGGTAGAAAATAGCAATAAAAGGCTTTTTAGCAATAATACACTTCAAGAGCTACAGATATACAGTACGCAAGGACCAAAACTGACAAAAATTTGGTTTTGACAAGTAAATAAAAATGAGTTATTGGCCATTCGGCTGTAATATAATACATGGATTGCATTGCAAGCGTAACACTTTGCAAGAATGATGCTGCTTGCTTGTAAAATTTGACCCACAAAGATATTCTAATAATTTTGACCGTAGTTTACAATTTACCACCAGAAGTTTGTCTAGGAACATGAATTAGTACACACATTAAGTCTCAATTGTGGCTTTTATGTGAGGTACATTTTCACTAGACACTAATATGTGCTAAATAATTACATTATTACAATTGTTACATAATTACATTGTTTTTGTGACATTATTTGTCACAAAAACAAAAAATATATCTTTCTTTTCTTTTCTTATTTTATTTTATTGTTGACAGACATTGCCATTACTCTGTTTTGACATAATAAATTTGGAGGTAATCAGTCACATCAATGTTTAAAGTTAACCTCGAAGATTAAGCAATAAGAACTTATTTTTTTATTTTATGCTATATAAACAAATTCATTACATTTGAACTAAAATGATGACTGAACAAACTCATACAATTTGATTGCATAAACATAATTTACAGCCTTACAGTTCAGCCAATTCTTAAATTACACTTAATTTTAATTTAGTTCATCTTAATAAAATCATATTTTGAGTTCATGTACTGTAACCTTTTTCTTTGAGTAGTACAAATTTTCAGTCATATTTGAGTTATATGAACTCATTTTATATAATTAATTAGTTTTTTTAATGAAATAAGACTACTTTAAAAACTAATGTTAGTTCATTTGTCTTCCATTTCTCCAAAATGAGTGAAAATTTTAAATGCAAATAAAGAAAAGGAATAACTGATATAAAGATACAGTATAATAAATATAAAGAATGATGTAATTGGACATTTCAGAGGTCCTGATCATGTTATAGTTGAACATGACATTATATCACCATATAAACTACTGCATAGTTACTACCATAAAGTTAACCTTTAAACCTAAATATTCATAATTACAAGACGAAAAAAGTGAATGCCTCTTCTCTAATGCAAGGCAAGCCCTGTTTCTTAAACATTTAATGCTAAAGTATATCAGATAATACTAGATTAAATCATTGGTGAGTTCAGGATAACAGCTCCTGCCACTGGGGTAAATTATCCTTTTAATATGTGGAAATTCTACACACAGATAAGTAAACAAAATTAATGAACACACTGCTTTAATAAAAACCTGAAATAAATGTTAACTGAAGATGTTTCTGAGGTTCACTCAGCCCATCAGATTAGTAATACTGAGAGTATTTAAAGGATATTGTTTCTATGGGAACTATAAAATCTCTTTTTTTCTTCTAAACTGACACCTAGTTTCTCTTCAGAGGATGAGAACAACATCATCTGTGAATCACACATCACAAATAATTTTTGAGAACAAGATTTTAATATGAATTTATATTAAAAACACACTATCAATTTAAAACCATGAGCTGAGGATTTGGAGCCATTTCTATCGTTTTGAATCTTTATTTATATGATTTATAGGTGAAGTGTGTCACTAGTGTCATCAAAGAGAATTGTAAAACAAATAAAAATGTAACCAAGCTCCAAAAATGCCTTGTTTTGATGGTGTTGGATTTGTGACGTCACACAGGAAAAAATGTGCTTCAGTGTCTCCCGACAACAGGACAAATGGAAGAGTAAAGGAATGTTTGCATTGATGCTTCCGGTTTCATCAGCACATTTACTGCATGTCTCTGTTCAGACTTCAGAAAGACCCCAGTATCAGGAACAAGTTTTTTTATTGTTTTGTAAATGAAGCACAGTCTGATGGAGAGTTGGCAAAGAAACCTTCAACCTGGTCTAATAAAAATACGTACCTCTGTGCACTTTCTCTGCGACACCGTTTTAAGTACCTTACTGCACGTTTCGCCGCAGTTTCAAAGAGAAATGTTCATTGAGTGGCGCTAAAACACAGGTTAAATTCATGAACGCTGGCACGTTTTTATTACGTAGATATAGGTACATATTGCTGTGTTTTTATTACGTTGCTACAGAAACGTAATAAAACTTCAAATATCCGGGGTCTGTCCCTAAAAGTCAATGCTCTATCGTGTAGGAAATATGCCCTACACCAAACTCAACCCTAAACCTACCCGATCGTGTTAACAAATTCAAAACTGATATAAAAACGTATTTGTAGATGCAACCGAGCCATTTCAACTTCCTTATATGCAGATTTGAACTGCTTTGTCAAACCATGATTACACAGGATTCAAATCGGAGCTCCTCACCTCCAAAGTACGTCAAACTTACCATCTATGAAAACCCATATATAGAGTGGCGTTCTGTCCATATAAGCTGTGAATGCGCCGCATACCCAGGCCATCTGAGAGAATGAGTTCATGTGCTAATTAATATAAACATGATTATAAATGAATCCCTTGTCATTAGAGATGTGACTTAAAGTTTAATAAAGTGTTGGGAATAAGTATGGAAAATTATTAATTTGAAAACTGGTAATTTTCTGTAAATCTACATCAGTGACGGGAGCTTCCGGGTAAGCGGATTCTCCGCAGCTTTGGCGCCTCCGCTCTGTTGCTATGACTTGTCAGGATCGTAGCGCGTTCTCAGTGATTTGCTGGTATGCACGTGATTTCATGTGCGAGGAAAGCTGTTCGCAAAGCGCTCGCCCAAGCGGAAAAATGCGCTAGCTGTTGCTGCCAGATCTCGACTGCCAAAAATTACATTGTGTTTGATGCTAAATTAACTCGACGAAATCATATGAAAAAAAAGTTTATTAAAATGTATATAAAATCAGGAAAAAATTGGAAATAATACCTTTGTTTTCCGTATATTTGTGTCGCTTACAGTTAAAGTCATTCTGTGATTTTTATTGTTGTTTGCACCGTCACTTGGCAATATTTTAAAGATATTATATTTTTTGTATTATATTTATTTATTGTATTTTGCATGGACTATTATTGTCCTCCGGGTGAGAGTTTTCACTTCTATTCACTGAAAAAAAAACATTCAGTTGATGCAGAGACGTATATAGGCCGGGGGAACCCCCCATCTCCCCACGCTCTGAATATTACCATGATGTAACTATGTTCTTTTTTACTTGGAAAATCAGCTGTTTTATGACATTCGAATAACTATGGATAAACCTGAAACGATAGAAGAAGGACTGCAGATTAATTTAATTTACAAATAGCCTAAGGTGGGAATGTGCATACTTTTAAAACGACACCTGCCAAGGTTGGGGGGTCTTAATCTTGGCACTCAGCATACCCGGTTAAAAAAGTCACTGCTCACCACTGATATACGAGGCTGGATATGTGCGATGCTAACGTTCAAAAGCATCAGTTTTCAAATTTCAAAATTGTAAGAAAGCTCATATACAACTGATGCAAAACTGGTAACAAATTTAGTGAACTTAAAATGCCACAAAAGTGTATGACTTTAAAGTCATCATGAAACGGCAACTGTAATAGTTGTTTCCTCTATATTGAAACATATATCCAAGTGCAATGGCTTCTCGAACAATAGAAAAAAATGTACAGGGTTTTATTTTGTCCATTGAGAATTGATTCGATCATTGTCATTTGCTAATTTCTCTAGACCCTGCAATATTAAATAAAATATAAGAGTAACCTGTTTTGATTTCATAGTGACATAAGGTCTAGTCCAATACTGAGCACTTCTCTCATGCTGTATGAAGTTCAGTGAGTAAGCAGGACTGTCCCGGTAATATAATAACACTCAGATCCCAGCAGCACTTTATGTGGTTCACACATATGGCACACTGTGAAAAACTCACAATGTCTAGTCAGAAAATGCACTCCATTGTCCTCTGTTTAGAGGTCATTCTATGAAACAAGAGCCTTTTCCTGTAAGTAAAGGTGATTTTTAAAATACATTTGTAAAGATTTCAATGTGCTCAAGTGATAATAAACTTCACTGTGCATATGAAGCTAAATACATCTGGCTCTGCACCCCTTTACCTAAATTCATTACTTCAGATTTATATGCCCTCTAGAAGCTTGCGTTCTGCAAGTGAACGACGCATTACTGTACCATCCCAAAGAGGCACAAAATCACTTTCACAGACTTTTTCATTAACTGTTCCCATCTGGTGGAATGACCTGCCTAACTCAATCCGAGCAGCTGAATCCTTACCCATCTTCAAGAAACGGCTAAAAACACATCTCTTCCATCTTTATTTGACCCTCTAACTCCAGCACTCTCTATTCTAATTACATTTTATCTAATCTGTCTTCTTTTTATTAAAAAAACACAAACATTTGACCCTCTATCAATTGCATATTTATTCTCTAACTGCTAGCTTTTCTTGTAAAACTAACACTAAGTTTAATTTTTCTATATTTTAAATACTCATTTTCTTAAAAAAAGAAAAACCTTCCTATGTGTACTGCGTTAGGCTAACCAGGACTTGTAATAGCACTTGCATGTTGTTGCTCTTTTGTTGGTTTTGATTGCTTCTATAATGTCCTCATTTGTAAGTCGCTTTGGATAAAAGCGTCTGCTAAATGACTAAATAAATAAATAAAATAAATACATTTTTTTTATTGATCCATGCAGATAATTTGTACACATTTCACTTTAAGAGTGATTATTTCCTCCATGATAACAACGGCAGTCTTTATTCGTGGGTTTTAGCCCAATTATATGTTGACGAGGAAATTAACCAAAGTGAAAGATTCAGTGTGTGCTATCCTTAACATTCAACACATAAATCACTAAAACAGTGGGTTACACTTTATTTCGATGGTCCACTTTAGACATTCTACTAACTATACGTAACTTTGCAACTACATGTAAACTGATTCTTGTAAATTTGCAAATACATTACATTTACATTTATTAATTTAGCAGACACTTTTATCCAATGCGACTTACAATTGAGGAATACATTAAGCGATACATTACAAAGAGGCAAACAGTCACAGGAAGTGCTTGTCATGCAACATTTCAGGCATTGTTCAGAGCAAAGCTAGCTAAACATGGATATGTTAAGGAAAGAGAGCAAAGGGTGTTCCCTTCCGAAGGGAACTCTACGCTGCGTCCTCTAGAGGGCGCTATGGGAACAACTTCAGCGTGACCGGTGTCTGAAGCATGAATAAAAACACACAATGCACTTGACATTGGCAGGTGGAAGCCTATGACGTAAGCAAATGAGCGTCTGCGGGCATAAAAGGGCGCCTGTGGAACACGTCATCCTCTTTTTGTCTTCAGGGGACTTTGTTTCTGAAGTGTGAGTAATTATGTCTGTTGAGAAACGCTTTAGGAGGTGTGTCGATCCGTGTCAGCGTTTTCTGACACTAGATGACACACACGATTTATGCGTTATGTGTTTGGGCGAAGAGCACGCGCGCTCTGTTCTCGAGGGAATGGAGTGCGCGCATTGTGAGCTTTTCTCTCTGGGAAAGCTCCGCTCTCGTATGTCCCTTTTCTCGAGAGAATTGGGGCAATCATCTGCCCCCCGCGGCTCGGGTCCAGCCACTGCTGAGGCAGCGAGGAGACTGAGGTCGTGGGGATCGCAGATGGAGCTCGCTGACGAGTCTGCGGGGGGAATTAATATCTCGCGCTCGTCAGCGGCTGACGAGAGTAAACTGCTGGAGGAAGATGTATTGTCTCTTACATCTTCTGATCCAGCAGGAAGTGCTTTGCTGGCTCATGGTGGGCTGATGAAGGCGGAGAGGATATTTCTGAGCCTTCTCAGCTTGTCTGCCCCGCGTATGTAGAGCTGCTGGAGGTTATGAAGCGTGCGTCTGCTAGGTTAGACCTACAGTGGAGGCACGAAAAGGGGGAGTGGCTCGCAGTAGACTTGATGAGCGATCTCTCTCTGGCATAACCTCCCAGCTCCCGTGAGCCTCCCATTCCTTCCAGATCTTCATAGTGAGATCATGTAGGCATGGGATAAACCATATTCAGCCCGCATCCATCGGTATAAGCATGCTAATTATGCTGACATCGAAGGGAGGCGCGAGCGCGGATATGCGTCGATGCCCCCTAGGGGCGCTTGCGAGCTAAAAAAAAAAAAAAAAAGTGTATTTTTTTAACCTGGATCGAGTGTTGTTAGGCTTCCTCTCATTTAAGAGAGTCCTTTTGCTGAAGTCTCCGCTCTCCAGAGCTCCGCTGAGGCAGCACTATTAGTATGTAGGCTCTATTGTGAGCCTCACTAGCTATCTCTAGCGCTGAGTGTAGTCAGGTCTCCTCTCGCTTTAGAGAGTCGTTATGCTGAGACTTCCACTCTTAAGAGTTCCCCTTCCTGGATTGAGTGTTGCTAGGCTTCCTCTCGTTTAAGAGAGTCATTCTGCTGAAGCCTTCGCTCTCCAGAGCTCCGCTTAGACAGCACTATTAGTATGTAGGCTCTATTGTGAGCCTCACTAGCTATCTCTAGCGCTGAGTGTAGTCAGGTCTCCTCTCGCTTTAGAGAGTCGTTATGCTGAGACTTCCACTCTTAAGAGTTCCCCTACCTGGATTGAGTGTTGCTAGGCTTCCTCTTGTTTAAGAGAGTCATTCTGCTGAAGCCTCCGCTCTCCAGAGCTCCGCTGAGGCAGCACTATTAGTATGTAGGCTCTATTGTGAGCCTCACTAGCTATCTCTAGCGCTGAGTGTAGTCATGCTGGACTTCCACTCTCCTCTGGATTGAGTGTTCTAGGCTTCCTCTCTTTAGAGAGTCGTTATGCTGATTGTGACTTCTAGCTACTCTTAGTGTAGAGTCTCCTCTCCCCTTTCGTTATGCTGACTTCCACTCTTAAGAGTTCCCCTCTGGATTGAGTGTTGAGGCTTCCTCTCGTAAGAGAGTCTGCTAGGCTCTCAGAGCTCTCGTTTAAGATTGTGAGCCTTGCTAGCTTTTCTAGCGCTGAGTGAGTCAGTCTCCTCTCCTTTAGAGAGTCCGTTATGCTCTCTCTTAAGAGCTCCTGAACCAGGATCGAGTGTTGCTAGGCTTCCTCTCTTAAGAGAGCCAGCAGTCTATTAGCACTATGTAGGCTCTATTGTGAGCCTTGCTAGCTTTCTCTAGCGCTGAGTGTAGTCTCTCTAGGTCTCTCCTCTCGCTTTAGAGAGTCGTTATGCTGAGACATCCACTCTTAAGAGCTCCTATTCGAGTGAGCTTCCTCTCGTTGTCATTCTACTAGCATCTGCTCTCCTCTAGGCAGCACCATTAGTATGTAGTTTATTGTGAGAGTAGCGCTGAGTGTAGTCCGGTCTCCTCTCGCTTTAGAGAGTCTGCTGACCTCCACTCTTAAGAGCCCCCCAACTAGGGTTGAGTGTTGTTAGGCTCCTCTCGTTAGAGAGTCGTCCTGCTGAGCCTCCACTCTCCTGAGCTCCGTCTCTCTGGCAGCATAATTACTCCATAGGAGATCGATGTAGGCTTCCTCTCTTAAGAGAGTCATTTACTGAGCTCCAGCTCCGCTTAGGCAGCACCATTAGTATGTAGTCTCTATTGTGAGCCTCGCTAGCTGTCTATAGCGCTGAGTGTGTGGTCTCCTCTCGCTTTAGAGAGTGAGCTGAGACCTCCACTCTTAGCCCCCCAACTAGGGTTGAGTTGTCTCCTCTCGTTTAGAGAGTCGTCCTTAGAGAGTTCCGTCTCTGGCAGTAATAGGAGAATATAAGCTCTGTTTGAGCATCATTAACTGCCTGTGGCGTTGAGTGTAGCCAGGTCTCCTCTCAATTAGAGACTCGTTATGCTGAGACCTCCACTCTTAAAGACCTGGATCGAGTGTTAGGCTTCCTCTCGTTTAAGAGAGTCATTCTACTGAAGCATCTGCTCTCCAGAGCTCCGCTTAGGCAGCACCATTAGTATGTAGTCTCTATTGTGAGCCTCGCTAGCTGTCTATAGCGCTGAGTGTAGTCCGGTCTCCTCTCGCTTTAGAGAGTCGGTATGCTGAGACCTCCACTCTTAAGAGCCCCCCAACTAGGGTTGAGTGTTGTTAGGCTTCCTCTCGTTTAGAGAGTCGTCCTGCTGAGGCCTCCACTCTCCTGAGTTCCGTCTCTGGCAGTAATAGGAGAATGTAAGCTCTGTTTGAGCATCATTAACTGCCTGTGGCGTTGAGTGTAGCCAGGTCTCCTCTCAATTAGAGAGTCGTTATGCTGAGACCTCCACTCTTAAAGACCTGGATCGAGTGTTAGGCTTCCTCTCGTTTAAGAGAGTCATTCTACTGAAGCATCTGCTCTCCAGAGCTCCGCTTAGGCAGCACCATTAGTATGTAGTCTCTATTGTGAGCCTCGCTAGCTGTCTATAGCGCTGAGTGTAGTCTGGTCTCCTCTCGCTTTAGAGGGTCAGTATGCTGAGACCTACACTCCTAAGAGCCCCCCAACTAGGGTTGAGTGTTGCTAGGCTTCCTCTCGTTTAGAGGGTCATTCTGCTGAAGCCTCCACTCTCTAGAGCTCCGCTTAGGCAGCACTATGCACAGGCTCTTTCTTGAGCCTCACTAACTGCCTTTGGCATTGAGTGTAGCCAGGTCTCCTCTCACTTAGAGAGTCATTATGCTGAGACCTCCTCTCTGAGAGTTCCCCTACCTGGATCGAGTGTTGCTAGGTTTTCTCTCATTTTAGAGTCATTCTGCCTAAGCCTCCACTCTCCAGAGCTCCGCTTAGGCAGTACTATGTGCATGCTCTTTCCTGAGCCTCACTAGCTGTTCATAGCGTCGAGTGTAGAAGTCTCCTCTCAATCTAGAGAGTCGCTTGCTGAGACCTCCACTCCACAGCCATACTCTGGTGAGCTAGTCTATGATGGCGAGCTTTGAGCTTGTCTGAAGAGGGTTTTTTTGAGCCTAGTTCTGCTGGGCAGGGATGGTGTTCCTCGAGTCTGTGACTTAGGAATCCAGCTTTTGGACACTCTTTCCCTCAGCATGGCGGCGTTGGCATAGCGTTCCCATAGCGCCCTCTAGAGGATGCAGCGTAGAGTTCCCTTCGGAAGGGAACGTCTCAGGTTACGTATGTAACCATAGTTCCCTGAGAATAGGGAACGAGACGCTGCGTCTCTTGGCCATGCTTCGGGCATTCCTGTCGGCGTCCCCTTTGAAAAAAAGAGGATGACGTGTTCCACAGGCGCCCTTTTATGCCCGCAGACGCTCATTTGCTTACGTCATAGGCTTCCACCTGCCAATGTCAAGTGCATTGTGTGTTTTTATTCATGCTTCAGACACCGGTCACGCTGAAGGCGTTCCCATAGCGCCCTCTAGAGGACGCAGCGTCTCGTTCCCTATTCTCAGGGAACTATGGTTACATACGTAACCTGAGACGTTTTTTGTTTGTTGGATTTTTTGAGGAAGAAGGAGCAGAAGTCAAGTGAAGACGGAAGAGATGAGTTTTCAGGTATCGCTTTAAAATTGTCAGGGACTCAGCATTCCGGATAGGGGTGGGAAGTTCATTCCACCAGCCAGAAACGGTGAATGAAAATGTTCTGGAAAGTGATTTTGTGCCTCTCTGTGATGGCACCACGAGGCGTCGCTCATTCGCAGATCTCAGGCTTCTGGAGGGGATGTAGATTGTCATAAGTGAGTGGAAGTAGGCGGGTGCTGAGCCTGTGGCTGTTCTACATGCAAGCATCAGTGTCTTGAACTTGATGCCAGCTGCAACCGGGAGCCAGTGCAGGGAGACAAAGAGAGATATGACATGGGCCCTTTTGGGTTCGCTGAAGACCAATCGTGCTGCAGCATTCTGAATCATCTGTAAAGGTTTGATTGTACATGATGGAATCACAACAAGTCTAACTAGATGGAAGTCCAGCTAGAGGAGCATTGCAGTAGTCCAGTCTAGAAATGAAAAGGGCCTGGACAAGAAGTTGTGCAGCGTGCTGTGTAAGGAAGGGCCTGATCTTTCTGATGTTGTGCAATGCAAACCTGCAGGATCGAACAGTTTTTGCAATGTGGTTTTTGAAAGTGAACTGGTCATCGAAAATTACAGCAAGATTTCTGACTTAACTTGATGGGGTAATTGTTGATGAATGTATCTGGATGGTAAAATCATGTTTTAGAGTTGGAGTGGCTGGGAAGACAAGAAGCTCAGTCTTTGCCAGGTTGAGCTATAGGTGATGTTCTTTCATCCATGCCGAGATGTCCGCCAGGCAGCCTGAGATCCGTGCAGATACTGTTGGATCATCTGGTCGAAATGAGAGATAGAGCTGTGTGTCATCAGCATAGTGTATGTGAAGAAGAGGAGGGGTCCAAGAACCGATCCCTGAGGAACCCCAGTGACAAGTTGATGTGCTCTGGATATCTCCCCTCCCAGGCCACCTTGAAGGACCTGCCAGTAAGATAGGATTCAAACCAGCGAAGTGGAATCCCTGTGATGCCCAGTGATGTGAGGGTGGACGGGAGGATCTGATGGTTAACTGTGCCAAAAGCAGCAGATGGATCCAGCAGAATGAGAATCGATGATTTGGCAATCCGCAATCTTTTGCAATCCGCAAGGCTTCAGTGACTGAGAGTCAGTGACTGAGAGACACATGTCTACTAACTCTCAGAGTAGACTGTCAAGTTTAGGGTTAGTAGAATAAGTTGACATATACTTGCACAGTTTCTCATAGTCAGTATGTTGTATGTTGTGGACCCATCAAAACAAAGTGTTACCAAACAGTGGCACTCTAACCGTATGAAGGTATACGCATCTTTGAGAGTCACTTGAGGTATACAATAATCAACTAGATTTTTTAAATCGGTTTAATATAATTTAAGTTGAAATGCAGTGATTTTTGAAGTGAGGAAACATAGCAACATATTGCAGATGAGCAAACGCAAATGCTTCCAGATGAAAACACACATATCAAACAGACATCACGTACTGTGTGTGAGCTTTTATTGGCAAGTGATACAAGAACAATAAGGGGTCTTTTTCCCAAAAGCATTGTTAGCCAACTATGGTCGCAAGTTCCGTCATTGCCAACATAATTCAAAGATTCAGTGTTTCCCGAAACCATAGTTCAAACGAACATTTGCAAACAGCGTCGCAAACTTACGTGGTTGGAACTACAGCTCTCGACTTGTGGTTAGAAGCATATAGTTTCTTATTAGTAAGACATATGGGCTTAAATAAATTCTGCTCTTGGGCACAATAAGAAAGCTAATATGCAGTACAATCTAAATGATTATATAAAATTATTTTAATCTATATATTTTTGTGCGTCCTCAATAAGTGCCGTTTTTGAAGAGTGCGCATGTGCCTAAGGGAACCGCAGAGTATGACGTAAGAGTGAACCTGAGATGAATCAAACATCAAATAAAGCAAAATGACAGGGAACAAAAATGAGTAAATTAGTCATCAGGTGCCATGTTTAATACAGCAGCATCTTAGAGATCTTTAATCAGTTAAATAGTTATTACTCCATCACATTACTCCACGTGTGTGACGTCATGAACATTAAAAAAACGCATCCCAAATACGGCTCTGTCATGTTGGTCAGTAAGTCCGTTTCATTATAGAATCACTGCGTCCAGCAACCTATTTCCACAATGCAAAAACGCAGATGGAATTGCAGAATCCAGATATTAAAATGTATTATTTTTTTTATTTTTTTTGTACAACTGAGAATGTCAGCAATTTAGCAGTTTGCAATAAATCAAAAGTAGGGCTGTACAATTCAAATCATGATATGGACTAGTGTCTATGAATGTGAAAAGTCTCAGTTTGAGCAGCACGGTTCCGTCTACTACACATGTTCTACACTATAAAAAATTACTGTGATTTTAACGGTAACATTTTTTTGAAAATGCTACATTACAAACCTGTTAAATAGTTAGCGATAAGTTCCTGTAAAATTTACAGGAAAAAAACATAAACTGACGTTCCCAGAATTCCCTGCATTGCATTTCAAATTTTGTTTGAATTTGATGTTTCTTCTTAGTTTTTTTAACAGTTATGTTTATTAGAGTTGTATGTTACATCTATTGTTGTTAAATTTATGTTTATTGCATATTTCAGTTTAATGAGTCTCACCATGATGGTGTTTAGTGCTTGTGTGAATGACACTGTGCACCTTCTATATATTTTATTATTTAAAAGCTGCTTGTGATAGGCTTTGGTTCATCATGTGACTTTCTCATCACCACCTGTATTTGGTGGTTATCAGTCAAGTCAAGTCACCTTTATTTATATAGCGCTTTTAACAATACAAATTGTAACAAAGCACTGCACAATATCAAATAGGAAAATTGTGTCAATAATGTAAAATGACAGGATTTAACACTCAATTTTCAGATGAATGCATTTCATTATTGAATTTAGTAATGGCATTGTCCAGCTCAGTTCAGTTTAAATAATATATGTGCAATCAAGTCGATGATTTTGCTGGAAATGAAGATTCCCCAACTAAGCAAGCCAGAGGCGACAGCGGCAAGGAACCAAAACTCCATCGGTGACAGAATGGAGAAAAAACCTTGGGAGAAACCAGGCTCAGTCGGGGGGCCAGTTCCCCTCTGGCCAGACGAACCAGTAGTTTGTTCCAGCTGCTTCAAAGTCATAGTGTAAGTGGTCCACTGGTTCCAGTGGTCTTTACCCGATGGATGTCTAGGTGACGAGTTCCTCACTGGAGATCTGTCTCTGGGGCTCATCTATGTGTCCTAGATTCCGCTGACGTTCAGGGCTGTAGAGGTTGTCTCTAGGTGCTGATCCACCATTTATGGCAAAATTTGGTTAAGTCAGTATAATCGCTGATGGTTGGCTTCCTCTGAGGTCCTCCGAAGGGTTGTCATCGTCTCTTCTCAGGTGTTGTCATCGTCTTCTTCATACACTGGTTATCAGTGTATTTCAAAGTTACAAAACATATTTCAGTACTTAAATAGGTTGGTATATTAACATGATATCAGTTAAAGAAATTACGGCATTTAACTGTGAAATTTTATTCAAACAATACGTGGGTTTCTGCATCAATTATAAAAAGGCTTTCGGTACTTTTGTTTAATGTTTGTGTCAAAACACCCCTAATATATTTAGCTGTCGCATTTCTGTTTTAAGGAGATTAAGAAATATTTAAGAAAGTGCAAATGTTTTATGTTGTTTGTATTTAAGTTTATTTTATTCATATTAAATGAAAAACAATTTAAATTAACAATTATTTTTATATTTGTGATCCTCTCTGTGAAAAAGCAGCTAATGTCATGTTTTTGTGATTTGCTGTTTTCTTCATATAGAATCGTTCATTTGGTAAAAAAGAATCCTTCATATGGTAAATGTAACCTTTATATATTTAATATTGACTGATTAAGGTCAGAAATTATAGTGAAATTAATGAGTTGTATAGAAATACAACTTTGATGCTTGTTATCTCACAATTAGATTTTGAGACTTTAGCCTGGATTTCACAGAGAGGGACACATTTAATGACAACATCCCTGTATCTGTACAAATATTTGTATTTAATTGTGTTCATGTTTGCTTTTGTACTAAATTTGTTAATAATGGTCATTATGTGTTATGTGGATTTAACTTGCCTTCAAGTATAATGATCTTATTTATTTGTTCTCTTCCTTTCTTTCTTTCTTTCTTTTTTCTTTCTTTCTTTCTTTCCCTCCTTCCTTCCTTCGGACATTATTCTTATATCCATTCAATAAATAATCAGTACTGATACGCTATCACCCTAAATGGTCCTTTTTTCTTATGTGATACCCTGGACCACAAAGCCAATCTTATGTTGCAAGGGTATATTTGTAGCAATAGCAAAAAATACATTGTATGGGTCAAAATGTTCGATTTTTTATGGCAAAAATGTTCCATGAAGATATTTTGTAAATTTCCTACCGTAAATATATCAAACCTTACATTTTGATTTGTAATATGCATTGCTAAGAACTTAATTTGGACAAGTTTAAAGGTGATTTAAAGGTCAACATTTAGATTTTTTGCATGCTCAGATTCCAGATTTTCAAATAGCTGTATCTCCGCCAAATATTGTCCTATCAAACCATACATCAATGGAAAGCTTATTTATTCAGCTTTCAAATGATGTGTGAATTTCAATTGACCCTTATAACTGGTTTTGTGGTCCATGGTCACATATGTAGTTTGGTGAATTTCAATTAATTCCAGTGAATCTGTCCCACGTAGATTCATTCTAGTGAATCAGTTCGTCCGGATGGCTCTTGTAAATGAACAGATTATAATAAGAGTATTGTATCTACGTCTTTTTGAACTGTAAAACATGCTGAAAAGAGAAAGCATGTCATTCAATTAAAACAGCTCTGCACCTTCATGAATGGGTCAAACTAGTAGTTATGAAAGGACTAGTTGCAGAGAAAACAGCTCATACGTCACCACTTTCAGCCATGTGCGAATAAAAACATTGAAAGGTTCCTTTAGCTCATACAGTAGCAAATGGTGCTATTAACACAAAAATCATGGGTTTTTGAACCCAATGTAAGGAATGCGTGACCTCATAATATTTCAGATACACCTTGAATAAATGGTATGTGGCTTTAAAACATTTGCCAAATGCATAAATAACTTGAAACGAATGCAAGTTTAGCAAGCCATTAGCTCAGATTAAAGGTGCAAATTCTTTAATGATAACTGCTGTAGATTTGATAAGTAATGGTCTGAAAAGGTGACGGAATAATAGTAGTATAACATACTAATACAAATACTTATTTTTAAGCAGTGTAAATAAATGAATAATTAAGATTTTATTGTGACTTGATTTTAACTATAATTTTATACAAAATAATTATTTATTTGGTTCCTGTGGCTCAGTGGTAGAGCATTGCGTTAGCAGCGCAAACGATCGTGGGTTCAATTCCCAGGGAACACACATACTGATAAAAAACATGTATAGCCTGAATGCACTGTAAGTCGCTTTGGATAAAAGCGTCTGCTAAATGCATAAATGTAAATTGTATTTATTCATTGATTTTACTGTACTGTGAAATATGCAGTGTTGGGGAAAGTTACTTTGATTAAGCTACTAAATAGTTAATAGTTACTAATATAACTGATTTAGTTAATAATAAGTTAATAATTAATATTTACTAAAGTTAATACATTAAAATATTGTGTTATACTCCCTAAAAAAGAAACCGATTACGTTACTTATTTACTTTGTACAAGATTTTTTATGCAATTTTTTTCTTTTGTTACTTTTCCTCATCTGGGCTGGGTTTGCTTGTGTTTTTGATATGAAAGGTTCTATTTTTTGACAAATGAAAAATCCCTTTCACACCAAGGGCCAGATTTACTAACAGCTTGCGCCAGCACACACTGTCTTTCGGTGTTAAAGGGGTCCTATTATGCTTTTTCACTTTTTGAATTTTAGTCAGTGTGTAGTGAGCATGTTTGGGCTTAAAACCACGCTTGATTGAGCACTGCACGAAACCCAGTGCCGGTGTTTTTATATCACTGTATTTCTGATGGAAACCAACTGTTTTCCAAAAATGTTGGATGTCATTTTCATTTTCATTTTGCATAAAATGTCTGATAAAGCAGCGTTTGTGAGCAGAGCTCTGTTTTGTGTACAGCGTTACCGGGGAAACCTCGATCTCTCCCGATCCAATAGCGCCTCCCGCTGGCAGGGAATTAATTTGCATATATATGCAGCCACAAATAAGTCTGTGGGACTATGGTATAAATAAATTAAACTGTATAACTTGTCACAAACGGGTCAAACACAGACAAGTGAAACACAGGCTGGTTTATTAAACAGATGGTAGATGGGATTGCGTGGAGAGTAAAGGCAGGTGAGTAGAAGATACTGATGACAGTCCTGGGAATATCCGGCAGAGTAATGACTGATAATATTTCTTGCAGGATGGCAGGAGCGGGGGAGTCCAAGGTCGAGCGGAAATAATGAAGGGAGGATCGCGGGAGAATCACTGGAGAGACAACGGTACACTGGAAGATAAGTAACACAGGTTAGAAGCACAGGGGAGTCAGGTACTGTTCGGGCTAGTGAACGGTAGACCGGACAGTGAATGACTGAGTGCAGTGTGCTTATGAGTGAGACTTGATTGGAGATCGGCAGGTGCACGTGATCAGAACACAAGTGAGTGAGATCTGGTGTAAGTGGTGGTTGATGACTGAGGTGATGGAGAAAATTGTGGCAATGTGACATCTCTGACATTACCCTCTCCCCCAGAGGCGGCTCCTCCTGACGCCTCAAGGCGCCCACGGCCTCTGGGTACGGGATGATTCGGATGAGTGCGGTGGAAGTTCTCGAGCAACATGGGATCCAGAATATCATCCCGGACCACCTAGGAATGCTCCTCTGGTCCAAAACCCTCTCAGTCGACCAGGTACTCGAGCCGGCTACCCTGATGTTCTCGACCTGGTAGACCGATGGTTGGTCTAGGATTTCTGGAGGATGAGGCTCGAGGGGTTCCCTGAGTTCTGATAAGGAAGGAGAAAAGGGTTTAGGGAGTGACACGTGAAAGGTGGGATGGATTCTGTACCTGGGTGGTAGGTGTAGCTGGTACGTGACTTCATTTATCTGCCTCTGTATCTGGAACGGACCGATGAAGCGGGGACTCAGCTTTTTACAGGGCAGGCGGAGGCGCAGATCTCTGATGGACAACCAGACCCTTTGTCCCGGATGGTAGGTAGGAGCGGCAACGTTTGAGTAGGAGTGGCAAGCATTTGCAAACCGTTTTTGCCTCCGCACTGCCCGCTGGAGTTGGGTGTGAGCTGAGTCCCATACTCTCTCGCTCTCTCGGAACCAATAATCCACAGCTGGCACCTCGGACAGCTCTCCCGACCAGGGGAAGAGCGGGGGCTGGTAGCCGAGCATGCACTGGAAGGGTGTGAGGCCGGTGGAGTTTTGGCGGAGGGAGTTTTGTGCATACTCGGCCCAAGGGAGGAAGCGGCTCCAGCTGTGTTGGTCCCTTTGGCAGTATGCCCGGAGGTAATGTCCGAGCTCCTGGATCTTGCGCTCAGTCTGGCCATTCGTCTGGGGATGGTAGCCGGAGGACAAGCTCACAGTAACCCCTAGCAATCCGAAGAAGGCTTTCCAAACACAGGAGATTAATTGCGGGCCGCGGTCCGAGGCTATGTCTTCGAGGAGTCCATAGTTCCTGAAGACGTGGGAGAACAGGATTTCCGCTGCTTCTAGGGCTGTGGGCAAACCTGAGAGGGGAACTAGCTTACAGGCTTTAGAAAAGCGATCCACAATCACAAACACACAGGTGTTTCCCTTCGAGTTGGGTAAGTCAGTTACAAAGTCGATCCCGAAGTGCGACCACGGACGTTGGGGAATGGGTGGGGGCACGAGCTTACATACGATGGTGATGAGGGGTCTTGAACTGGGTACAGCCTGAGCAACTTCGGACGTACCTGGTGACATCACAGGACATACTGGGCCACCAGTAACGGGGTTGGAGGAGCGAGAGGGTCTGTTGGCTGCCTGGGTGTCCAGAGCCCGGTACTTGGTGAACTGAGCCCAGAAGGGACTGCCGTTGTGAGGTGGGAACATATATTTTCCCTTTTGGGCCTCCCAGCAGAGCAGGTTCGGTCAGAGTGGCGGCTTGGATTTCCCTGTCGATGTTCCATTGAATCGGACTCACGATTAGGGCTGGAGGGAGGATAGGCTCAGGCTCGAATGCTGCATCGGGGGAGTGCAGACGGTAAGTGATGGTGAATTGGAATCTCGTGAAGAAAAGCACCCAGCGAGCCTGGTGGGGATTGAGCCGTTTGGCATCACGGAGGTATTGGAGATTTTTGTGATCGGTAATTACCCCGAATGGATGGTTGGCTCCCTCCAGCCAGTGCCGCCACTCCTCTAATTCCAGCTTGATGGCTAGTAGCTGCCGATTCTCGATGTCATAATTCTGCTCTGCTGAGGACAGCTTCTTGGAGTAGTATGCGCAAAGCTGGAGGCGAGGAGGCTCATCGAAGTGCTGTGAGAGCACGGCCCCCACTCCGGTGGTAGAGGCGTCCACTTTCACCACGAACAGCACATGAGGGTCTGGATGGCGAAGGATGGGGGCCGTAATGAATGCAGACTTCAGATCTTCGAATGCTTCGTAGGCTTTTTGCGGAGCAAATACGTCAAAGAAGCAGTATGTTGGCTGAAATCCTTGATGAACCAATGATAGAAGTTTGCGAAGACGAGAAACCTCTGTAACTCCTTCACTGTCTGGGGGCGAGGCCACTCCTTGATGACAGTTACCTTCCCCTGGTCCATTAGGATTCCATTCTGACTAATGATGTATCCGAGGAACTGCATGGTGGGGCGATGGAATTTGCATTTCTCCAGCTTGAGGAACAGATGATGCTGGCGGAGCTTCGGGAGGACCTGCGTAACATGGCGGCGATGGTCGGCCAGGTTCTGGGAGTAAATGAGGATATCATCTATGTAAACGATCACGAACTGATGGAGGAACTCCCGGAACACCTTGTTCATGAATCCTTTGAAGAGGGATGGGGCGTTGGAAATGCCGAACGGCATAACGAGATACTCGTAGTGGCCAGTGGGGGTGATAAAAGCCGTCTTTAATAAAACATGTGTTATTTAGGGAATACAGAATCTGTTTTTGCATGTGACATGAGTAAATGCATGTTCACATTTAGTCTAAAACTACAGTAACCATCATGTTTACACAGCACACAAAACCTCTCTGCACTTAGTCCCAATTTCTCTCAACAGGAGAGCTCAGTCAATAAATGGAAAAACAAAGCCACTGGCATTACTTATTTGAAAAAAGTAACACGTACGAGTAATATTCTCGTAAATTAAAAAGAAATGCGTTACTTTACTAGTTACTTAAAGTTATCTGATTACGTAACTCACATTACTTGTAAAGTGTTACCCCCAACACTGCTAATATGAAGAGTTTATCGAATTAAATGAATGACTAAGAGCTATTTTAACATGGAGTAATTGTAACATACAAATAATTTACCCAGACATTTACCCAGACCTTCGGCCTATTATGTGTGATGGTTTAGGTCTACAACATCATGAAATGCACTCAACTATTTACCCATTTAAATGAATATGTGCCTTATTTCCCCGGAGTTCACTTGAGTCCTGAGAAACAGATATGATCTTGTAGCGGCAGCACTGCAAAGAGACTCTTCGACTCTAATGGCCCTGAGTGTTTCTCTCCTCTGCCTCCCGCAGGGCAATGTTCTTCTGATGAAATGAAACTGACATTTTCTTATCAAGCAACAGATACAGTTGCTGGAAAATGAGACTCCACCCCTGAGATCTCAAAGCAGCTTCATGCAGTTCATTAGAATGTTCTGTAATGTTCAGTTCCACCTGTGAGGCCAAGACAGCTAGAAATAGCTGAATGCTTTCCATGGGCTGTCATTCCAACAAGAACAGCACACAGGTTTGAGTCAAATGAGACCACTAGACATTTTAAGCACAGAAACATTGACAATGATTGATTTTAAGAACATTCACACAGACCGATTACCCCAAATAGTCCAAAAGCTGCAGCTGCAGTGCTGAAAGTTGACATGATATTATTTATTATTATTATTAACAAAATTAACAACAAAAATATAATTTTATTTATTTAGAGCCTTTCTAAAAACTCAAGGTCAATTTCAATAACATCAATAATTATCATCATCATAATCATTTATCAATTGACCTTGAGTAATAATAATTAATAATAATGTTGTTTTATCATATTGATATTATTATATTAGTATTATTATTATTATTACTGCAAGCATTATATATATTTAAATTACACTGACAAAACTAAATGTATAGACTGAATGCTCTGTAAGTCGCTTTGGATAAAAGCGTCTGCTAAATGCATAAATGTAAATGTATTATAAATGAGATGATGATAATAAAAATAAAAACAAACACATTATTTATATAGGACCTTTCTAAAAATTCAAGGTAAATTAACAAAATATTATTATTATTATTAACAAAAACAATACAATTGTACCAATATTTGTATATTATTGTTAATAATAGTATTAATATTATTATTAATTTTTAATATAATTAATTACAATTTAATTCATATTAATTATTTTTATTATAACAATAACAACAACAACTATAAAATTGTAACAATAATGTTGTTATTATTAGTATTAATATTATGAATTATAATATTAATTATATTATAATTAATTAATATGAATTATTATTATTATTATATAATAATAACTAACGCTTCAGCTATTACTATTACAAACAACAATATTACAACTACAAATAATAATAATAATAATAATAATAAGATATTATTTTAAAAATAGTTTTATTTATATAGGAACTACAAATGTAACTCAAATCCACAGAATATATACAAAGGTAAAAGACTGAATATACTGTATAAGAGAATCATACACATCGGAAATGTGAGGACCTTTGTTTTCTGACTTTCTGATTGAATATATTGCAGAGATTTCATTCCATGGTCACCAATGTTGGGCAGAAACGAACTAAAAGTGGCAATGCTAATAACAAGATTTTTCAGTGGCATGACAGTAGCTCAGTTGTTCTCTTTCCAGTAACAAGCTAATTAGTGATACAGCATCACACATGGCAACGTCCCTATTTTTCCCCCACACTGTATTGCAATTGCAGTTTTACAGACAAGAAAACTGAGGTAATAGTCAAGTACATTTCTAGAATGTCCTTTCTCCTATTTTGAAGTCCAGTATATTTTAATGAGTTGGTTCATTAAGACAACTGATTTAAATAAATATTGTCAAAAATATTTAAATTTATGATTAATAAAAACGGCTTATTCCTGCAATTTTTTCCAGTGATTATATGACAAGGATACATTATAGGACCATGCTTAAAACCCATGAACTCATGACTCTGCCTACAGGGAAGGTGCAGTCAACTATCATTAGAGTTTAATAATATAATAATACTAAATATAGTGTAATCTCCCTGGATTTCTTTATTTCAGATTATGAAAACTTTGCATTGAGGAAGGGAGGCTTTTAGGGTTTTTTTATACAACAATTCTCAAATTTCGTGGGATGGATGTTTGTGAACATAATAGGCATCTGGCATGAGTAAAGGATAACAATAATTAATGAAGGTGTATGTTACCAATAGCACTGAATTGTAAGACAATCCACATCACTATATAATCTATAGAGTGGACACTGCTGCAACATCTGTGAGCCAAGTATATTGAATGACCTTGAGATACTCGCCATGCAAAACACACACACACACAAATAATACACCTTATACCATTATCTGTTGTCTTTTGGTCACCTTCATTGAACTGGAAGTTTACATTTGATGCAAGATTCTGAAATTCACTGAATTAGCAAGGATGGCAACAATATGGCCATGAAACAGTGATTACAGAATCTGTCAGACAGTAAGAGCCTCATGCTGTCTTTTCTTATACTAAAATTAAAGTTTATTGTAATCCATCTGAATGGTTTTGGTAGCTTAATTCATAGAAAGAAATGCCCCCCTCCCTCCCTCCTTTCCCTCCTTCCTCCTTCTCCTTCCTCCCTCCTCCCTTCAGTGGTTCTTCAGTAGTTGTGGAACTGCAGTAAGTAGGCTGTCAAGGCCATTTTATTCACTTTAAACATCGGATAAAGTGATTATTTTCTCTTTATTACAAATGATGCTGAGTCACTAATAAATTCGTCATGGCAAAAAAACTGACTATAACCGATGCATTTTTCCATGAGTCCACTATGTTAGCGATTATAACATTACGACACAGGACTTGTATTTTAGCTGAAAGCAATGGTTTGAAGTTAAAATGCCTTAATCACTTCACAGCTTTTCACTTCACAAGACATTTATTGATGGACTAGATTTGTGTGGATTATTTATGGATTACTGTGATGTTTTTATCAGCTGTTTGGACTCTCATTCTGACGGCACCCATTCACTATGCTAAAATTCTCCAAATCGGTTCTGATGAAGAAACACAATCTTGGATGACCTGATGGTAAGTACACTTTCAGCAAATTGTCATTTTGGCATTACATTTTTCATGTAATCAAAAATGGAAATCGGTGGCTTTTGTTTCATGTTTGCGTTGAGGTAGTCTATGTTCCAGCAGAAGCTGACAAAATTATGTTTTAGCAGAGAAGTACACTACAGTCTTTTTCCTGAAACAGAGCAGTAATATTTATTATATAAAATTGAATACATATTTTTTTTTGTCCAATAAAATGCATTCTAGAATGTAAATTTCCTATACTGTAAGTACCACCTCTGAAAATTCAAGTTTCAAGTTAAGTCTGTTGGATAATTAAATAAGAAAAGGTTCTCTGGAATGTGTTGCCCTGACTTCAACAGAAACTTGCACAGAAAAAGCTATTTCATGGAGTCTTTAACTAATGTTTTGTTTTTCAACACTGAAGTCATAAGGCAAATTACTTAATTTGTCAAGGCAAGTCATAAGGCAAAACGACACCAAGCCGACGGTCAGCCGTTGGACAGTTTTTGTTCATTGGCCTACTAAGTTTTCTCAGTGTGTTCCGCACCATCAGCTGAATTTGGTCCTTGTCTGCTTTTTTTCGGCCAATTCAATTTATTGAAAATAAACTTGTGATATCGGGTAAGATTTCCTTTTTGTCAATTGAGGTCTTTAGAAACTTATTTGTTATTTTTTAAATATAAACATAAAAAACCTTGCAGCCGTTTGTAGTGAGACAGTACAGCAAAAAGTAACATTTGTTGGTATTATAAATAGTCATGAAATTGACCTAATAAGTAGGCATAATGCTTACAAAAATTTACTTTGTTCCTCAGAGAAAGAGCTCAAGAAGTGGTGGGATTCATTGCGAACCCAGTACATGCGTTACAAGAAACAGGGACCCTCAGGAAGTTTTGGAGCTCAGAAGACTGGCAGGCAGCAATGGATACTGAACCGTCTGCAGTTTCTAGAGCCTTACACAAAAAGGAAGGAGAGCACTTCAAATCTAACGATCAGGGTAAATAAACAAATCTCTCTATATATATTTTTTTAATTTCAGAATAAAAAGAAACATTTTGCTTTTTTTAAAGTGGCAACTGATTGCTCATATGGGTGTTTTTACAAGTAACTCAAGTAAATCAACATATTAACACAAGCCGATAAATAAATGTCACATTATCTTCTACAATGTGTCATAAAGTGCATGTGAATAGAGCCATTTCGCCAATTTGCAGGGTATTGTTTTAGCTATGCCCTGTTATTGGTATGGGTTATAGGTTAACAGTTGCAAGAACTATTGGTATCACATCTGTCATATTTAGATTTTATATTTTTATGTTTTTTTAAGGAACCTTCGGCTAAGGACTCCTGTTCACCATCTGCAACTGGACTTAACAATTATTATTTAGCTTTAAAGAGTAGATGGTCATAACATAATAACTGTTATAAAAACTAAATATTTGCTTAGATAGTCCATGGCTGTGCTTTAGGAGCTCTAAGTAATGTGAACACAATTATGTTGCAAATGGCCTGTACCTGTGAGTCATTAAAATCACATTTTCAGTTTAAAAACCCCACAGCTGAGGGATCATTATTCGGGCTGTGAACATGAAGGACAACTGTGAAACTGAGACATAAAATAGTTGGAGATTAACAACAAATACATAAATTAAGGAAAGAGTACATAACAGCATCCAAGTGCTGAGTGTCCCATTGGGTGCGATTTGTTCAATTATCAGGAATTGGAAGTTACATCAAGGTAGACAGATAGTGCCTAGGAAAGGCTTTCACTCAAAACTCTCAGTGGGGACATAAGAGAGAAGCCAGTGATCACTTTGAAGGAGTTACAGAGAGGAGTTTTTGAGAATGGATTAAAGACGCGCTGCACCACTCAACAATATTGCACCTGAACAACATGCAAAGCTACATAGCAATCCCGAAAGACCTAAAGCTGGCATTACAACATCTTAATTTATTTATCTAAAGTATAATTCATATGCAATGACTTAAATATACCTCTTTCATCATGGAGGGCATTAAGAAAATCATGTCAGTGTGATACAACTTGAAAAAGTCAGTCTTGATAAACTATCATAGTGAAGAAAAAAAATCTTAAAAGAAAACCTTTAGTAGATTGGCATAATCTTTTATCATTATTTTCTTTGAGGAAAAAAACTTTTAAATATTTTTAAAACACTTTCCCTCCAAATCAAAGTCATGTGGTTCTACCAATATGCAAAAAACAAAAATAATAATTAAACAGGAAGTTATGCTGATGTTGGTAAGTCTCCTAAGTATCATATAATTTTAACTTTGAATGACTCTGAAAAATTATTTTAGGTTGTAAAAATGTCATGCGGTGTGACTCCACAAAACTTAATTATAGTTAGGAATTATTAATAAGTAGGCATAATGCTTACAAAAATTGACTTTGTTCCTCAGAGAAAGAGCTCAAGAAGTGGTGGGATTCATTGCGAACCCAGTACATGCGTTACAAGAAACAGGGACCCTCAGGAAGTTTTGGAGCTCAGAAGACTGGCAGGCAGCAATGGATACTGAACCGTCTACAGTTTCTAGAGCCTTACACAAAAAGGAAGGAGAGCACTTCAAATCTAACGATCAGGGTAAATAAACAAATCTCTCTATATATTTTTTTTAATTTCATAATAAAAAGAAACATTTAGCTTTTTTTAAAGTGGCAACTGATTGCTCATATGGGTGTTTTTACAAGTAACTCAAGTAAATCAACATATTAACACAAGCCGATAAATAAATGTCACATTATCTTCTACAATGTGTCATAAAGTGCATGTGAATAGAGCCATTTCGCCAATTTGCAGGGTATTGTTTTAGCTATGCCCTGTTATTGGTATGGGTTATAGGTTAACAGTTGCAAGAATCTATGGTATCACATCGGTCATATTTAGATTATATATTTTTATGTGTTTTTAAGGAACCTTCGGCTAAGGACTCCTGTTCACCATCTGCAACTAGACTTAACAATTATTATTTAGCTTTAAATAGTAGATGGTCATAACATGATAACTGTTATAAAAACTAAATATTTGCTTAGATTGTCCATGGCTGTGCTGTAGGAGCTCTAAGTAATGTGAACACAATTATGTTGCAAATGGCCTGTACCTGTGAGTCATTAAAATCACATTTTCAGTTTAAAAACCCCACAGCTGAGGGATCATTATTCGGGCTGTGAACATGAAGGACAACTGTGAAACTGAGGCATAAAATAGTTGGAGATTAACTACAAATGCATAAATTAAGGAAAGAGTACATAACAGCATCCAAGTGCTGAGTGTCCCATTGGGTGCGATTTGTTCAATTATCAGGAATTGGAAGTTACATCAAGGTAGACAGATAGTGCCTAGGAAAGGCTTTCACTCAAAACTCTCAGTGGGGACATAAGAGAGAAGCCAGTGATCACTTTGAAGGAGTTACAGAGAGGAGTTTTTGAGAATGGATTAAAGACACACTACACCACTCAACCATATTGCGCCTGAACAACATGCAAAGCTACATAGCAATCCCGAAAGACCTAAAGCTGGCATAACAACATCTTAATTTATTTATGTCAGTGTGATACAACTTGCTAACTTGTGTTCTATGTGATCCGCTCCGCTGTTTTGATACGCTGCTCACTTAAAATGGTGCTGTTGTTACGGCTTGCGGTTCGGATGGATGCCGAGGTGCTGATGCACTTACAGAAATATATGTTTGCATTTATTTTTGTCTTATATTAAATATCCTGATATACATAATGTTATGCATAAATACCATTTTAAAGGAATATTAAAATGTTCACTGTTTAAGGAATAATTTTTTGTGCTTATTTATATAACATTATTACATATGTTATATAAAGCTTGAAGCATCAGGATCGGCATCGGTATCGGCCGATCACCATGACAAGAATTCGGTACTCGTATCGGCTGCAAAAATCCCGATCGGAGCATCCCTACTATGGACACTTTCATGTTATTGACCTTTTAAACGGAATTACATTAAATTGTTTGTAAAGCAATACTATTAATTAGTAAAGGGCCTGAAACCTTTTCAATGACATGTGTATGTGTACTTTTATATTTTTTTAGAAAATTAAAAAAATATATATCATAACCATATGAAACTAACAAGAATAGAAAGAGTAAATTTCCAAAAACCTGGAACTAGATTTCTTAAAAGGGTCATCGGATGCCCATTTTCCCCAAGTTGATTCTTTGGGGTCTTAATGAGAAGTCTATCAAATACTTTGGTTAAAATTTCTCAGTGGTAGTGTAAAAAACACCCTTTTTACCCTGTCAAAATCAGCACTTTTTAGAGAGAGCCTATTGCATTTGTTGCGTCCACTTTAAATGCTTATGAGCTCTGCTCACCCCGCGCCTCTCTTCTGTGGGCTGACGATTGTTTAGGACGGGTCTAAGGTAAGACGGCCGTGTCAATCAACTATCGAGCGGTCGGACAACTACTCCTGTCGGACAACATCTCCAGGATTAATAGTCAGCTCCATCTGACTAGTAAGCCAATTCTCAAATAACTGCTATGATGGCTTTTGTTCTACCCACTTAAATTATATAAGTACTTGCAGTGTCCAATCTGACTGTGTCTGTTTAGTTTAATGCAGGATCTAGAAAAAAATCAGATCGTAATTAAACCAGAAAAATGCATGAGCTTGGGCTCCTAAACATTAGGTCATCACACCGAAAGCAGTTATTGAAATTATCACAGATAATAATGTACTCTGTCTGACTGAAACCTGACTTAAATCAAATGATTATTTTGGTCTAAAAATCTTCCACCAAGCTACTGTTATAAGCACGAGCCTCGTCAGAGTCGCAACAATATATAGTGATATTCTCATGTTACTCAAAAACAGGATGAAAATACTAATGCTTAATGTTACACTGTCAGATATGCAAAATAAATCTGTCCTATCTCTTGCTCTGGCTACTAGACCGCCAGGGTACCTAAAAGAAGCAGATTTCCTTCAGACCTATTGGCTAATGCTGATAAAGCCTAATTGTTGGAGATTTTAACATTCAGATAATCTGTTGCGTTAGGACTTGTTTACTGTAAACTTTTTGACTGTCAAGCAAAATGTATCGTTGTTTTAATCATACGCAAGATTTAATTATATCGCATGGAATTGATCTTACTGATATAGATATCGTACCTCAAAGTGATGATGTTACTGATCATTTCCTTGTATCGTGCATGCTGCATATTACTGATATTAACTATAAGGCTCCGCGTTATCGTCCAGGCAGAATATTGTTCCAGCCACTAAAGACAGATTCACCAATAACCTGCCTGATTTATCTCAACTGCTCTATGTACCCATAAATACAGATGAACTAGACAAAATTACTAGCAACATGGGAACTCTTCTTTAATATGTTAGAAACTGTTGCCCCCATCAAATTAAAAAAGGTTAGAGAAAAACGTGCTGCGCCATGGTACAACAGTTATACCATTCTCTCAAGAAAGAAACTCGTAATCTTGAGCACAAATGGAGAAAAACTAACTTGGAAGTCTTTAGAATTTGGAAAAACATTATGTCCAGCCATAGACAAGCTCTTGCACCGAGTATCCGCAAACTCATAGATAATCACCAAAACTCCAAGGTTTTTATTTAGCACAGTGGCTAGATTAACAAATAAACAGATGTCACCCGATCTAAATATTCCCTCACAGTTTAATAGTAAGACTTTATGAATTTCTTCACTGATAAAATAGATAACATCAGAAATACAATAACAGATGTAGATTCTACAGCGTTTAGTACTTCAGCTTCATTATCGCACCCAAATAAAAACTGCGACTATAGGATAGGATGAGCTAAATAAAACTGCATCTAAACCAACAACATGTTTATTAGAGTACCCACTAAACTACTGAAAGATACCTGTAGCAGAAGAACCGCTTCTCTATTATTAACTCCTCGTTATCTTTAGGTCATCCCAAAACCATTCAAGCTGGCGGTTATTAAGCCTCTTATTAAGAAACCAAAACTAGATCCTTGTGACCTGGCAAATTACAGACCCATTTCAAATCTTCAGTTTATGTCTAAATTTTTTTTTTTAAGTTGTGTCTGCTCAATTGTGCTCCTTCTTACAAAAAAATTATATCTATGAAGAATTTCAGTCAGGTTTTAGGCCCCGCCATAGCACAGAAACTGCACTTGTTAAAATTACAAATGAGCTTCTTGCGTCAGACCAAGGCTGCATCTCGCTGCTAGTTTTACTTGATCTTAGTGCTGCGTTCGACACTATAGATCATGACATACTGATAGCAAAACTATACAGGTATTCAAGGGCAGGCTTTAAGATGGTTTAGATCCTACCTGTCCGATCGCTACCACTTTGTTTATTTAAACGGGGAGTCATCTCAATTATCACCAGTAAAGTATGGAGTATCCTTGTGGTTTTTAATAGCATAACAATGAGAATATTTTCAATATACATGTTGCCCCTTGGTAATTAAATTAGAAAATTTGGGATTAATTTCTCATTGTTATGCTGATGATACTCAACTATATATCTCAACAAGACCAGATGAAACTTCTAAATTATCTAAGCTAACGGAGTATGTTAAAAACATAAAAGATTGGATGACCAACAATGTTATCCTTTTAAACTCCAATAAGATAGAGATATTACTTATTGGACCAAAAAACAGGACACAGTATCTCTTTGATCACAATTTGCAACTAGACGGGTGTCCTGTTCCTTCCTCTACAGTCAAAAATCTGGGTATTGTAATAGACAGCAACTTATCTTTTGAAAATCATATTTCCAATGTTACAAAAACAGCATTCTTCCATCTTAGAAACATTGCCAAGCTACGGAACATGTTAAGTGTTTCTGATGCAGAAAAGCTAGTTCATGCATTCATATTACTTATAATATTATATTACTTATAAAGATTAAATAAATACTTTTTATATAATATTTATATAATATTATATTTTTATAATTAAAGGGTTGTTGTGTACACGCACTGCCAACACACATTTATGTACAAACAACATGTACAACAAGTGAGTTTAGAATCCAGTGACCCCTTTGAGATTTTTTTTTATTTGCTTTATTGTCACGCTACGGAGTATAACAAATGCGCACGAAGAAGAAGATTAAGTCAAATAGTCGATTAATTATCCACAAATGGTATAATCTACAAAGGAAGGCAGGAAACACACATGGCATAGACACTTAAGACTGGACAAAACACTCCACAGGCTAGAACTAAATGCACTGGCAAATTAAGATAATTGACAAGACACACCTGAACATAATGACACAATCAAGGGGAGACAGGGGCCGTTTCTCGATATGCGTTCTTTAGCGATCTTGCGTCCTCGTGTTCTCGTTCTACGTCATCATCGACCATCGAAGTTCAGTTCCAATTCTCAAGAACGCAAGTACAGAGTACGCATGAAAGTTCCCGGATGTGTTCTTGATATCGAGGATGTATCCAGTGCAGACTTGAGAGAATCGAGCCTTTAGAAATCCCAGAACACACTGCGGGCGGCCTGTGTACGGCTTTAAACTTGCTCTCGTTTGCTTTAAACCTGCTTGCTTTGACTTCATATCTATATTTATTTATAACTCGTAGGCTCTTGGAGTTGAAAGTAAATATTTATCTTTTAGTTTTGCTTAATTTTAATAAAGTTATGAGACCCGGAGAAAGTCTGCATTTTTATTGGCATATTAAAATTAATCTTAACATAGTTAAACATATAACGCTGTAAAATAAAACAATATACAACTATATGAAAATAATATCTATAATAGTATGAAATGTTTTAATAAGTTATGATATTTGTTTGTAATGTTATTTTATATGTATTGTTCACTGGTCACTGCTTATGCTGAGACTATGCGGTCAGTTAAGCATCTCAATTCTCACAAGGATGTGTTCTGTGTTATTGCGTCCTTCTGAGTTCTTTCTTTCAAGGAAGCCTTGCTAGACTGGTCTCCACGAAAACACAAGTCCATTCTCTGCATTCTTCGAATTGAGAAACAGCCAAAAACTAGGTCAAGTGAACACGAGGAATGAAAACTCAAAGTCCATGGGTGTGACAATTGTAGGCACTTTCTTTTCTTTGACCCTTTCAACAAAATTGCATTATAGTGTTTGGAAAAAAAGTTAATTTGACAAGGGCCTGAAACCTTTGCAAGGGCATGTGTGCATGAATGCGAGTAATCGGCAATATATCAAGAACATCACACACACCTAATTCACTGTTAATTTCCTCTCATCCTCTTCCAGATCAAATCAAATTCTGTTTACTTGCTGAATGTTCCCCATCAAGGGTCAAAGAACACAACAAAATCAGCGAATGTGAAATCCGGTGAGCCAAAGACGTGCACAGCATGGAGCCGGCCGTGACTGTGGATAGTCAATGGGTGTGTTGTGAAGCACACATTGATCGGAGCAACTCAGATAGCGATTTATCTCGATTAGCGAGACGCCCCAGGAGAAGCACAGCATCAAGCATCAACAATGAGACACGACCCATTTTTAATTGATTGGGCTCATCATACTCTGGTTGATATAACAGTCTAACAGAATTGAGCCAAGCAGAATTGCAGCATGTGCTCACATTCAAGCATTACCACCAACACTTGGCTTGTGTACGACTGTACAAGAGATTCCTCAAGGGGCTGTGCTTTGGAATGCCGCCAGGGTGCTATCAGTTTGATCTAATTAGAGAAGCTTTTAATCATAGAGCCACAGGAGCTGAATGTTTGCTGAGGTACGATTCAGCAAGCTTAAAGAGTTTCAGAGAAGCATTCTGTTGCCATCAAAAACCACAAAACAGTTATGCTAAGAAGTATATTAATTATTTGGTGAAATCACTATCTCTAACACTAGCAATCTTTACTAACTGTGTCAAAGTCTCAGCAGACAATGTTGTTCCCAATAATGTAAACTGAGGGGTTCAAAGGTAATTTGGCATGCAACATAAACATCAGAACTAAAGTGATTAAGAGTGAACTTGTTATTGAAAGTAGTTTCTTATGATTACAAATGGAGCATTTTATTTGATCAGAAATAGAGTAAAGTAGTAATATTGTGAAATATTATTACTATATTTAAAATATCGCTTTTCTATTTTAATATTACTTATTCTTGTGATGGCAAAGCTGAATATTTCACATCAGCACATCAGTATTTAGTACCACATGATCCTTCAGAAATCATTCTAATATGCTGATTTGCTGCTAAAGGAACATTTCTTATTATTACACAGATTGATAGCAGGTGTGCTGTTTAACATTTTTGGTGATCATTTTTTCAAGATTCTTTGATGAATAGAAAGCTCAAAAGAGCCGTATTTATTCGAAATAGAAATCTAAAGTGTTAAAAAAGTTAAACAGTTAAAAAAAAATTAAGATATTTAAATCCTACACACAACATACACATTTTATTTTTTTATTTAAATAAATGTACATACATTTCCACATAAATAAACAATGATTAACATCTATTATTAAAAGTAATTCAACTCTCAATTCATTTATAAGTGCTAAATATTGTTCAACGCATGTAGATAATATTCTTCCATTTTAGTTTTTACTATATTGATAGGGGTTTGTTTGTTGATTGGAAATATTATAATGTGTTGGCTGATGTTTTAAATTAAAATAAGATCTTAATAACAGCATCAACTCATATCGAATAACACAATTAGACATTAAAACAATAGCAGTAGTGATGTTCAGATGTGTTAAATAGCTCAAGTGATAAATAATATTCAAACAAATAATAATAATGATAAAAGCTGTAACAAAAGTCTATAATACTATATATCATTTCTTAATATATGTTATAGTGTATATATATATATATATAAACACTTCCTGTTTTTTTACAACTGAAGATGTTTGTGTAAACACTTAAACACTGTCTTGACATATATTTTAATGTAGTGCAGCGATTTTTTTTTACTCAAGAAACAAGTTTGTTGGAACATGATATTAAGCATATTAAAAAGCAAAATCTTTTTTTTTCTTTGCTTGAATTAAATATTTCTTAACTGCCCGTGTTTTCAACAATAAATTATCTTTGAAAAATGTAAAGCTCCCTCAGATGTGGGTCGGTCAGATCAGGGGATTCTTGAAGATGCCCCCATTTATCTTTACTAATAGCTGTTTCAGTGATGTAACCTCAGTCCCACCAGGGGCCTTGAATTTGCCCCTCCCACACAAGGGCCAAAATGGAGCGAAAGTGTTTGGTGTGTGAGGATGAAGAGAGAAGCATTGATCAGCATGTATAATACATGCTGCATGTAAACACCCACAGAGAGAGATCAAGGAACCGCTCTCACTGTGTCTTTTTTGGGCATGGGGATCCTTCCTCTAAGAGCTGTAACCGGTTGCTAAGCAACACATAGGATCTGGTACTGTCTGTCAGTGGCATTGTAGCTTTGATTTACAGTAGGACTCTAACAACTATACAAGAGCGTTTCTCATTACAGAGCAGAGAGGTGTTGAAATGAGCTAGTAACTTGGGTATTCTCTCATGTTTCTCAGTAATCTGAAATAAAACAAGGAATGATGCAATTTGTTTTTACACATATTGATTTTTTTAATTATTGGTTGTAAGATGTGAATTTGAAACCATGTGCTCCAATGAGTAGTATGCTTAAAACAGTAGTAAACTGTACCCTAAACCCAATGAATAATGTTAACAAAAGCAAATGTGAGATAAAAACACATTTGTTGAAGCAACCATGTCATTTTAGCTTCTTTGTACAAGTCTTTGAGCTTTTCTTATCACAAATTGTGTTATACAGGACTCATACCAGAGTGATTTGTATCTCAAATGCAATGTGTACCGGTTGAGCTTACAAGCAAGTTTACTATGTAACGGCTGATTCGCACAGGGCGTCGGCGTAAACGCTTGACGGAGGGTGTGTCTGAAGCTTGGTGCTGACGCAACCATCATAGTGACAACAGCCAATCACATTAGTTTTCTGGTGTTGCATGAACACGATTGGCTAGCGTCTGTGCAATGGTATTTGCATAAGTCGATCTGATTGGCTGACGCCTGCGCTGACGCTTAAAAATTTGGAACCCAACAATTCAACGCGACGTGACGGAACCCACAATTCAGTTCGGCAATGCTGGAAAGTCACTCCATTCAAAGTAAATGAGAAGCGTTTACGCTGACGCCTCGTGTGAATGGGGTGTAACTGTGCGTTCACACCGGACGCGGCGAGAGCGTCAAAAGTCGCCCTGGCCGCCCTGCCAGCAACACTGTAGAAAGATTTGTGGAAGCTCTTGTGCAGACTGATCACAAGTAGAGTATAGGTTAACCTCGTGAAATATTTAAAATGTGAAATAAAGAAATTGATTGATGGAAACTTAATTATAGTTGCATGTTTGCTAACGAAATAAAGCCATTTGTGTGGTGTGGCTTTTGTGTTCATGGTTAATTTCAGCATGCAGTTTATAGGAGAGGTTTACTAGCTTTGGTCTTTAATTAACATTAACGTTAATTTGTGTGCAGCCTACATTAAAAACTGTAATGTAATTGGTCAAATCTATGTTGTTTTGAGGAAATGAATAGCATTCCCGCTGAAAAACAAAGCGTTCTAGCGCTAAGATGCCTGGGAACTAATGTGGTCGGAACCAAAGTTTACGGGCTGCATTCTCTGGAATCCTTTCAAGCGGAGGACTTCTACGTTCTGATTGGTTGCCACCCAACCACGTCATAGCTCATTACCATAAAGTTGACCTGATTTCAACTCTCCTCGACGCTCTCATCGTCCAAAACATGCCGTGCCGCTCTCGCCGGAGCTCGCCGCCGGCTCTCATTGAAAATGAATGACTTCCGGCCACTTTGACGCTCTCTTTGTGTCCGGTGTGAACGCACAGTAAGACGTCATACATATGGAGCTGTTTATGTGATGCTAACATCAAAATGTATTAGTTTACAAATCATGCACTATAGTAAAAGAGTTCTGCGGTCATAGCTTAGCACTGTGAAAGGAACTGCATGAAACTGCCCCTTTATTAATCAGTCTGCTACTATATAATTGGCTTAAAAAGGAAAATAAGTTGTTGGTGTTTTCCTACCATAGTGTTTATTTCAGCTGGAAACTCCAGAATTGTATGCCTAAGTATGTTTTTGATGTTCGCCAAAAATTGTGTGTTTTTCTAATACACTGTTGAATAATTACACCTTGTTTCTCAATAATGTTTCCAGTAAATAATTTTTAAATGGGTAAAATTCCATTAAAAAAATAAAATATATAAAAAGAGAATGATCAGAAGAACTTAGTCATCTCTAAGGACACTCACACTCAAATGGCAGTGCAGGACTGGATTCCTGTGTCAGCACACCACAGCTTTATATGCACTGTGGCTGCACAAGGAAGATATGTGTGTCTGCTCAGTGTCTCTCAGTGGTCCTGCTTTCTTTCTGGCCAGTTGCTGGGGAGCACTGAAGACGTTATCATGCCTGTCTGCTCCACACACACACACACACACACCAGCTGGGTCTATCCCCGGATCCCACACTTTGGAATCAGGCTCTGGCACATTCAGGTTGAGGTTATGTCACACCTGTGCTGCATTTCCGTGGATAAAAGCTTTGTGTAACTGGATATTACACACAAAATATGTCTGTTATTATGTGACAAAAGTAGGAGTGTAAACAAAGTATAGAGAAAATATTTTTTATTTTAATTATTTTATTAAGTATTTTATGTTACATTAATTTAAATAAAAATACAGGAAAAACAGCAATACTGTGAAATATTATTATAATTTAAAATAATGATTATTACAATTTAAACAATGTGAATATATTTTAAAATGTATCCCTGTGATGCAAAGTTGTATTTTCAGCATCAGTCTTCAGTGTTGCATGATCCTTCAGAAATAATAAAATGCTGATTCGCTGCTCAAGAAACATGTCTTTGTATCATCAATGTGTAAAAGTGTTTTTTGCCATTTATTTTTTTAATGTTAATTGTGACAAGTAACTTTTTTTATCTTACCCCAAACATTTGAATTGTATCACATTTTCCACAAAAATATTTGGCAGCACAACTGTATTCAACACTGATGATGCCAATAATGATTTCTTGAGCAGCAAATCACCATATTACAATAAGGTTAATGTGACACTCAAGACTGGAGTATTGATGCTGAAAATGCAGATGTGAGATGACAAAAATAAATCACATTTTTAAATATATTAAAATAGAACACATTTATATAAATTGTAATAATATTTCACTGAAGTACTGTTTTTTTTACATAAGAGACTTTAAAAAATATAAATGATTCCAAACTTTTTAACTGATACAGTATAAAAGTAGCTTCAGAAATAATCTTCAGATGGAATCAAGAGACATACTGTAGGAGATTTGCAATAACTTTGCAGAGCAACCCAGATTTCAAGATTTCCCAATGTCCTAAATTTCTCAGTGACTTTGTACTTTGTTTGTACACTCAAGTAAATGTATTTTAAAAGTAAAGTAAACTGGCCATTTTTTCCCTTTTATCAGGACAAGAGAGGTGGATGGGAGAAAGGGAAAATAGGGTTGGGACATGATGACCCAGTCCAAAGACAAACTCCAAACCCTGTTAGCCAGTTCTTATCAAGAGCAAATGCAGTTACTTCCACACCACTGCTCAGACACTCGAGCCAATTTCACCCATCATAAAATGCATTGCTTCAGAACAAAAGCTCTGTTTTGACTGCTGATATTATGACATCTGTCGTGGTGATTTATTGAAACATTTCTTCACAAGGATGAATGACCAGACAGATTTGAAGAAATTTGGCATTACATCACTTGCTCGCCAATGGAACCTCAGTAGTGAACGGGTGCCGTCAGAATGAGAGTCCAAACAGCTGATAAAAACATCCTAATAATCCACAAGTATTCCACACAACTCCAGTCCATCAATTAATATGTGCATCAATTGTTAAAAGTTGAATATTTGTAATAAATCCATTATTAAGATGTTGCTTCCAGCTCAAATACCTAGCCCTGTATCTATAATATTGATTCCTCCAGTGAAAAAGTAATCTTGTCTGAATCATACGAGAAATATGCACATATCCAGCACAGTTTACAAGCAATACAATGTCCAAAACAGTTCTAAACAAATATGTTGGTGAATTTTTATATGAGAGGACAACAGGAGATTGACTTTTTCATTAGAGGAAGCGTTACTATGCATTATGGATTGGTATTTTGACCAGAAACAATGGTTTATGGATTTATTACACACACACAGCTTTTTACATCACAAGTGTTGGATTACTTGTTGATTATTGTGATGACGGTTTTTATCACTGGAGTGGTGTGGATTCTCACTTGTTGATTATTGTGATGTTTTCAGAGGATCAGCTGTTTGAGCAACTCTCATTCTCACGGCACCCATTCATGCTGCAGAGGATCCATTGGTGATTTCTCCAAGTGATGTAATCTGCTCTACATTTGAAAAAAAGAAAATCTACATCTGCTCTGATGAAAAAAGTTGACCCAAGAGGGGGGGGAGGGGTAGTACCTTAAATATTGTAATGAAATACAATACAATTAAGCACTTTACATTGACACAACATTTTAGTTTTGTTGTTACATTTTGTAAGTTATTTTGTTCATGTAGACAAAATAATATGGAAATTACAGTAACTTAAAGGGGTCATCGGATGCCCATTTTACACAAGTTGATATGATTATTTAGGTTCTTAATGAAAGGTTTGTAACATACTGTGGTTAAAATGACACCTTCTTTACCCTGTCAAAAACAGCTCTGTCTTCAGCACGCTGTTCTAGTCCATGTTTCTTTAAATCCTAGTAAGCTCTGCTGCCCCCGCCCCTCTCTTCCATGGGGTGACGAACAGACCATAGATATGTGTAGAAGCTCTTTTCGACCACTCCAGATACGTTGACGCATCAGCCATCTCGCATTTGCCATAATAATCAATGAATATTCAAAGATATACAAGCGTATAACTTCCTGTTGTAGACGCACACAGTCAATGTGCTCAAAGATTTGCAGACCGTTCCAAAACTGGTGGATGGCTCACGTATTGCGGCCCATAGAAACAGTCGATAATGAGGCATCTAGGTATATATATATCTATGGAGCATACTACTAAAATTCAGCCGCGAAACTGGCTAGCTAGCACATTATTATTAGGAAAGGCGAGTTGCAAAGATTCATAAAAACCCTTATACTCACTTCTTCTGTAGGTGAAGCTGGATCTCGAATGATTCGCGCGAACATAGACACATTTATGTAGATCGGGGATCGGCGCATTCCCTTCAAAGCGAAAGTAACGTTAATCTTCAGCGACTCAGATGTCGGGAGTAACTGACAACTGCCATATTCATTATCACAACTAAACACTTCAATCGCTTAATCTGAGACATCTTGTCTTCCCCTGCACCAAAGTCGGCACAATGGCAGACAGCTCTCAGCTCACTCAGGGCGGGTCTAAGGTAAGACAGTTATGTCAATCAACTATCGTGGGAGCGGTCTGTGCAGAACTATGTCATTCTGACAGGAATCTCAGAACAGCCTGATTTGAGATTTTAAAATAGGGATGAAAAAAAAAACCCTGGGTGGATTTTTATCATTATAGGATGATTGAACAAACATTTTTGTTCAAACAACTTGTAAAGTGAATTTAGCATCCGATGACCCTTTTACATGTTTAACAGCCTATGTGAGTTCATTTCTATACTTACAAATAGTACAATACAGGATTGCAAATCTAAAACATGCTAGTTTTTAATGTGCTATACAGTTAAACGTTAAATCCACTAGTTGATGATAACTCAATGTTTATTTTCTAACTGTCTGCACATTGACAAAAATGTTGATGCTTTTGGCACTCTGTCAAAACTATTATAGCACTGTGACAATCGCTGGCTTTTGTAGCTAAGCAACTACCCAACAAATCGCATACCAATTCTCAATGCAAAGCCATCTTTTGCAACTCTCTTGATGTAAACTTTTTGCCTATGAGAGAGAAAACAAGCATCTAAAAATATATATGCATTTTTTTTTTATCAAACAAAGCAATATTTTATAAAGGATAGACTGCCTTGATGTGACCAAACTGTTGTTCTATAAAAACAAAAAAATAAAAATAAAAACGCCATCATCCTAATAGCACTAAGATGAATTACAATAATTTGAGTCACTCACGTCCTCTGTGATCGAAGCTTTTTCTCTGATCTTTGGCCTAAACATGAGAAAAACAGGACATAAAAGTGGACCTCAGCTTCCATACTGGTCAAAGTAAATCATGATAACAGTTTTTTTGTGCTAATGGTTATAGTAATATATTAATAATGAAAATAATACGAAATAGAATGTCAAACACAGCATGACATCTAATGTCAAATACATGATTTAAGCTTAGCATATACAGTAGAGAGATAGTATTATTGCTATAGTTTGCTACCACACAACTTAAGAATCCACCTTAAGCCTAAAATTGTTTGCTGTTTTCCTACAAGATCTAACAAAGATAGAGTTTCACAGAACATATGGACTCTGTTTGTACTAAGTGTAGAGGTGTGCGATGTTGACAAAAAATAGTATCTCGATTTTTTATCGATAACGATAATTAGACAATATTTTCCTGTATATTATTGTGCGGGTACCTTAAGGACTGTCGTGGACAGCTGACTCCACACGTTTTTGATATTCTTCATATTCTGTGTAGTGGTTAGTTCACACTGATAGAAATTAATCTTTTCCAATAAGTTAGAACTGATTTTTACATTGTATGGGCTTTTTTACAAAGCCATTTTTTTCTAGAAGTTTCCATTATCTTTTGAGTCAAATTCTTACATTTAATTAGTGAATTAGAATAATAAGAATTGTAGGCTGTTACCAAGCAAATTAAATCATTATCAATAAAATTAATCTTTGCAATGCAGAGAAAACACAGAAGCTGCATCTGAAGTGGCATTTAGATGCATATACACACTGTTTAATGCAGGACACGAATGCATTTAACCTGCAGTTACAATGCATAAATCTTGTTTTGATAGATTAAACACAAAATGTTAAATACCGATATTTGAAATTATTTAAATAATAAAAGATACTTTGAATGTGAAATTTAATCGCCACTAGGTGGCAGCCAGTCGCTGTTAATAAGAGAGTTATTGCGACTGAACAGAATCATTTAAATGGTTGATTCATGCAGGAATGAAACACCGTCATGTTGCTCAGAGACGCAAAACAGTGCTGTGGCTGTGTTTGGAGTGATTTTTGTTGTCAAAATAAAGCAAAAACAGGAAATATGGTGTCTAAAACGTAAGTCTCTTAATTAACCTTGTTTATTGAACTGTTGTAAAAAATCTATATCACATTTGTAATCATGGAAATATTTGGAGCGTTATATTTTGTTATTCTTCGTGTGAAATTGATTAAATAAATTGATTAACTGTGAAGTGCTACACAATATATACCATGTCTTTAATTTTGTGTTCATTCTAAATGTAGTGAAAGTGCAATGAAAGAACACACTCTACGCACGCGCACTAGTCTAGACTTCACGTAATGAATACGAGCACTCTGTAGGTGTGTTTTGAATGGTTTCTGCCAAATACTCGATAATGTCAAATCGCACATCGTTTAAACAACAATTGTGATATTATCGCAGACGATAGATATCGCACACCCCTAAGTAAGTGTTGTCATTTCAAATGCCTATATCTACAACATGCAAAAATTGGCTCCTTTACAATATAACCAATATTCCCCATGAGCTGATCTGGTGTATTTATACTATGCAATGAATTGTAGTGTCTCAATAGCCAGAAAAAAACTAAGCCAGCACTCCTGGGATTCAACCCATACGAGCAAGGTAATGAAGTTGTCACATAAAGATCGAGAGACTTTGCAGCTCACATCTGAGCGAAACATCGAGCCCTCTAGCAAAGCCCAGTGCTACATGAGTTACAGCTTTAGTTATTTAATAAATGTATAAATGTGAAAAATCTTTGTGTTTTTCATCCCTAGAGCCTATAACGTTGCAATAACAGCAGGACGGGGCACTCCAGAAATGTTGGCGAAAGGTCTCCAGTCTCACAGAATCAGAAGATGACAATATCTGTACTGTCTGATGGAACACAGATAAATATCCTTGAAGAAGCAACAGGAGTCTAATAAGTGTCTGACACTGAAGACATTCCTAACTGCTCTTTTGAGGTCAATGTTATAGGCTTATGGGTACATTCATCTGATAACAACCAGTGTCAAAACATCTCTTCATATATCACTCAAATCATCTAATCTTACTATTATTATTCTATAGCTTAAGCATCAAGCAGAAAAATCCTAAGCCCAAAGAAAATATTAAAAACATCGTATCCTGTGTCTTTATCCCAATCCTCGAGCAAGAACTTCAAACTCCATTTAAAATCTACTAAACATGTACAAACAGTATAATAATAATTATATATAATGACAATGGTGATGCATATAATTGTTTTATGCTGTTTTTGTTGACAGATGTTCACATTTTTGTCACTTTAACTATGTTTTCCAGGTGTGACAGACTCATTTTTAAATAGTGTGGCTTTTCTAGTAACAAGCTATTTTTCCAACAATGAGCAGCGTAGTGTGACAAACAGCTATTGCTATTTTTAATGCCACACTGTATTGCACACAGCTTTAAACCAAGCAAACATAAGCAATTATCAAACACACTCTTTTAGTACACTCTCTATCAAGTAGCACTGAAAATTTGAATTAGTTTGTTTGAACAGTTCATTTAAAAACAAAGAAAGGAATAGATAACCTACAATCATCCTAGAATTGACAGTCCTTGTGCTCTGCTTAAAACCCTTTACCTGATTTGGTTTTCCTGGTCAAAAATAGATGACTTTAAAAAAAAACAATTGCTTGTAAATCTCTAATTACGCTACATTATCACCAAATCTGCACATTAGTTGTGGTTTTGTGGGTAATTTTGGCAATGCTAATTTAAAAACGGAGGTGTAATAAGTGCAGAATTTTGAGGCCTACAATCAATCAGTTCACAAAATACATAAGAAACCTGTTGATAAAAAGCTTAAATCCAATATTTTGTAATAATATAGCATAACATGTATAAGCAATATTTTTGTAGGCCAGTAATTTTTTTAACCAGGAAAGTCAGTAAGTTTTATTCCGATGTGATAAAATTAATTAGCATTAACTAGCAAAAAGAAAATTCACACAATGAGGGTTAAGTTGTACATCCAGTAAAAATAATGATAATTTTTTCATACAGTAAACATTTTGTGACCGTGGACCACAAAAAAATGGGGTCATTCATTATTTATTTAGATTTATACATCATACATAAGCTTTCCATTGATGTATGGTTTGTTAGGATCTGACAATATTTGGCTGAGATACAGCCAGATTTAGATCTGGAATCTGAGCGTGCAAAAAAAATCTAAATATTGAGAAAATCGTCTTTAAAGTTGTTCAAATGAAGTTCTTAGCAATGCATATTCCTAATCAAAAATGTAAGTTTTTATATATTTACTGTAGTAAATTTACAAAATGTCTTCATGGAACATGATCTTTACTTAATATCATTATCTGCTACTGTTCGAGAGCAAAGGAGCACGGAGATGAAGGAGGATTACAATAATAACGGACTTTATTCATCAACACACAAACTCACATGAAACAAGCAGGAACCAACACGTAGCATGGGTTTAGATGTATAACAGCTGACACCAGACTAAGGGAAACACAGGGCTTATAAACAGAGGAGTAATAAGATAATTAATAACACACACCTGGAACACACACCTAATGATGACACTAAACGAGGACAGAAATCGGAAGACCAAATAAGGGCATGAGGAAACATGAGGGAGTAAAAACACAGGACATAGGGACACAAGTCTGACATTTAATTTCCTAATGATTTTTTGCATAAAAGAAAAATCTATGATTTTGACCCATACCATGTAATTTTGGCTAGTGCTACAAATATACCCCAGCGACTTAAGACTGGTTTTGTGGTCCAGGGTCAGATAAATAGATAAATAACCCATAAATTAATTATATATTTTTTGACTAGATGAGGAAACTGGTTTCTGCTCTTGCAAAACTTTGCTGAACCACATTTTTTTTAGAGGGAAAAAAGTAAATTTCGGGAAAATAAATAAATATTAGACGGATCTTTTCGACAACATGTTTAAAGACTCCAGAGAATCAATAAAATCAATAATTAAGAGAATGCTGAAAATGTCTCAGGAAAGAGTAAACAAGCTCTACCATCTGCTGCCTGCTTGACATTTGACTGCTCACAGCCCTGTCCCGCTAACAGGCCTCTCTCGTATGGCCGCTTCCTGGTGGAATCTTGTCTTCCCGCGTGAACGTGACACGCAGCCTATTGAAAACCGGCAGGGCACTTGGCAAAAGAGCTGGAAATGGAAGGGGACTCTTCAGTCTGAGGCCAAAGGACAGACAAGCACAGGCCTGTTTTAACCCACATGAAACAGATGTGAGTGAACCACTATATCTCTATAAAAGCTGACAACATGTCTCAATATGAAATCAACAGGTCAAACAGGCCAAGAGGTTATACATTAAAATATTGATTTTTATATCTGTTCAAACTGTATGTTTGTGTTTAGTTACAATGTAATAACATTGTTACAAATACGTTACTACACATGAACTACGTTCATGCAGCGCTGAGCTGGATATTTGTGAGCTAACAATTTAACTTTTATTTAAAGGGTATATAATAGGACATTTTCTCAGTAAGTAAGGGATGATGTAATATCAGGTAGTCATAGACTTTGCTAAACTCTATTTAGAAAGGATTCAGCCTCAACTTTGATCTCAGCCCCCCTAAAAACCAACAATTAACTCAGTTGTAAGCTAAATCTGTGATAATCTCTATTCACGTCTGCTGAAAACAGCAGCTGCAGTAACTAACCTCAAATCTGAGGTTATTTTATTCTGAAACCTCCCATTGAAAGTTGTTAACCAGTTTTAAAGTTCTTTAGTATTATCCTTCTCTAAATGGTGGACACAGTCGAAGATGACAGGCCGGCAACGATTGGCATTGAGTGCTGCCCTGAACACAGCTGTCAGATGCACTCTCTCTCATCTAAACACTTTCCTTTCAAGTGAAACAACAATAAAATACTACCAAATCTGAACCTTTATTGATACACATCTACTGAGAGACAGATGTCAGAATATATTATTTATTTTTTTTTTTCGAAATTTCAATTCCAAAATATGTTTCAGATTTGCACATATGTATAGTTCACCCAAAAATGATCTATGAGTTTTTGTGTTTATCATATTTGTTCTAATCATAAATGTTTATTTGTGACTAAATACCTCAATTAAATGTATCTTCAGAGTTTGGTTAATCTAAAAAAACAAATGTTTTTTTTCTGTCACTATGAGGTCTTTATGGGTGAGTAAATGAGGTTCTATTCAGCCAAAAACATTCATTTGAAATATAAAAAATATGAAAAAAAAATGAAAATAAGGCAGGACACTACAATTTTGTTCAATTTTGAGATTTTGGTCTATTCATAATGTGTTGTTTCAGACCAGTGGAAAGTAAACATCCAAAATACTCAAAGAGTTTATTTTAGTGCTCTTGGTCTAATTGCGTTTGCAGATTTCAATTGCAATACACATCTTTAAAAGGGCAATTTCTCAAAATATTTTTTTCTCCCTGTACTGAGCCAGAAATCACCACTTCAGTAGCACTTACATACAGCACATTTTAATATTTTATTCCTATCTATATTCTGATATTTTTACAGAGGAATTTGTTCATATATCATTTTCCTGATTTTATGCATATGCATTTATGCATTTAGCAAATGCTTTTTCCCAAAGCAGCTCACAATAGAGAAACAAAAACAATTTAACAAAACAATTTACTGAAAATGTATACCAATATCTAAACATTGACTTGATGCTTTTACAATAATCAATAGTCCATTATATAGCTTTCCACTTATTAAACAAAAGCATCTCTATGGACAGCTCTCATGTCTTGAATTTTTGAGTAGTTTTGCGTTTTAGACCTTGTAATTTACATGAAGCTAGATTGAAGTTTTGTATTATTATAGCTCAAATAGTAGTGTGTGACACTAGAAACATGGTTCCATTCTCAGGGAATGAACCGACTACTTATGCATTCAGCAAATGCTTTTATGCAAAGCAACTTACAATAGAGAAACAAAACCAATTCAACAAAGACAAATGTGACTACACCAATATCTAAATGTACACTCGAAGCATTTCTTTCTTTCTTAATACAATAATCAATAGTCCATTTATACAGCTTTCCACTTATAATACAAAAAAAAAATTATGGAGAGTTCTCATGTCTTGAATTTGTGATCCGATTTGTAATTTAGACCTTTTAGCATGAAGCTAGATCGAAGGTTTGCATTTGTGTATTTTTGAATTTTAACATTAAATTCATGGGATTGACTCCCAAGAAATGGACTGACTATATTTGTATTTATCTAAAGCGACTCACAATAGAGGAACAAAAACAACTTGCCACTGACTAAAATGTATACCAATATCTAAATGTTAACTCGATGCATTTCTTTCTTCTTTGATAGAATGAACAATAGTCCATTTTATGAAAGCTGCAATTCACTTATCAGAATAAAATATTTCAGAGAGATGTGTAATACAAATAAATGTACAATGCCTGCTAGCGGTTGAAGAATCGTTGTACTTCTTTTCAGCTCGATCTGACACAATCGAAGCAGCTACACTGACCCTTCTTGGTAATTATCTGATGAGTCATTAAAAAGAGCCGGGGTAAGGGCAGATGTCACGATCTATGCCCCGATGTGTCTTCAGGCTTTTGTAAAATCTAAATATAAATGCACAGAGAGGAAAGAACAGCCTGCATCATCTGCTTCATTAGAGATTCACAGTATTACAGAGGATTCGAGTGGAGCGGAGCTGGTCGCCACCTACTCCTGTTAGCTGCCACCCACCCGCCTACACACACAAAAACACACACACACACACACAAACACACCTACACAATCATAGGCTTAATTATTGGCAGTTAATCACAATTCCATCAAATGGCAAACAGGCTGCTGAAGTGACTATACACTGCAAAAACCTCCACACACACTCATAGAGTCCATGATGTTTCCTGAATCCCAGAAACACCAGCACCATTCTGAGGAATGTGATGAACGAAAAGGGAAACACATGCGCATACACACCCTCGCACGCGCACGCACGGTATCCATGGAAACAAGCGAGAGAGTGGCCCGTCCCACTCTTTTCTGTGGACCGATAGAGGAGGATGAAAAAGAGAAAGGAAGAATGAAAGAAATGCAAAATACAGAGCGAGAACAGCAGAGACAGAAATAAAGCAGAGAAACCCATAAAGAGCTGCAATGCATCACTTTGGAAGGAATAATGCATCAAATCAGGCTCAGGTTCTGTTACAGACAGTATCAGAACACAGTTCAGCATGTGTATGACTGGTATCCCCGATCAGAACTCAAAGCCAAATGCTGCCTTGACACCCAACAGCTGAAACGGTGGGAAACACTGCACTGCACCACAGCACTAATGTATACAGCATCCAGGAAACCCCCTCTTGTGTGCACTGAATACTAATAACCAGAATATGATTGGCTATAGCACTGATGTACGACCCATGTTCTCAAGCAAAGCCGTGTCATATATATGGCTTGGATGCTCTTATGAAGTTTCCTAGAAAGGAAAATCGAGCAGCCTCTTGTACAGTGAAAGAGTAGAAGGAGGTACCATAGTACAGTGAGCTAATCAGAAGGTAATATCATGATATTTTAATATTTTACATGGTTCTGTATGATCACTTTATTAATACACCATAGTATTTGCAAAGTACACCAACCTTGGCAAAGAATACCATGGAATTACCTGTATAAAAAAAAACATTGTACTCATTACTTTTGCATTATAAATATGAACTACTATCCAAAGTGCCTTACATTGCTCTACAGTTTGAGTTCAATGCTCATAGATAAAAATTGTTAAACTACAGTTGAATTACCATTAAAACAAAACCAAAAAGGTTACATGACAATCTACTAACCAAAAGTAGTTAATAAAGATTAACTATATAATAAATGATATCATTAAATTAAAGAGTGATGTAGCTTGTAAATTATTTTATCACACTACTCCTTGGAAAAAGTAGTTGTTTCTGAAAAACGGGGATGTTACTTCGGTACTTAATCGACACTAAAATAATAACAGGTGGCTTTTGCTCACGTGTGTTTGCGCACATGCTCTGTGGAGAGCTTTCACATCTCAAATCTGAATTGTAAATAATAATAAAAAAGATTTGTGAATTATACCTTGTAATTTACAATGAAGCTAAATCGAAGTTTTCCCATTAGCACAAATAAAGCATGACACAAGCAACACTAATGTCATGGGTTAAATTCAGGGAATTAACTGACAGCGTTTATATTTATGCATCTAGCAGACACTTTTATCCAAAGTGACTCACGATAGAAGAACTAAAGCAATTTGTCACAGAAAAACATGACTGAAATCGCATACCAATATTTAAATGTTTACTTGAATAAGACTTTTTGAAATACATCCCATTATTTTGGTCCATACAATGAAAGTCAATAAGGTCTAGTTCTATTTGGACCCCACAGGTTTTGAACAACATGAGGGTCAGTCATTGATGAAGAATTTACAATTTTGGGGAACTATACCTTTAAGTAGTAGTTGCTAATTTTAGTTTGTGAACCCCAACACTGCAATGGTATGTATCCTAAAACCACTGTACTGCCATGGTACAGTACATGTCCAAAAAAACTGACTATACCATGGTATATGTTGAAAAAATAAATAAATGTAAGTGCATTGCACTAACATGGTGCATGTCCAATACATGGTATTATATGGTACATATACCCCCCAAAAACATGGTAATATGTATTACTTTTTGTTCTTAACAGCCTACTTAATTTTTGTTCAGTTTTTAAAGTTTCATTGTGTGCGTAACATGCACATATATTTTGTATATTGTGTGTATGACTTTTCATTTTGGTTTAATTTTGCCAGCATAATACACTAAGATCCATGAAGGTGGGAACATTGTGTTTCCGGCTGGTCTGAGTCGTGATCGAGTGTGTGCTTGAGATTCTGAGCACTATCTGTTAGAAAAGCAGAGGTCCAGCACAACACACACAAACGCTTCAATCTACAAACGCTTCTTGTCCAGTTACGCAATGACAGAGGTAGAGCGGCAATATTTACCCAGTCTTGCTCACTTGGACACATAATCTCATTCACTATCACACACAGTCTAACACACACGCAAGTGTGTGAGAGGTGCTGAGGGCTGTCAAGATGCTCGGCCCCTGCAGTGTGGAGAGTTTCGAGTGAGCTGCAGACGCAGCAGACGTTTAGCTCAGTGTGTAACAGAGCAGCCAAGGAAAAACGACAGAGTGAGAAACCATGAATCTTCATCAGCAAACCCCAGCGACAGGGTTCCACACCGCTTCACGTACCGGCAAGCCTGGACTGAGGACCGTAGACAACCTCAAGCCCACCTCCTACCGTGCCACACGCAAACGCACGGGTGCTCAATGTGCTTCTGGCATGTCCTCGCGTGAAGGATGCCCCACCGTCAGGCATCAGAGCATAAAATCACATCTCTCCACATGGAGAAGGTTGCAATATTGCTAGGCAACGTTCCTGGCCTCTCCGATTTGAAAATAGAGGTACAACCTGTAACCGCCACACTTGAGCAGATGTTAAAGTCTCCATTGAAATAGAAGATCATGTCACGGACCCCTGTACCTAAATCCTGCACACGTAGAAATGAGATACAGACCTACAGCAGTTTATATGTCAAACTGAAAAACAACGTTCTGGATTAAGTCCCAAGCACACCACCAACTCCTCAGCACATCTTGATTCATTTCTCAGAGCAACTGGTTCTTCAGTGATACCGACTTGTTTTGATTGGACTTACCTCTGTGCAGGAAGCATCATATACAAGTCTTCTTCAAACCATCCCAGAAGACAGTTATGAGAGAGAGAGTCAGGAAAATTCACACACACACGGGCTGATAGTCCAAGCAGCCTGGAAAAAAAATTAAAAACAGCTACACTCTCTCTGTCTTTCCCTGTTTTTCCGTTGTTCCCCCCTCTCTCTCTCTCTCTCTGCTTTCTCTCTTTCCCGTCGCCTCCCCAAGAGCAGAGGAGTTGAGAGGAGAGGAGAGAAGAGCCGATCTCCCTAGCGCTGGTGTTAAGCTGTGCGTTTAGAGCTCCTCTGCAGCGATCTCGGCATCTTCCACGGACTCCACTGGCACACGGCAAAACATGGAGCTAGATACCGGATTCAGGATTCTTGACTGCCACTGGCCCCTGCTCACTCTGGAATACTAATCTGTATTCCTCTTATTTCATCTGTATCATCTGTCATCCTATTCTGCTCTCACTGAAAATGTCAAAATCATGCCTCACATCCAATGGAGGGGAAAAATCGATCCTGTTAAAAAAAGGAATCCTCTTTCTCGTATGATCTTGATGATGATGGTGATGATGTCACTGTTTGTCACCACAGATGGAAGAGGACGCAACCTGAGATGGCCATATTAGGAAGCCCATAATTTCCTTTTGGGAAACACATTAGCGCACAGGAGAGATGCTAATCACAGGTTGTTAACAATTACAATGTGTGTTGGGGGGAATAGAATGTCTTGATAAGCTTATTGTAGGATATAATTTTAAAACAGAATACAGCTGATTACAGTGTCTGATGTTAATATGAGAGCCGTTTCGCATCTAACTGTTAGCTTAGCATTGAACTTCTGTACTGTCTTCAGTTATAATGATTAAGCTCAGATTAGCTTTATTTGTCACATACACAATTATACAGAGTATAACCAGCTGTGAAATATGTTCTCTGCATTTAACCCATCCAAGTGCACACACACTTGGAGCAGTGGGCAGCCGACACTGCGGCACCCAGGGAGCAGTTGGGGGTTCGGTGCCTTGCTCAAGGGTCTCACCTCAGTCGTGGACAATTCCTGCCGGAGCCGAGATTCGAGCCCACTACCTCGGGTTACAAGTCCAACGCTCTATCCATTAGAGCCACGACTGCCCACGATTGCAGTTATACTGCAATTATACTTCAATTATAGTAATAATTTAATTATGTACTACTATTTTTGTTTCATAAAATATTTTGGTAGTGCTGGGAGGTACAGTGAATCTGTAAAACAAACAAAGAAAAACTTATCTCTATGTACAAATTGCTTAATTTTCCAGTTGAAATAAACATTAGAGGCAGTAAAACTCTGACAATTTTTACTCCTTTTCACACAAAGTATGATTTACAGGGCCAGCGTTTTTATTAAGGCAGCCTTATTTTGGCATAATTCCTTTCACTATTTTATGTTATGACTTCTAAACAATTCTAAAACGTGGCCACATATTTTAGCGCCACTTACTGAACAGTTCATCTTTGAAACTATGAAATGTACAGTAAGGTACGTGTTTTACTGGCTAAAGTGTTAATTTCAGCTGTAAAGTGCATTGAACAGTATGTATAAGAATTTTGTATAAATGTAGGTAGAGGCACATTTTTCAAGAATCTGTGTTGTTTACATTGCATGCGTCCATTATATGTTTAGTTAATTTGGTTGTTTGTAGCAGCACCTAAAATTCACATGAATTCCAATTACCTAATCCAAAACCACTTACATTTATGATTTGAAATCCAATTAAAATCAGATTTATTTTCAGATTTAAAATCAGAAGTATTTTTTTTCATTATTTGGTGTGCAACACCAGATATATTACACTCAATTTATATCCAACCCAGGTTCATCTGAAAAACTTATGATTGTGGAGACATATTTGAAAAAATTATGTGTTGACTACATTTTTGTCTTATATATTTTGCAAAATTTTTAATGTGAAATGTCTGATTCTAAAAGCATAATCAATTGTATACAAAATAGATGAATGGGAATCTAGTAATGTTTTATAAAGTTCTTATTGTGGCAGTTTGGAAAAGAAATGTCAGGTCAGTGATGCTGAAAGATTAATTTTCTGTCACGTTTGAAAATAATGTGCCACCAACACTAAATCCGACCATAAACCTAACCGACAATTTTAACAAAAGCAAACGTGAGATAAATTACATCTGCTGAAGCAACCATGCTATTTTAGCTTGCTTCTACAAGTGTTAGATCTCTTTTATTGTGACTTGTGTTTCATGCGACTCATACCCGAGTGCTCCATATCGCAAGTGCTGTACCGGGTGTGCTACTGAGCAAGTTTTATTTTTTCAGAGAAGTCATACATATGGAGCTGGTTATTTGACGCAAACGTCAAAATGAATATGCACTGTGGTAAAACAGTTCTGAGGTCATAACACAAAAATAAGTATTTATTAATCGATAATTACCCCAGTAAACTTCATCTTCATGTGTCTGAACAGTAATAAGTTACTGCCATTTTACTGCAGCAAATTTCAGCTGATTCTGCAGTGAATTGTATGCATAGGTATGTTTTGCAAAAGTTGAAGTTTGCAAAAAATGTAGGTAAAGGTAAGATTTTCAAGAATCAGTCTTGTTTATTTGTTGTATCTGTGTCTGAAATCGTTTGCAGACTTTGATTCATGCAAATGTCAGAGACCAGAAGGGCAAACATTTGTAGAGAAGCTTTGAGTTCCTTTTTTTTCTTATGAAGTTTGATGAACACTGACCCATAACCCTCTACAGCAGGGGTTGGCAAGTAAATTTGGCATCGGGCCCAAAAAAATGCCACTAGATGGTGGGCCAGAACATAGTCAATGGATAATAAGTGACTTATTGGAACGCTGGTGTGAAAATGTTTCTTTCCTACCACGTCCACATGACAAGCTAATAACATAGTTGTCAGCATTATAATAGTCTGTTTTTGTGGTGCAAATTTAGTTTATGATGAAAATAGCTACGTTTTCGTCAGTTATTTTACCTACGGAGATGCATTTCTTACAGATTTATGCTCATTCGAAATTTGATACAGATGAAGTAGCACTGTAAGATTGCATTCGTTTGAATGCATTATTAAGAGAGCGACTGTGTGTGAACAAGTGATGAAGTACTTGTTTAAATCATGCTTTCAGCTGAAAATATTCAGTATCTAGACTAGAAGCAATGAACAAATTCCTTGAGAACTATAACTTCCCGCTCATGTCCATTGCTTTCATCATAGCCTTCACATTCTTTCTGATTTGAGTGATCCTTCTCTATCAAGCTAGCTAAATATTAACATGTGAATTCTTGGTAAATATGCAGTTATATCAAGCAGTTGGCATGAATTGTACTTGTGATGGTGGTGGAGCGCTCTTGGAGAGAGCGAAAACCACGACGCTCCGACTTTTAAGATTTATTTCAGAACCATCCACTTTCAAAATAATCTGGCTGCGGGTGCGGGCCAGATATTATTGCTGGCGGGTTAGTTTTGGCACGCGGGCCACCTGTTGCCGACCACTGCTCTACAGCATAGCATTGCCCTCAGGCAACGGAAAGCTTATCTTATACCTCAGTACATGTTTTTTTTAAATGATTGCAACCAATTAAAATGTTTGAATAGTATCAAAGAACAGTCCAATAAGGTGTGGTAGTCACTATCAAGCACCATTTGAAGACAGGACTTCCTTTTCTGACACATGGTCATAGGAGCACATGGTGTGAGAAGGCAAGATTATTTGCTTTTGTAATCTTATTTAAAATTACATGAACTGTACATAAAAATGTGTGTGTGTGTGTGCGTGTGCGTGTGAAGGTATAGAGAAGACTTTTGTCAGGTTTTATGAATTTTATTTTATGAACATTGTGCGATAAGGGGCAAGGAAGCAGGGGTCCATGGCTTCCATTCCTTACCAGGATTTCCCATTAACAATACTTACAGGAACACCCAAAGTGATGTGCAAAAAGTGTAACATGCACCTCTGTTTCACAGCAGAGAAGAGGTGCTTTTTGAAGTTTCACACTGAGTAAAATCTCATTCCATGAAGTACATGATATGACACGACACACTACATCAGGGCTGGGCAATTTTGGTCCTGGAGGGCCACTGTCCTGCAGAGTTCGCTGCAACCCTAATCAAACACATCAGAACCTGCTAATGAATGCCTTTTAAGATCACTAGAAAGCTACAGGCAGGTGTGTTTGATTAGGGTTGGAGCTAAACTCTGAAGGACAGTGGACCTCCAGGACCAAAGTCTCTCAGCCCTGCACTACAATTCAAACCTACGTCTGTATCAATTGTAATATATAAATGTGTCTCAAGTTTTTTTCCCTTTTCACTTAATGATTTCTTGACATTTTTTGACAGATTTGTGATTTTGTATTGCTCTTTGAACATTGTTTTATGAATTATGATATGTGAATGGAGAATTTTCTCCGTGATTCTGCACCAAAAAAAATATATTGGGATGGGAGGTGAGGGGTGGGGTGGTAAAAAAAAGGTTATATCAATAAAATGTTCCCAAATAAACCAGAACATTATAATGAAATATTTGTTTATCATGTACCATCAAAATATATGCAATGGCGAGACATACACTTTGAAAGAAAGTGTAGTTGGTATATTTTCACATTTTGAATTCATTATACTAAGTATTATGATAAAAAAATCTGTGCTTTTCAAAGACTAGTGTGATATCGGCACTATGTAGTGAATAGTGAGTAGAGTGAATGAATGAGTTTTTGAACACAATATATGCATGGATGTGTAAAGTGCTAAACTGCCTGTGACTCTTATATTGTCTGATGTACCTCAATAGTTTAATTCCATGACAAAATGTCATTAACAGTTTTCCTTTCTCCTTTTCCAAATTGACAGCTACTGTACATCAGTCTCTTGGCATTGTTCTTGGCTTGTGCCATTACTATGGCAACCAATGTAGATATACTAGACATTGACTGCATTGTCTGAACAAATGGACTTGATTCATCACTTCCAAAATGACAGCATAGGCAATCAGTCCTGCGAATCAGATTTAAAATAAAATTGGAATTGGATGTAGTATGAACAAAGCACTTGGTATCCTCTTCAAAAGCAAAGCAAAGAAACTTTGATTCTTAGAAGGCAATGACAGACATAAGGAGACACTTCAAGATTACATAACATAGTTAGAAATAGACAGGGGGGCATTCAAACCGAAGGAGAGAGGTGTAAGTGATTAATTAAGGCCACTGGAATCCAACAATACCATCCATCTCAGAAACGTATGCATATTTTACACCAATGTTGAACAACAGATATTTTACTGCAGTGAGCTTCAAAGAGGGCATTTGAACTTGGGTGCATATGAATGCTTAAACCCATTTTTCTAAATCTCTCTACCTAACCATCGGTCGCGCACATCTGCCATGTTTGTAGTTCTTTAACACGTTTTATTCTCATTTTTAGTTCTGGACAGTGTTGGGGGTAACGCATTACAAGTAACGCGAGTTACGTAATAATATTACTTTTTCAAGTAACTAGTAAAGTAACACCAGTTACTTTTTTCCCATTTATTGACTGACAGTGCTCTGTGTGAACATGATATTACTGTAGTTCTAAACTAAATGTGAATGTGCATTAATTCATCCCACTCGCAAAAAACTGATTTAGTATTCATCAAAATGAATTAAAACTCAGAAAATGACGTAAACCTGCAATAATTAAATACAACACAAATGTATCTAATCCCATTTTATTAACCAATGTCTTTGCTGCTAACCTTTGATGATCCAGTTCAACCATACTAATAAGCGAAAACGACTTCAGATAAACAAACAATTGTGCTTCATTGTTTTTTTATTGCTGAAGAGTGTTGAACCTTCTTCTCCTGCATTCTACTGTGCAGACGTGATTTACTCTTCCTTCAGCCTGAGGTTTATTCATTACACTTTTTGGTGTGAAAGGGCTTTTACATTTGCTATTAAAATAACTTATTGTATTAAAAACAAACAATCAAGCCCTTCTCCTATTAAAAAAGTAACGCGAAAGTAACGCAAAAGTAATTACACATTACTTTCCATAAAAAGTAACTAAGTAGCGTAATTAGTTACTTTTTTAGGGAGTAATGCAATGTAATGCATAGCTTTTAAAAGTAACTTTCCCCAACACTGGTTCTGGACTCAATCCTTTGCCAAGGTGCAATGGATTGTGGCCTATATTAGCCATTAGAGTGCGCACGGATCCACACTTCAAAAATCAACCTGAAATAGTAGACCATCCAGGGATTTTTGCCATACCCTTTTCAATATACAATGCTTTGGGACACACTTATTTGAATCTCACATACTATTTAGGATGTATAATATGAACATTGGGACGCAGGGTATGTATCAGAGATGGACTTAACATTGCGAGATACCAACTTGCAAGGCTCTACCAGTTGAGAAATCGCAACAGTCGACTTGGATTAAGTGCCTTGATAACCAATCACATTACAGCCTTGACATCACAGAGTTGTGAGACAGTCAATCATTGTTTGTAGATATTATAGAAATGAATGAGAAGTGCCACAAACTGAATTCTATCTACATTTACATAAGCGACTTACAGTGCATTCAGGCTATACATTTTTTTGTCAGTATGTGTGTTCCCTGGGAATTGAACCCACAACCTTTTGCGTTGCTAATGCAATGCTCTACCACTGAGCCACAGGAACAAATCTAATACAAAATCCATCATGACTTTCACTTGTAAAACTTATTTTCACAATATATCTTGTGTAAACTCTAAAAATAGGTAAATCCAAAACAAATGTTTAATGGCAAACATGTTGAAGATTAGCCAAAAGTCTGTCGATTCTTTAAATTATAAGCTTTTTTTCCCACAAAAGCAGTTTAGGCAGCGCATTAATGCCTCTCCTCTATTGATATCCATCCAAAAAAGGCTTCTGCTTTCTTTTCCTGTGTGCCGCAGTGTCAGGGCCATTCACACAGAAAGCCTTTTCAAAAAAAATAATTCTGTGTAAATGTGCACTAGAAGGATTTGTTTTGACCATAGTGCTCACATCTCACGCGCTTTTGCAGGATCTTGTGAATGAAAATGTAAAAAAAAAATAACAGCGTTTAACATTTAAAACACTTGGTCTTGAGTCTTTATGTTTTTTTCCCCATTCCCATACATACAGTACATGAACCAAATTTAGTTTGGTGACGACAGTGGATCCTTGTTTGGAAACAACACTAAAACATTTACAATTACACTGAGTTCAGTTGCAAGTTAGTTTCAGAGTACATTCCTTTAAAGTTCCTCTAAAATGTGAGGCTTTGTCACACATTGTTGAGAGGTGTTTTCAGTTAACTGGATGCTAGGTTACCTCACTATCATATAAGACAGCATTGGCCATTTGAATGCCCATTGCAGCCAAACCTTTTACAACAAAATTGACTGCCTGTCTGCTATCTGTTTCTTGGCTAACACTCATAGCATAAACTGAATGTTACAGCAACTGGAGTGCTTCACATGAACAAAGTCTGTACTTTGGTTATATATAACCTTATTTTAAGGCTCTGCTGTTTGTTTTCAAAGAATAAAAGCATGACTGTTGCTGACTGTCATAACACCTAAGGAGACATTAGTTAGCTTCAGGGTGACGTGTTGCTGAGTGCTCTCTGTTTTCAGGTTCAACTCTAATCATAGTCAAATCATTAGCATCAGGGTGTCTTTACACTCCCACCGTGACACATATATCATTAACACTCCTTGTGAAAGACACATTCACAGGCAGCATAAAGGTGCATTAGACATTTTAAAATGCCCTTAAGATGTCACATTTTCTTTGCTTTATTTTTTTGAATGGTAGGTTGTGTGAGAGTGTATGAGACATCTCATGACAGCCTTCCCTTCAATGTGATTTGCTTAATTTATTCAGAGGGCAGATCTATTGGGCTGCTCGTTATTTTGTTGCTGCATAATAAGGTGAATCTTAAATCACAGCAAGGGGCAAAAAGAGGGCCTTTTGGGTAACTACTTGCTGTTACCAAACACAACTCAGGACAAAGTATTATTGGACTTATCATCTAGATTTAGTGAAATTCCAATGGACTAATTAAAATAATTATTTTGTTTCTCTTTGGAACACTTGATTCTGATTGGTCAATTACAACATTCAAATATATTAGGGCTGCATATTTAATCAAAATCCAACCAAAATTGCGAGATGGCTTAGTGTGAGTATTAAAATCACTGAACTGAGAACAGAACTTTATGAGCTGTAGAACTCTGCATATGCCGGTCCCAAGCCTGGTATGCAAAAGGAGGTGGGTTGGGCGTTGGGCTAGCAACCCGTCCCCGCAAAATCAGAATCAATTATAAATTCTACAAAATATTTTTTTAGAATCAATCAAAAATCAACCAAAATCAGAATCAATTACAAATTCTACAAAGCAAACAATTTATATGAAAACAGCAAGAATAAATGGAAATTTTGGTCTAACAAGTGGGATTCCGGCTCTGAGTAATATGACTGCATTGGAACAAACAGGCAGCGGCGTCCGATGCCGATACCGGAAACTATTTTGTGGAATGTAAGAACTCCATCACAAAGCGGACAACTCGCTCAGTTACTACAGGCATTCGACGACTACTGGCTGGACATCCTTGGTGTCAGCGAGGTCAGATGGGTGACAAATGGCCGAATTAGCAGTTATGGCAACACCATCTTGTACACCGTCTTGGTCATGAAGAACAGCACAAATGTGGAGTAGGCCTTATCCTTAGCAAGCGAGCGACAAAAGCACAAAAGCTCGTCAACGATTGGATCATCACTGCCCTTTTTGCCCATGGACACGTCAAAGCGAGCCTGGTACAAATTTACGCACCAACGGACAGTGTGGATGACATGGCAAAGGACGACTTTTACGAAAAGCTCCAAGACGTCTTTGATGACATCTCAAATCACGACCTGAAGGTTGAACAAGTGGTAGATGGAACATTTCCAGGAAGCATTCTATCAACCAGACCCGACCACCACGTATGACTTCGATGTGGAGGATACCCAAGAGGAGCTTCAGGTAAACTCTGGTGACATCACAATCGAGGAAGTGAAGATCGCGATCAAAAGGCGGCTGGCTAGGATGAAATAACAACGGAGATCTTGAAGTACGGAGTGCTACCCATGGTGGAGAAGCTAACGTCGCTCTTTAACAAATGCTAGCGGAATGGCAAAGTCCCAGAGGACTGGTGCAGGAGCGCCATAGTTAAGATCCCCAAGAAAGGCAACATCTCCGTGTGTACCAACTGCGGGAGCATCACCCTCCTCTTTGTGCCTGGAAAGGCGTTCTGTGTGGTCCTCCTCCGACGCCTGCGGAGTGCTCATCGAGCAGTGCGTCGAATACGTCATCCGTTAGCCATCAACTTCGTAGACTTTGATAGCATCCACCGTCAGTCCCTTTGGCAGATCTTGCATTTGTACGGGGTACTGGAGGCCTTTGACACCATCTTCAAGGATGGTACCTATGATCGAGCTGCTGCATCAAGACCGGGAATGGCCACACAAACTGCCACTGGGGTTAGGCAAGGATGCATCCTGTCCCCTCTCCTTTTCCTCGTCGCCCTCGATTACGTCATACAGCGAGCTGGAGCATGCATTGGGGCCAGCATTTACTGGTCCGAACTCGATCGTCTCAGCGACCTGGATTTCGCAGATGACATCGCCCTGATCGAAGAAGATGAACCAAAGATGCATCATGCCACGACAGCACTGGAAGTAGGCAAAGTTGGCCTCAAGATCAGTGGCAATAATTCCAATATCATGTACATGAGCAACACGGCCCAGACATGGGGAGTCACAGTCGGGACACAGCAATTGGAGGAAGTAGAGAAGTTCACCTACTTCGGTGGTGTGATCTCCCAGAACGGCTATTTTTCGGAGGATGAACAAGATCTGGTCCTTGCCATCCATCTCATTGAAGATCAAGCTCAGCCAATTCTCCACAATCGTAGTCCTGACAGCCATCTACTCCAGTGAGACCTGGAAGGCGTCAAGAAGCATTAACAGGCTTGACGTCTTTCAGCAGAGGTGCCTGTGCCGAATTCTGAAGATCCATTTTTATGATCACATCACCAATGATGGGGTACTTCGAAGGAGTGGCGTGTGCAAACTTCAAAACATCGTCGCCCATAGAAGACTCCGACTGGCCGGCCACATCCTCCGTATGGAGAACAACAGGATCCCCAAGACGGCCATGAGATGGGTACCTCTTGGCGCCAAACGACCATGAGGACACCACTGGAACACCTGGCGAAGAACGTTCCTACAAGATCTGAAGAAGCTTAACATGGCATGGGACAACGCCGAAGCTCTCACCCAAGACCGGAACTGATGGAGAATGATTGCTGCCCGATATGCTATATAGCATGGGAGTCTAAGTAAGTAATATGCTGTAAATGTAAAACATACCCAATTCAAATCATTATTAGGTGTTTTAATAACAACATCACATGACATCATTGTGTGATTATGAAAATTAATTGGTGAATAATTTATTTGGTTCTTTGAAACAAACTGTCTGAAAGTACCAGTTCATGGAAAAAATAAAAGCTTTATGGTTTAACGTTTGAAAATGAAGAAATTAAGACTTTGAAGAAGAAGTTGTGCTGTTAAAGAATATGATGCGATTTCAAGTTTTCCTTTCTCTTTGGAGTGTTACAAGCTTATAGATAAGATCCCCGAAGTTGCATAGACTAAAGTTTCAAAACCAAAGAGATATTCTTTATCAAAGTTAAGACTGCCACCCCCCTAAAATGGCTCATTCAAACACGCCCCCACATGCCTACGTCACGATGTGGAAATATTTGCGTACTGTTCACGCAAAGAAAGAAGACAGCAACTGAGCTACAACACAACAACAATGCATTTTATGGACGACCGTTTCGTGAACATAGGAGAGTAGGCAATTCTGACTTTGCAATGACAATCTGGCGTTTCTTAATCAGCGACTGTATGTTTTGTTGTTAGTTTAAGTATTTGCTATTGACTGTTCAAATATGGAGTTTTGCGTGTCGTGTGTGTGTATGTGTGTGTGTGCGCGTGTGTGCGCACGCATGTGTGTGAGAGAGAGAGAGAGAGATCGAGAAAGAGGGTCACAGCACAGCGTTGTGTGTGTGAGAGTGGCAGACATGGTCACACAACCGCGGCTTGTTTGCAAACACATACAAGCTTCATCTGTCGCGTGACTCTGTTCCCCTCTTGGGCTTGAACTGATGGTAAAACTGAGGACATTATTAACTGTCTTTACATTTATTTTGAAAGCTAAAGCTCGCGATTATGGTAAGGGGTGTTACATTTCCGACTCGTGCTTGTAATGTCCGTCCAATCACAATGCACTGGGTCAGCTGGCCAATCAGAGCAGACTGTGCTTGTCGGAAGGAGGGACTTTGTAGAAAACAAAGCGTTTGAGAGAGGCGGGGCATAGAGGAACTACAATAATGTACAGTATTTGAAAAATAATGTGTTTTCTGAACATTAAAGCATGTCAACATATTCTGTTACACCAAATACACTAATGATCTTTAAAAAAAGCATCATATGCTTAAAAAAAATCATAATATATATATATATATTATATTTTGTTGATTTTGATTGCTTCCTTTGTCCTCATTTGTAAGTCACTTTTCATAAAAGCGTCTGCAAAATAACAATGTAAATATATATATAATACACAAATAATATTTCCCATTTTCATTTAGTTTTATTAAAATTACTTAAATAAAAATGAGTATAAACTATATAGACATACTTAAAAAACAAAAAACTAGCACAAATTACACAAATATAACAAAATTGCTAAAACTTAACATTAACATGAAAGAAAAACTATCATATCATATGTACCAGTGTTACTAAAATAACACTGGCACAGCAAACCTTGAGCTTTTTTAAATCGCATTTTAAATCGTAATAGCAATATATTCAGTATACACCTTGTGGTTTCAATTCTGCAAAAACCTACAGAATTCGACAGGAATGCTACAGAAACCAAAATTTAGCTGTCTGACATCAATAAATTGGTTGTTTTTCTACACTTTAAAGACCTTATAAAAAGAAAATAGAAATCATACAAAATTATTTAGAAATTATACACTTAGAATGGTGTAAATATCATCAATGTCATAATATCTTTATTTAATATTTGTTGAAGCCTGTGATTGGCTGATCTGTGTGATCTCTACTCCCACTTATGTAGAGTGTGTCCAATGGACGGTGTTGCACATGAAATTGACGTATTATAAAAGGACATGAATTTACATCAGGCAAAATGTACGATTCACCACCCACGGTTTGGAACAAGCTGATTCGATGTCGTCCTGGGACTTTTTTGCTGTTTACAGAGCCTAGGGATTTTATAATGACAGGAGTGATTTCTCAAGACGCTTATTTCAGTGATAAGTGATAGGTAATAGGGACACATTAAGCAAGGGCTGTTTTCACTCTGGTGCCTTTTAATTAATAGAAACTGAAAGTGGAGACACAAAAAGCAATGGAAAGAAGGGGGGAGGAGGGGCTCAGATAATGTCACAAGTAGAATTCAAACACGCAAAAATCCCTCTGCGCATGCTGTACCCTGGAGGACACTTCTATGATAGAATTGTTGCTAATTGTTGTTGATTTCTCTGCTTCTATCAACTAGGTATCTCCCATGGTGCAAATCGCTATCCCTAATAATGCTATACAAAATATTTACTAAATGAAAACCACAACCATAGAACAGTGCTTCAAACTGAACCATGAAAACTTTCCAACAGTTACACTCCTAAATAACATATTATATATATAGACTGGGACTAGGCAATATATAGAAAATTCACAATAATTCTCCATATCCAGTTGGTAATTTGATTAATTTCCATGACTTTACAATTTAATGAATCATAATGAATCAGTTTATTGAATTATTTACATCACTCAAAAATGGTCACAGTCACCATGTGGCATTTTAATATTAAAATTGTTTTAAATTATTAATATGATATTTAATTGTGTTCATTTATTGGAAAACTAATGGGGAAACATGCCTTGATTATTCTTAACTAGATTTTTTATATGTTTTAGTTTATTTAATTAAACATTTACTTGGCAACAATGACTGTTTAATCGAATGACAGTTCATCTTATTTGGAAAAAAAACTAAATCATCTGTTGAAGCTATTTCAGAGCAAATACACTGAAACACTTCTTTCAAACAGTTTTCACTCAGAAATTGCTAGTAAATTTTGAAAATTTTATAATGACTATTTATTTCTTGAAAATGATTTAATAACTGAAGAGATACATGGAAAACAGTCAAAACGTTGGAAAACGGTGTCATTTTGATTTGCTATATTGCCCAACGCTAGTATGGACAGTATGGAGAGAAGCCAAATATCAGTGTGCAGCACCATATGACCATTAGTTAGCCATTAATAGAACCTGACCAACCTCTGGAAGAAAGCCGAGAAATAACATAAGGAGGAACACCAAAACAGGGCTCTAGAGTGCGCCAATTTGGTCGCACGTGCGATAATTTCTCTGGTGCGACTAACAAAAATCCAGGCGCAAGGTGCGTCCAGCCATTGAGAAAGAAAAAAAAAGTATCCGCGACTCAGAAACTCTGTGGTCAACAAAAGACACCCCCGTTAGGCTTTTATCGTGGTCTAAAACCAATCAGAAGATAGTGAAGGGGGACCCCCCCTCTGATTGGCCGTGTCCAGTTTACTCTCTGTATGTGTGTGTGCGCATTGACAAATGCGTCAGTGCTGCTGCAGTCAGACAGAGAAGAAAGGGTGAGTAGTAGAGATGCGTGCATGTGTTGCAACTTAGCGACATTTAGCGCCTTTGTAGACCCATAGCAACATTTGTTTTCAAAAAAAGCAATAGTGACAAATCGAGTCTCTCAGAGTGTCTCTGTGATCGCCGCAACGGCGCGAGATCAGCGTGCTTTCTCTGCATCTGCTCTGTTCAGCAAGCGTCTGAGAGGAGCCCGTTCAGGTTAAAACAGATATTATTGCTTCTCTAAATGTACATGCAAATATAGAAGAAATCACAGCACTGGAATTGTCTTGTCTTATATTGTGTATTATTTGATTTCATCAGACAACGGCTCAATACAATTATAAATTAGTATTTTTGTGCAGACTAGCTTCTTGGAGGGAGAGCTGGTATGAATTCTTAAAGGGACTTGTTTTCAGTCATTATTTCATATTTATCCTGTTGACTGACAACATAAACAGTCAAATATATAAAGTAAAACAGTTTTATTGAGAATTTGGCTGCATTAAAATTAGGGATGGGTACCGAAACCGGTATTTAATCGGTCTCGGGTACTAAATTATAAAAGACCGGAGTATTGATAAGCTCTGATGTTAACGGTTCTGCTATCGGTACTGGAGAAATTAAGAAAACACACATACATTTATATTTTGCTTATATATAGACACATTATCTTGCAAATTCTATCCCGCCAGAGTCACCAGCTGTTTTTTTATGCAATAATTTTCAAACTCTTGTCTATGATGCATTTTGCTATTCGCAATTCAGATCGCGCTCCGTGGATGAGTTTCAGCACGCGCAACATGAAGCCCTGTTTATGATGAAGAGAGAACTAACAATTAAAACATGCTTACACTTTAGGCCTGTGGTGTTATATTAAACTGAGTTTATTTAATGTTTTTTTTAGCTTCTAAAGATATAGCCGTGTTTTTCTAGCACAACTTCCTTCTCTTCAGAGCGGCGCGCATTCGTTCCTCCTGACCAAAACTTAACGTCAGAATCAGATCAATCGTCTGTCGATTGTTGTAAAATACCGTCTTTACAGTTACTAAATTGCTGGACATGTTTGATAATAAAACGTTTGAAAGTACAATCCACACGAGAGACGCTGTGCCTCAGGCTGAAGTGTGTGTGCGTGTGCGTGTGTGTGGTGCGGTGTGTGTTGTGGTGTGCGCGTGCGCGGTCGCGCTCCAAAACAGACAAGAAAGTACACTTTGAGCTTCGGGCGCGTCAAACGATCAAATACACACAAAGCATGTAAAAACGGACGGCTTGTGGAGTATTCCACTTAAAACACAGTTTATATCTTAAAGTGAACGAGAACAGTTGGGAGAAAATTGTGTGTCATTATTTTGTCTCAGTGACAGATTGGAGCTTCTTCAATGTTATCAAAGAACAAAACACAGAGAAAATCAGTCACAGCTCTTAATCTGAATAAAGTTTTAGCTTTAATAAGCATTAATCTATCAATATTTACAGTGAAAACTATGCAGTGTTATTTATATTTGATCACTTTTTAGATTTATTTTGTAGCTAATTACTTACCTGAACATTAATGTTAGTAGACCTCATAGATAAAAAAGCTACTGAAAGCACTGTTTTTTTTTTTACATTTGTTTTATGGTATGACAAATGGTATATTTGTCAGTTTATTTAACTTGTTTCTTTGTTCATGGTCTTACTCTATCTTATCTTATGTATATAAAACACTAAAAAGCCTCTGACACTGGTGCATTTACAAATTGATGTTTTATATTTATTTAATGAAATATTTATTTAACATTTGAATATTTTAAAGCCATGTTAATTAGCTGCTAATCTATCATAGAAATATATATTTCAGCATATATGTGTATGTATGTATGTATATATGTATGTTATATATAAATAACAAAAAGTATACGATAAGAATACCATTAAAGTACCGGACCGATAAGCAGTATCGATAAGAGTAGTAATACCGTTAAAACCTTAACGATACCCATCCCTAATTAAAATACAGTATGAGCAAGAGAGACGATTAGACGAACAGTACAGTTTATTTTTTTCTTTACTTTTAGTCATTTAGCAGACGCTTTTATCCAAAGCGGCTTAAATAAGAAAAAGTAACTAAAATTAAAGTTACAACTATTACTTATTATATACACACATTTAAGAAGATAAAGACATGAAATTAACATGACAAAATGCATACAACATTCAAAACTAAACATTTAAATGAAAATAAAGCTAAAAACAAATCAAAATATTAAATCAGAAAAGGTATGTGAGTATTAAAAATGCTTCTAACATAACACTAAAGGCCTAAGTTACTTCTTTCTGGCATAGTAAGAATTGGTTATAAAAAACTGTAAATACTTTTTTTTTTAATATGTTTAGTGCAATTATTTGGTAGTCTGTGGTGGGATGGGGGCAGGATTGTTTTATGGGTTTAAGGGGGGGGGTTTGAGAAGCACTGCGTAGAGCATCCCTTCGTTCAGACACAGTGGAAGATCTGATAAGACTCAGTGTAGAGGGGTCATGTCTGGAAGATGTTTAATGCTAGAGAGTGTGGCCAGCTGGTTTAGCCGAGGCCAAAGATCAAGAAGGCCGAACTACAGGAGTTGGCCATTCGAGGGGCATGTAACTGCAATGGAGGATAGTCCATAATACATTGAGCACGAGATGTTCAGTTTGACGCCTTAAAACACTTAATTTAGATTTAATTATCTTGAGATGTTTTAAGTTTAAATCTCTGCTAGTGAAGCACTTTAAGCACCAACACTTTTTCAGTAAGTTACCTTTCTTGTAGAATTGTGCTTCAAATAAAGAACTTTATGTTGACCAGATTGTTAGTTAGTCGTTTACTAGTCAATATTGGCTATATAAAAATTTGGGTGCACCTAACTTTTGTGCCGGTGCACCTAAGAAAAAAGTTAGGTGCACCAGTGCACCAGTGCAAAAAGTTAGTCTAGAGCCCTGCAAAACATGACCAGTTTATTTTTATCCCAAAGGAGGAAACACATTCTGCTCTTCATTATAAACTACATCAAATTTACTGGAAAAAAAACTGTTGTAATTAATAATGCCTAATATCTTCCCGACCCTTTAAATTGCAGAAGAATAGCCAATGCTGGCTGAAAGTGCCATAATCTGATTGGTTCGCTCTATAGACCTTTTGTAGCTCCGCCCCTTTCAGTGCTGCGCTTGTTGTCTTCCGACTTCCTGTTTCCCCAGGTAACTAATTTATGAATATACCGCTCATTTTAAAATTCCCCAGTCTACTGACATTCATGACATCAGCTTCAGACATTACAATGCACATCATTATTTCCATTAACTCTACAATAAGTAAATTCAATTCCGCAAAAACAGAAGTACAAGGACAAAAGATGGCTGCACACTTGTTTCTCTATAAAACAAGTACGATGCTTTTTATGATCAGCTGTTGCAGTTAATGACATCAAATCTTTGAAAGATTTTTGCTAACTACAGGCTTATCACAACTTGTTGTGGTATCATCTATTTCAGATAAACCCGCTTCGAAATGGCATGCAAAAACAACGGCGGTTAGCAGTTTTAGACGGTCAGTCAGATGGTCATGTAAGCTGCAGCAAAAGCTGCAGTCTGGACCAGACTTTATCCAATTAGTTTAACGTCTGGCTGTGCAAGACCTTCATCTAATTCATCTTCAACTGAACACTGATGACTTCACCCAATTCCACTTTCAAAGATCACAGCATATTTGTCCTCCAAAGCCCATTGACCCACGGCTCACAGGTATCCCCAGAGGAAGATAACAGCTGCAGGGGTTCGGGAATCCCTCTCAAACCAGCAGTCTCACTGTCACCATGGGAACAGCTGAGAGATCTACTACAGGTGGCTCTTCGTCCCTGAACCCATTTAGTCCGGCCAATTGAATCTCTTGAATTGCCTGACATGAGCCTTTTTAGGGCTGGCATTCACACTGAGCAATTCAGTTAGCTCCAAGGGAAGCCCGATGCTTTCCTCTCTACTCTCTCTTTCTGAGGATATTGTACAAAACATAAAAGTATTGTTTTACTCAAATGGTTTAGTTGAAACCTTATATTTTGATTTAATATTAATCAAAAAAATATATATATTACAAAAGATTCATATTTATTGTAAAGACCATACACCAGCTATTGATGACTAGCAATTAATGAGTGAAAACTGTTTCAATATCAAATGTTTTCACTGTATTTGCTTTTAGACAAACTGAACAAAACATGAAGAAAACACGTAAACCACGATTTTCTATTATACTAATAAAAAATGCACTTTAAATAAATAACCCCAGTTAAACTAAATGTAATAATCTATCTTTTCAAATAAGACTAATTTCTAGATTTGATTCTTGTTAATTCAGTTCCATTAGTCTGTCTGACAGTAACATATTCTCATAATCCAAAACGAATAGTAGGATTTACACGTACAGCATTTATGAATACATCAGATTGAAGTAAACAAACATAAAAAAAATAGAAAAAAAATTTAAAAAACTTGGACAACGTTCAAGCTAAATATACTCTGGAAACTGAAATACTTTATTGTTTTTCCTAGAGGGAAATTCATTTTGAATGCCAAGGTGATTCACACATACACAACAAATGCATAATCTTCTAATTATTTCATAAAAAATGCAGTCAATAACAGTACCATTTATAAGTTACAATGCTGGATGCCGAGTGGTCAATAAAGCTGTGCTAAAATACAAAATATGTGTATGAAACACAACTTCACTGCTCATCTATCATAGCAGATTGTTTTGTTTCATAGTGACATGGCATTTTGTGAATTTGATTAATAAAATAAAATTTTACAGCTGCAGTACGGAACCTTGGCCTTTCTATTACCAACTGTGGTTGAAACATATAATTGCATGTTAGCTGTGGAGTAGCCTAGTTCTCTTACATTAGCTGTGCTCTTCTGCGTGGATACATCTGTTTCAAGGAATCCCCATAGTTACTTACCAGCGATCACTGTAAAAATAAATTGTTTATAAGCTAAGATAACCTCTGGTGCTCCTCATTTGGGAGTCAGACTTGTGATCTTCATGGTCAAAAGTGACTGGACACCTAGAATTTTATGCAATTTATGCTATAATTATGATCTATGAACATCGTTTAAAAAATATTTTTTTTGATATTACTTTTCAATTAATGCAGTATTTCATGTTAAAATAGAGGCAATGCTTTTAAAATAAAAATTTAAAGCCAGATTAGTGCTATCTGGTGAGAGTAAAATAAGAAAAACATCTGCAATTCCATAGTTTGGCTTCCTACATACTGTAGCTCTATAAAAGCCCTAAACATTCTCATATTGTTTTTAGACATATACAATTATTATTATTAAGTTGTGGGTTTAGATATTAATTTAGACAATCTCAAGGACAACTTTTTGTAAAGTTTTAGATTTCTTTTGGTTTGAAACATCGATTTTTTTATTATTACAGTCAAACCTGAACACGGAGAAAGCATCTTGTTACACTAAACCTTAAAATACTATTAAAATGTAACAAAAATGGACATGAATGTTTTATCAGAGCTTAATTCTTCTGGTTCTGATCTGATTTCTGTTTTCTTACTTGTTTTGGATATATGGTTATAGCCATACCAATTCATTTGAGTGTGTATAATTGTGTATGTGTGTGTGTGTTGTTTTGTGTGTTGGTTTTGCTATACTTGTGAGGACCAGATGTCATTTGGCCGGTCCTCAGAAGGGAAATAAATTATTAAAAATACTAAATAAAGTTTATCTTAAAATGTAAAAGTGCAAAAAGTCTCCTGTGAGGGCTAAGTTTAGGGGTAAAGTTGGTGTAGGGCAATAGAAAATATTGTTAGGTCAATATAAAAACATTAGAAGTCTATGAAAGTCCTCACAAGTATAGCGTGGAGGTGTCTGTTTTACACTCTAGATGTTTTAAACTGTACCCCTTCCTTGCTGTCCACTTTTTTTACTGCACAGTAGTTGAATTATTGCTTTTATTTTACATATTTTCTGTGTTACAGTCACACCAGTTTATATGCGAGTGTGTGAGTGTGTGTGTGTGTGTGTGTGTGTTAGTTTTGCACTCTTGATGTTTTAGAGTGTCACCCCATCATTGCTGTGTACTTTTTTCCTGCATTGTAGCAGGTTTGTAGATTGTCGATTTCCTATGGTCTGTCATTTTAGACCACAAGTGTGACTTTTTTTTTTACGACCACTTAGCCTGCTTGAATCATGTCCTCATTTACTTATTTCTTTATTATTTTTTTGTTCACATTTCAAATGCCATAAAAGTCACCAAGTATCGTACCATTCCGATGAAACTGTGATTTAAAAAAATTCAAAACAATATTTTTCAGTCAAAAGTGACCGAAGAGCACCTTAGTAAGTTTCATCTCTGCTGCTTCTGACATGGACTCTGTCACTTTTAATTTTTGACTGGAGACTGTCCGCAATTTGAGGTTTGTTTTGACACTATATGGATGATCAGTGAGGTTTGCGATTTAAAGTTGTCCTTGTTAAAGGAACACTCCACTTTAAAAAAAAAAATAGGCTCATTTTACAACTCCTCTAGAGTTAAACAGTTGAGTTTTACAGTTTTCGATTCCATTCAGCCGATCTCCGGGTCTAGCGGTAGCACTTTTAACATAGCTTTGCATAGATCATTGAATCTGAATAGACCGTTGGCATCTCGCTCAAAAATGACCAAAGAGTTTCAATATTTTTCCTGTTTAAAACTTGACTCTTTTGTAGTTACATCATGTACTAAGACTGACGTAAAATGAAAAGTTGCGATTAAACTCACTGTTTAACTCTTGGAGAGTTGGAAAATGAGCCTATTTTCAAAAAAAAAGTGAAGTGCTCCTTTAAAGTTAACTAGTTAAAATTCCCTGCAACATTACTAAATATTGCAGAATGCAACCACTCCTCAGCACCTATATGTACAAAATCACACACATGATGTGATATAACAGTAATATGGCCACTCCCAGTAGTGTGGGTGGCATCGGCATGTTAAAGGTGTTGTACGTCAGTTTTTCTGACGCTTTCAGATATTTAGGAAACATGCTAATTTCACATACTAGTTTCCCTGAAAAACAATGCTACAGCCAGTTATTCTTTATTGAAATGTGCACTCTGTGTAGAGGTCTGCTACCCGACCCTCGGGTTTGTAGCTAAACCAAAACTATATGCAGGCTATGCTGCTTTCATAGATGCACGCACACACACATTATTGCACACAGATATCAGAGATCGCGCAGTGCACAAACAGCACAATTTTTTTTTGTAAAATAGCTAAACTACTAACTCGCAACGTTATATTTCTCTGCAATGAGGAGGTAAAATCTCTGTTTTTGAAGTAACTAAGCCTCATTGCTTGTAGAGAGAGATGCGCAGAAGCAGGTTCACATGTACGCGCAACTTTCATCCCTCTCTCTCTCTCTGTCTGTATCTCTCTCTCGCTAATTCAAATAAATTATTAATTAATTCAAATAAATATGATACAGACTTATTTAAGATCTTAAGTCTGATTTAAAGTAGGCCGAATGCTAACGAGCCTTAACTGACAAAAATGACCATACTTTGCACGGTGGAAGAATTATCGTCTTGTCCATACAACCATTCATAAACTCGGCAGAATGTATGCGACCGCTGCACCTGATGTTCACAAACTTTCATAACTGGTAAGTGTTTTTTATTTTGCCTTGTGAAATGGCCGAGCCTTGATGAATCTTTTTCCTTGTGTATTTGTTTACTGACCGTTGCATGCAATCGTGAAATCCAGCCTTTTTTTTGTTTGTTGTTGTTGGCTATTCGTTGGGGGGGAAAAATATTTCGGGTTCAGGTCGGCTTCGGACTCTAAATTGAACTGTGCCGCTCGGGTCGGGTCAGACGATCTCGGGTACGGGCCGGGTTTTCAGTTTAAAGCCCGTGCAGACCTCTAACTCCGTGTCAGAATGTCTGTTTTTGTTTTGGTCAGTGAGATTCCACCAACTGTCAATTTACCCAATAATATTTCAACACTCTGGGTTGCCAGTTAGTGGAAAGTACAGCGTAGACAGCCGATCGTACCTAACCTAAAAAGCCATGGCGTCCATCTAAAAACCTCTATGACCTATGCAATAGGTAGGTGTAGCCCTTAGGCTCTGCCTTTTTTTATATGGAAATCTTCTCTGTCGTATTAATTTCTTCTGTTCATCGAGATATGACATTATATTTCCATATCTTTTTCAGAGGTGCTTTACAGCAGAATTTGAATTTGCTTCTTACTTGAATAAGTTTGCATCTTTAGCTATGTTTCCATCTAAAGTTGTGAATTTAACACAATGCACAAAATGACGATATCACATAAAACATTTGCAAATGTGGTGTGTAATGACATAAGTATGCTTTTTAGTTCAGTTCTCCAATCACATGGTCTGTTGAGGCAAAGTCACGTGACTTGTTGATGCACATAAAGACATTAATTAAATGGGTTTACAGAGTAGTTTATGCACAAGTTTTCTCATCGGATAAAAAAATCCTCAGGCTCAGTTGAGATAATTAATTTTTTATGCACATTTTTTTAATTTATGCACATCTTGACATTTCCATCCAGCATTTTTATTGCAGTATCCCAATTTGTTTTATTCTATATCCCAAAACAACATCAGCAGTTCAATAGAATAGAATAGAACCTGTCCTGGAGGACCCCCTGCCCTGTCTCCCAAATCAGACACACCCAATTTAGTTCTTGCAGTCTCTACTAACGAGATGATGAGTGGAATCAGGTGTGTTAGATAAGGGAGACATGGCAGTGGGCCCTCCAGGGCAAGTTTGGGAAGCACTGGAATAGAGGAACTGCAGCATATACTGCTGTATGTCTCCCTCTGGTGGCAAAGTGATTCGGAAAAGTGTGACGTGATATTTACACAAATCTATCCATATACAAAGTTCTACTAATGTATCTTGAGAAAGCACTGGAAGTACATAACCATTGGACACTGCCAATTTTGTTTCATAAGCATAATTCTTTTTATCCTATCACCTGAGTTACTGGAATTTGGGACTCGTTCTGGACAATTTCAGGCAGTCTGCTCTCCGCTGCAAATCAACATTAATTGCGTCCTAGCTAAACGTTTTCCCTGTCCTGTAGTTCCCTCACTGCGGTCCAATCCTGCTTATCTTTCTGTCTGATAAATGTTTCTTCACCTACAAGGGTCCTGTACTACTAACTGAGCAACTGCGTTTGAGATAAATGAGACAAGTCACAACCCAAATTATCTGAAAATGGCACCATCTAGTGACACAATAGCAAAATGTCACAATCTTGCCTGACGAAGACATGCTTGAGAAATGGAAAACAATTCAAGAATGAAACCAAACCAGATGATTTAGCAAAATTATGACAGCTATGTACTTTCTGCCTTGCACTGAACTGAATGTTTAACAACATGGTTTTATGAGTCAGTGAGACAGATGTTGATTTGAAATGTCCTTAGAGACAAACAGCATTAACCTGCGCTGTCGGCCGTGACCTCGGGAAAACGCTGAGCCATGATGAATGAATTAAAAAAAGGTGAACCGTCTCATTCTGAGATATTCTCTGCACTCCTCTTCATGAATGAACTGATTAAAGAGCGCTATTAGAAATCATTCTGAATGCTTTCACAAAGGATTGTTTCTGGATCTGGTTTTACGAATACTGATGGTTTGTAGGCTATACCGCTGAATACATAATCAGCATCAGATACTGGCTCCAACAAACAGATCTGAGCATGTTCAGGATAACCTCCAATGACATCAACCTCCCTCGTCTCCATAGAAACAGCAGCAAGGCTCTCAAAATATTCACTGGTACATTGAAGTAAACTATAGCCACGCAGGACATTGTGGGCTGATACACAGTCGCCTGGACAGCTTGCCAACAATCAAGTGTGGGCTTAAGAATGTAGAAAATTGCATGAGGTGGTTCATCAGCAACCTTGAGGGTCTGTGAACCCTCACAGAGAGGGGTGAGTTAACACAGGGCATCCCAACAACTGATAGAAGTTGCCTTGATATTCAAAAGATCAAATGTTCTCTTTCAGATCCAAAAAACATACATCCAATAGGTATTGAAGAATGAATTTGCCAGCACTGTACAAATTTACATTTACGCATTTAGCAGACGCTTTTATCCAAAGCGACTTACAATTGCATTCAGGTTATACATTTTCATCAGTATGTGTGTTCCCTGGGAATCGAACCCACAACCTTTTGCACCACTGATGCAATGCTCTACCACTGAGCCACACAGGAACACAAATGCATTAGAAAGTCAAGTTTTATGTTTCTGATGTAACACAAACCATGCTTAAGTTCATAATAATGAACATAAAGACATTCACTTCCAAACACAAGACAATCATCACAGTTGAACTTTATAATGGATAATTAAGTAAATGGCATGGAAAGGAACTAGGAACACTACAGAAAACTAATTATTTGATTCTTTGTTGGTTTGGGCTTTTCAAAGTAAGTTTAAACTAACTCAACACAAAATAAATTTAAAGGAAGGGTTCACCCAAACAATCAAATCCTGCAGTCATTTCTTCACCTTCGTGTCTTAATTAAGTTTGCTGAAGTTGGTCATGTGACTTTTTGGGGGGGTTGGTGGAACACAAAAAGCTGTTCAAAAGTTTGAGATCTGTAAGTTGTTTATGTTTTATTATATATATTTTTTAAACACATTAAGTCGATTATGCTCACCGAGGATGCATTTATTTGTTCAAAAATACGAAAAAAAATATTCTGAAATATTATTATAAAGTATTTAAAGTATTTTCCTATTTGAATGATCTGATTTTAATTTAGTTATGCAAAACTGAATTTTCAGCATCATTACGCCAGTCTTCAGTGTCACATGATCCTTCAGAAATCATTTTAATATGCTGATCTGATACTCAGAAAACAGCCTATTATTATTATCAATGTTGAAAAAGTTGTGCTTTTTAGTGCAAGTTGAAATATGTGTGTGTGTGTGTGTGTGTGTGTGTGTGTGTGTGTGTGTGTGTGTGTGTGTGTTTGAAGTACCTCAAACTGTTGATCGATAGTGTATTTACCACAGAATGTTCAAGCTGCTATTTTGCACCAGTCATATGGAGCAATATTTATGGAGCAATAATTCGGAGTTAAGATGGTTGAAAGGCCCTAAATATCACATCCTGTCTCTTACCTGGACTCTTGTCAAGGAAAAGGCAGCAATGTGTCTGCAGTATCCATGGTAACACCTGTGGCAGATGGAGAAATGAAGATGGAAATAGTACAATGGAGTAAATTTCACACACAGAGAACAAGACAATCGGTGAATGGAGGGAAAAGGATGAAAAGATGAGATAAACCATTTCCCTGTGACAGGGGCCATGCTTTACTCAAGTTAATGAACTCATCCACCTCCTAACTTTGCATGTGGGGTAGAAAAATCACATACATCTCCACAATTCACAGCTTACTCTTTAACCCTCAGCATACAAATAAATACTACTCTGCACTTATTCTGGTAAAACCACACAACGCATTGACTTATAATGATCTGAGATGACCAAAACTTCTCAGAGGAATTCAGAGGAAGCCAACCCTCAGACAATATAGGCCTTCAGAATTAACCAAATTTTGCCATAAGTTAAATATATTAAGTTTCTACAATATATAAATATATTGTAGAAACTTTATTTCCTGTAAAGCTGCTTTGTAACGATTGTATCGTAAAAATCGCTATACAAATCATCTTGAAATGAATTGAATTAATACGTGAGATGCACATGACGTCATCACTGTTTAGCACTGGCAACGGCAGGTGGGTTAAAACATTAATTAAGACTATTTGTGGCATCAGTCTTTTGAATGATACGTGAATCATTTCCATAAGCTAATAAGTTAAACGGTCTTGGCTAGAAGTCAGTCGCTTATATTGATGATTAGAAGACTATTACAACACTATTTTATTTCCATCAACACGAGCTGCAATACCTTTTTCAGAGCTGACATTCTCCAGAGGCTCGTAGCATCGCTCCTTCAGTCCTTGATGTGAATGCGGATGGTGTTTGTAAGCACACAGGAACGGGCAGGTGTGTATCAGTAGTCCATGGTTTTAATATACACACGTGTTCAGCTGCAGTGCCCTCGCATAAGCAGAAACCCCGCAGACCCTTCCGCATGATGCACCGGACGCTCCTATAAAGCACTGCTGCTTCTTTTACTTCATAAACTGCCTTATCACAACTGTTTTCTTCATCTGATTAAAGAAACAAAATTAAGCTTATAAAGACTGAAAGTGGCCATGGTGGAGAGACGTTCAAATAAAGCGTCATTGCATTAATAACTTGACAACTTTTGCGGCGCTTCGTCCACGAGGGGGAGATAGATAGATAGATAGATAGATAGATAGATAGATAGATAGATAGATAGATAGATAGATAGATAGATAGATAGATAGATAGATAGATAGATAGATAGTTTCGAATAAAGAATTCTAAATAACCACCAATTAAAAACATAAATGGTTGTCCGTGGATGGAATTCAGATCCTGGGAGGTTAGCTATTTTAGCTTAAATTTAAGAACAAACATTAATAGAAAATTAGTTCTGAATTATCAGGGCCCGTATTCATAAAGATTCTAAGAATCCTCTCAGAGAGCTCCTAATTTAGCTTAAAAATGTCTAGCTAGGAGTCTTAGCTTAAAAGTGATTCAGGACCAATCTGAGAGCAACTCTGAGCGAGGAAAAGACAAAAACTTTTATCTTAGTGAGGAGGCGGGGCTGACCCCGTTGCTAGCTATGACACAGTCTTTTGAAGACTGTGATTGGTTGGTTGTCCAAGAAGGAAGTAAGAGCGCTTTTAAGAGTAGGGTTTATTATAAGCCTTCACTTTGAAATTACAAGCGTAATTTTTCCTGTTTTACCGTACTCTCTCTCTCTCTCTCTCGCGCACGCACACACACACACATTATATTCTTTATTTTTTATTTACCATGCTGTCATACTTAACGTATTTTATAGGAAATGAACAGCGACACAATAAGGTTCTGAAAGTGCTGTAACAGACCCAAATCATCGCTGCTGCATAGTTGCATTTTTCCAGTTGCCAAATATGTTAATGTAGTTAACGTCCATTTCTGGTTGCTATATGGATGACGTCAGAATACTTACTAAATATGCACACAGTGATTGGCTTATAGTCTCTGTCAGCGATGTATTCATATAAATATTGTAGAGCACGATATTATGTTGCCATATCCAAATAGAGGTCGTTGTTTTTAAAAAAAGGGTAATTGCCACATTCATATAAAGATTTTAACATGCAGGCAAAGTGTCACATGTTCAATATTCAATAAAGTTATATGTTACATGTAACACATGTACCTCAATATTTTAAGCAGTAGAGAAAATAACTAATTTTACTTCATAATAATTACTTCAATAGTAACACTTTTATCTCAAATGTATATGCAAACATACATTTCCAAAAGAAAACAACGCAACAGTTATTATTATTATATTTTTTTTTTAACGTAACTAGGGAATGAGGGTAGACCACCTCTATTCCCAGACATAACCCTGGGGATTATTCTGCCCCAATGCTGTGGGTTTGTCTCTAACTAGAGTGTAAGTCTATTAGGAGGTTGACATTCTCTCTGAGGATATGGCCGATTCGTCGGTACGCTCACAGTCACAGTGTTTTTCACGGGAGTTTGGTTTGACAAGGGCATTGACGGACTTGTACTTAGAACAGTCTCTTTCACCAGACTTGGTGAGTCTCAGTCAGTGCATTTTCAAAGGTTGGTGCGGAAGAATGCCTAGACATCTGGTGGTAATCTGGAGCAATTTCTAGGTAAGGGTTTGTTGTCACCTGTTCTTCGGAGCTGTCACAAGAATTTGCAGTTAGTAACTGGTCTACATGTCTTTTCCAGATGAGGTGACCATCAGCGAGTTCAACTGTGTAAGACAGTCCAGTTTGTGCAATTACAACTGCTGGTAATCATGTGACACCCTTTCCGTAGTTATGAGCTAACACCTTGTCTCCAGGTTTGAAACAACAATGTTTTACTTTTAGACGTCGTTTCATCTGGATGTTTTGTTGTGCTTGAACAGTCTGTTTTGTTTTCTGAGGTTTCAACAAATCCAGACGAGTGCGGAGCTGTCTTTTGAACATTGCGGTGGCAGGAAGCACTTTGGTGGTGGCATGGTGAGTGTTTCTATAAGAGAGTGTTCCTCTCACAGCTCCACTTCTATCATTAAATTTGCTGATGATACTGTGGTTCTGGGCCTCATTAACAACAATGATGAGGCCGCATACTTGGGTGAGGTAGAGAGACTCACATCATGGTGCCAGGACAACTGTCTCTCTCTGAACGTGAGCAAAACTAAAGAGCTGATCGTGGACTTCAGGAAGAGACAGCAGCGGCCCTATACTCCTCTTATGATCAGTGGGACCCTGTGGAGAGGGTGAGTAGCTTCAAGTACCTCGGTGTAAACATCTCCGAGGACCTGACATGGACTACACACATTCAGACTCAGGTTAAGAAAGCCAGGCAAAGACTGTACCATCTGCGACAGCTGAGGAAATTCAGGGTCTCACCAGCAATCCTGAAAACTTTCTATTCAGGGGCCATAGAAAGTGTACTGACTCAGTGCATCTCAGTGTGGTATGGTAATTCCTCAAACCAGGACTGCAAAGCTCTACAGAGAGTCGTGCGCTTAGCTGAGCGCATCTCAGGGTCTGCTCTCCCCTCTCTGCAGGACATCTACCTCAAACGCTGCAAAAGCAGAGCTGCAAAAATAATCAAGGACTCAAACCACCCCGGTAACCATCTTTTCTGTTTACTGCCATCTGGCAAGCGCTTCAGGAGCATGATGGCAAAAACTGAGAGACTGAGGAGGAGCTTCTTCCCTCAGGCCATCAGGCTCCTTAACACAAACTCAGTTTCATAATCATTTACAAGACTCATTATCAACTGTAAAACATTCATATTCTCATCATCCGTATTGCTGCTATGTGTACATACCCGGTACAACCCGTTTGCACATCCCTCTCATCCCTCTTGTTCATATTACTATTTATTAAGTCCCAGCATACTGTTTTTGCACATCTTATTTGTTTTGCACCTTTTATTCTATTGCACATTTTACTCTTTATTCTCTTTTTTTACCTATATATATATATATATATATATATATATATATATATATATGCTCTTGTGTTGTGTTACTTTTATTTAATTTAAATTTGTATTATTTTGCACTGTCCACAGAGCGGACCTGATTTGATTTACATTTCACTTCTGATTATACCCTGTATAATTTATTATGTGACGAATAAAGAAACCTTGACCTTGAGAGAGTAGAAAAGTGCTGAGGCGTTGATTGAGTGATCCTTTACCCTGTGTCGACTTTTCTTCACCCCAAACACAATAGCAAGTGCTTCACGTTCAATTTGAACGTAGTTGCATTCTGCCTTGCTCAAAGTTCGTGATGCGAAAGCGATGGGTTTTTCCTCCCCCGATGGCATAATGTGTGACACCACCGCCCCCACGCCATAGGGCGACGCGTCACATGCCAGTCACATGCACTGGCAGAGTGGGGTTGAAATGAGTGAGGGCATCAGACTGGGCTAAGGCTGTTTTCACCTCAATAAAAGATTCCTTACATTGCTTAGTCCATTCCCACTTTTTTATTTATTCACTAGGTCGTGTAGTGGTTTCTGCCTGATAGCTAGGTTTGACACGAATTTTGCGTAATAAGTCAACAGCCCCAAAAAAGACCGGAGCTGACTCACATTTTGTGGAGCTGGAGCATCCACGATCGCCCCGAACCATCAATCACGTGGCCCAAATACTCAACAGCAGGGCAGAAAAACTCACACTTGTTTTTTCTGACTTTCAGTCCAAAACTCTGCAGTCTCTGCATGGTGGCTTCCAGGTTACTCAAATGTTCTTTTACATTTTACATTTACATTTACATTTATGCATTTAGCAGACGCTTTTATCCAAAGCGACTTACAGTGCATTTAGGCTATAGATTTTTTTTGTCAGACATCCTTTCCAGTGATCAGCAAATCATTGAGGTAACACTGCACCCCGGTCAGCCCACTGAGAATCCATAGCTCTTTGAAATAGCACCGGCGCTGAAGTAATTCCAAACGTAAGTCTCTGAAATTGATACATTCCTTTATGTGTTACGATGGTAAGGAGATCTTGAGAGCTTGTATCCACATGCATCTGCAAGTATGCCTGGCAAATCTATTTTGCTGAACCGTTGGCCTCCAGCAAGACCAGAAAAGAGATCCTCTATAAGCGGGAGGGGGTACTGTTCTGGGATCAGAACCGGATTTATGGTCACCTTGAAATCTCTGCATTAACGAAGGGACCCATACTTCTTTATGACCGGCACAATTAGAGTAGCCCAGTCGCTCATGTGTACTGGTCGCAGAACTCCAGCCTTTACAAGTCTCTCCAATTCTGCTTCAACCTTGGGTCTAAGTGAGTATGCTACAGGTCTGGTTTTCAAACACATTGGTTGACTAGCTTGCTTCACCGTCAATTTCACTACAATGTCCTTCATACTTCCGAGTCCATCACTGAACACATCCAAGTATTTGTTTAGTATTCCTTGGAGTTTTGCGTTTCCGCTAACTAGATGGACCTCTTGCCAATTCAGTTTAATCTTTTCCAGCCAAGTCCTTCCAAGCAAGGCTGGGTGATTGCCCTCAATAACATACAGTGGTAGTTTCCTTTTTTGCATATTGAGTTCAACTGCCACTTCAATTACCCCTTTAACAGGAACTATCTCACCAGTGTAGGTCTTCAGTGTGACGTTGGAGGGCTGGGGGTGCGATGTGGCAGCATTTCTTTAAATGTTGTCTATGACACCAATGAAACCGCAGTTCCTGTGTCCACCTGCATACGTTCTGGTTTTCCGTCCAGAAGAGGAGTCACCCAGTAACCTCGTTCATCTCTTGAAACAGATAAAACATATAAAGCATCCTCGTCCTCTGTTTCCGAATCACTCTGTGTGTGTTGGGTGTTTTACATTTGATTCACATGCTTTTGTTTGAATTTTTGATGATGTTTCTTTGTAGGTCCCGTGTTTTTACTTGATTGTGTCTTTTGTTTTTGCAGGCACGCTCAATGTGGCCTTTCTTGCCGCAATTTCTAGAGTTCATGTCCTTGAACCAACAATCTACAGGCTGATGCCCCACTTTTCCGCATCGATAACATGCCTTTTCTGAGTTTGACTTGTTCCTTGCATCTGAATAAACCTTGTGCACTTGGGCAGATGTACTTGGTTGTTGTGCCTCTTTTGCAGCCATTTCCATCGACGTGCTGATCTTCATGGCCTTCTGTAATGTTAAGTTACTTTCAGTTAGTAGTCGCTTTTGTATAGCCTCACTTCGGAGACCACAGACAAGCCTGTCACGTATGGTGTCACTTAGTGACTGGCCAAACTCACAATGTTCGGATAATCGTTTCAACACTGCCACAAATTGAGAAATAGATTCGCCATCTTGCTGATTTCTTTTGTGGAATCGGAATCTCACAGTGATAATCAGTGGTTTAGGTGAATAGTGCTCTTTGAGTAAACTCACTATTTCCTGATAGGACTTGTCACCTGGTTTGTCTGGCTGTGTTAAACTCCAAAGCAGATTAAACGTCTTCACACCCATGACACTCAGAAAGGTTGGCACTATAGCTTCATCTTTGATTCCGTTTGCCAGTGCGAAGTAGTCAAAACGTTCAGTATAGGTACTCCACTGTTCAAATGATTCGTCAAATGATTCAATACTACTGATTAATCCAGCCATTTTGTTTTACTCACTCCTTTATGTTTCTCTGTTCGTCAGCTCTTGCGATTCCTCTCTCCTCTTAATCCACGTTCCATCGTCTGCTTCTTTTCTGTCTTTTCACTCTATTACCTTCCAGCGAAGACAACTTGTTCTGCTCTGACCGTCGTGGCTCTCTGTACGGGGCGTGCATTCATTCACTCTGCTTCTCTCTCGCGGAGGATAGCGTGGTCGAGATGAGGAATTCGCGCACCGAACATCTATATTATTAAACACTGACTATCTCTATGAAAACAACAACCTTGCGTGGTACTAAACGTCTTCGTATCCAGTTATGTTATATATATTACTTGTGTTTTATAAGAAATACACGTGAGACGAGAGTGAGCGTTCAACTAATGCTTGCCATTTATTTTCTTCCAAACACACTACACCAGTGCTTCCCAAACCTGACCTGGAGGACCCCCAGCCCTGCACATTTTGTATGCCTCCCTAATCAGACACACCCAATTTAGTTCTTGCATCTCTACTAACGAGCTGATGAGTGGAATCAGGTGTGTTAGATAAGGGAGACATATAAAAGGTGCAGGGCAGGGGGGCCTCCAGGACAGGTTTGGGAAGCACTGCACTACACCAATGACTACAGCGTTTGCATACTCAAAACGTAACATAGGGAAGTGTATAGGAACATAGAAGGGACAATTTGCGTTTCGCAAATACACAACGGAGCCCAAGTGTGTGTTTGTCAACAGTTTCAGAATCTAGAGTTTGGCATGCAATACCGCTTATTGGTGGGCTACAATTTCCTTCTTGGTCCTGACAGCCCACTCTGCACAGTCACAGATCAGCAGACAAGGATGTTGTCCTGGCTTGGACACAGGAATCAGGGTTAGAATAGTATCCCACTATTCTATAAGGTGGTTTCCTGAGAACTCATTGGCCCAGCCCTTATGAAAAAGAAGTTAATTCAAGTGTGCTATTGGTATACTTCTTTTAAACAAAAAATAGGAAAGTATACTTTTAGTCTACTTTTTATGTACTTCTCAGAAATGGGCTTTATGTACTTCACAAAACTATACTTAAAATGACATTTAAGTATACTTGACTTATACTTAGAATACGTCTAAATATATTTGAGCTATACTGTGCTCCTAGAATCCGTGTTTTCATTGTTATACAGTGGGGGGCGCTAGTACACATCTTCTGTACAGAATTTCCAAAAAAACACAAGTGAAGAAGAAACTGAAACAACGGCTGCATCCAAAAACTTACTGTGCATTTACACCGCCACCGGCGAGAGCGTAAAAATTTGCCCTGGTCACTCTGCCAGCAACGCTGTAGAAAGATTCGTGGACGCTCTGATGTAGATCGAATACTTGTTCAAGTATTTAAAGTTGATCTTGTGCAGACTGACCACAAGTAGGGTATAGGTTAACCTCATGAAATATTTTAAATGTGAAAGTAAGAAAATTATGGAAACTTAAAAATTATAGTTGCATGTTTGCTAACGAAATAAACCAATTAAAAGCATTTGTGTGGTGTGGCTTTTGTGTTCATGGTTAATTTCAACATGAAGTTTATAGGAGAGGTTTACTAGCTTTGGTCTTTAATTAACATTAACGTTCATTTGTGCGCAGCCTACATTACAAACTGTACTGGTTGAAGTGTAGCGTTAATGTAATTGGTCAAATCTATGTTGTTTTGAGAAAATTAATAGCATTCCTGCTAAAAAACAAAGCGTTCCTCTAGCGCTAAAATGCTTGGGAACTAATGTGGTCGGAACCAAAGTTTACAGGACTGTGTTCTCTGGAATCATCTCAGAGGACTTCTACATTCCGATTGGTTGCCGCCGAACTGCGTCATAGCTCTCATCATCCAAAATGCTCCGCGCCGCTCTCGCCGGAGCTCGCCGCCGGCTCACATTGAAAATTGAATGACTTCCTGGCCACTTTGACGCTCTCGCCGCCTCCGGTGTGAACGCACAGTTAGGCAGCTGACTTGCTGCCTCGCTGCCTTGTGAGGCAATTACTTTGCAGGCAGCATTTTGCACGAAGGCACCTCACCAAATGTATTTCGGACAGGCTTCTGAGGCAGCAAAACGGTTTAATGATCTACAACAAAATAAAATGAGTTTTGGTCGTAACTAAACAAATATTTAGTTACTATAATACTAATTTATCGTTAGAAATAACAACAAAAGTGTAAAACGTTAATCATAAATATACACTTACACACAAACTAACCACCAAATGCAACTTTCAGATGCCATCTTTATTATTTTAGATGAAGGTATCTAGTGAGACAGGAAGTGAAGCTAACTTTGGATTCGGACGTGCCTTGGTGCCTTCTTACCTTGGAATGTGTTCTCCGAATGCAGCATTTGTCAGTTTCTGGATGCAGCCAACAGTTGCTTCCACATATTAGCCGTTTCTCAAACGCAAGGATGCATCCTCCTGAGGTCGCATTTGTAAGATTCATATGTCATCAAGCCTGGTTTATTTCAGTTAACTGAGTATTATATTCCTGAGTCATAAGTGTAACAGATGTATGCCAGTAAGGGCTGTGTGTAAACCTCACTCCCCTGACCTCAAAAAGAGGCGCTCTAGCGACTGACGCTAGAGGCTGTATCCTTTAGCCTCCTTGGTAGAGCGCCCGCCTCCCGCGCCGGCATCCCGGGTCCGAGACCCGCTTGGTGTGATGGTGCGGACCCGGGGGGGTTACATTGGTGCCGTGACCCGTACGGGAGTGAGGTTTAGGGGGGTGAGTGTAATGGATGTATGCCAGTAAGTGCTGTGTGTAAACCTCACTCCCCTGACCTCAAAAAGAGGCGCTCTAGCGACTGACGCTAGAGGCTGTAGCCTTTAGCCTCCTTGGTAGAGCTCCCGCCTCCCGCGCCGGCATGCTGGGTTCGAGACCCGCTCGGTGTGATGGTGCGGACCCGGGGGGGTTACATAAGCATATTACAACAGTTTACGCTTAACTAAGAATAATGGTCAAATTTTATAACTGTTAATTTTCTCAAATAAGATCTCCTTTATGATTATTTACTTTATTCTCCATTCTGTCACCTATGGAGTTTTGGTTCCTTGCCGCTGTCGCCTCTGGCTTGCTTAGTTGGGGACACTTCATTTCCAGTGATATCATCGACTTGATTGCACAGATACTATTTTACATTATTGACACACTATTTTCCTATTTTGATATTGTGCAGTTGCCTTGATACAATTTGTATTGTTACAAGCAAAATAAAGGTGACTTGACTTGTAAACAAAAACATTTTATTCTAGCTTCTTCAACATTTTGAACAAAAAGCTGAAAAAAGACTATGAATTGGATTCAGAATGATATAATCAAAACGTAAATAGAGTCGATCAACACCCCAAAGCTTGACAGTCATTATTACCTCGAAATTGGTCGACATTTTATTCCATAATGTTGGACAGATATATGTCTGATGTGTTAGATTACACGTGGGAGCATCTGTTGTTTTGGTTTCTTCTTCACTTGTGGGGATTTTTTTTGGAAATATCTACAGACGATGTGTACTAGCGCCCCTACCGTATAACAATGAAAACACAGATTCGAGGAGCACAAGCATAGCTCAAATATATTTAGACTTTTTCTAAGAATAAGTCAAGTATACTTAAATGTAATTTTAAGTATATTTCTGAGAAGTACATGAAAAGTAGACTAAAAATATACTTTAATATAGTTTAAAAGAGTTCCTGTGGCTCAGTAGTAGAGCATTGCGTTAGCAGCGCAAAGGTTGTGGGTTCGATTCCCAGGGAACACATGTACTGACAAAATATGTATAGCATGAATAATAAGTAAGTAAGTCGCTTTGGATAAAAGCGTCTGCTAAATGCATGAATGTAAATGTAAAAGAAGTATACTAATAGCACACTTGAATAAACTTCTTTTTCGTAAGGTTATCGGAGTTTGCAAAAATGAGAGGCACGGGAACGTAGTTATAATAAACTTCTATACAATTCAACTCTTCTGACATACAAAAAACCCCACAAAAATCAGATGTGGTTTTGAGAGGAACATTTGTGAAAGAAACTTTTGCACCGTTATCGATTAAGCCTATGTACTGCCGGTCTCCTAACAATACATGAACGAAAGGACGAAGATAGAATTAATCTATTGATACCCCTTCTTAGGATTTTTACAGAACTTGTCTAAATGGCCAAACTTGCCACAACATTTACACTTCCTAGAGGGGTGCCTACAATCACAAGCAAGATGCCCTTTCTGTCCACATTTAAAACATTCTCTATCATCAGGTGGATTTGTTTTAGCAGCAGACTCTTTGCTTAAATTTGAATCATTTTGACTCGGTAAACGACTCCAGTTCACAGCACACCACTAAAACAGTCTGTCCCAACTTGGAATGTGAACAGAGCCAGAAATAAGCAAATGTATGTACTGTTTTGACAGTCCACTTGTGGCAGATTCACACGAGCAGAGTCATAGCCTTCAGGAATATTATTTACAGCACAATAATTTTCGTATGATGCATGGAAACGCTCAGCATAATCTAGGGGGCTCTCACCAGGCCTCTGTTTAACCTGAGTCACACTTTTCCAGGGAAATGATCCCCGGCAAAATATTTCCTGCACCTTTTTTTGTATTCTTTATATGCTTCTTAGTAATCACGCCGTGTCTCTGGAACCCTGGGATTAAATAGAATGGCCTGGACCTGGGTTAATTTACTAGTTGGGACCAGGCTTTCTACAATAACTTGAACATCAGCTATTCCCAAATATACATGTCCAGCAATTCATTCTAATTTAACCCACAAGGGTTAATGATAATAATTATTATTTAAATTCATATAGGGTTTATTTAGGTTAAACAATTTGAAAGGTTTCAGTCCTGCAAGCAAAATGTTTTTATCTGAGGCTGTGAGTCTAGTCCACTCACCAATCTCATAAGCAGCCCCCACCTCAGTGTTTCTCCGATCATCGTCAGGAGCAGCCGAGGCCCTCCCCTTAGGGGAAAGAGAGACTTCTGATTTTTTGTTATTGTTAGCTTGCAAGGTAGGAAGCTCTGATGATTCTGGATATGGTGGAGCCTTACTGTAGCAATATACAACAGCAAACTTGGTACTTCACTATAAGGGATATGGATATCAGCATGGTTCTCAATCTGCGGGACGGAGCCTAATGCACCTGCTGTCTGCATAGTCTGGGAAGAGAGCTCAGGAGCAAGTACAACAGAGAGTGTCTTACATTCTGTAGTACTATCAGATTTTTCAAAAACAATATCCAGCCCTTTGCAGAAGCTACTCAGATCACACCCACATTTAATCCAGAAATTTCTTCCACTTTATCAAATTAAGTATCAAGACTGTGCCAGCCTTTAACTATTTCTGGAATTTTTCCTTGAGCCATTAATGGTACTCCTCCAATCTAACAAATCCAGGAATGGACACATACAGTTAGAATTTTTTCTGGCTCTTGTAATGCCAAACCAGCAGAGGGAGCCCTCACCCGAGTACTGACTGTGCTCCACTCCCTCTACTTCTTCTACACTCATTTCCTGTTTGAAATACTTTATAACCAGAGACCTTACCTGTACTCATTGCGAAGTATTGCCAGTTTACCTGCCTTACCGAGCGTTATTTCCTGATCTTCCCTGCCTGACTACTGTGTATGATTCTGCCTAGCTCTCTGTTTTTTCGATTACCTGGATTATCCCCTTTGTTTTGGTTACCTGATGTTTTTGCTTAGACCTATTGCCTGCCTACTCACTCTTGCCTTTTGGAATTCCCCTTTGTATGTTGACAGATCGGACTGCTACTTTGGTTTTGACCCTCTGCCTGCCTTCTCGTATGTGTATGTGGTAACTGCCTTTAATAAACTTCCGCACATGGATTCTCACTCGGCCTCAGCGTCCTCGTTACAGAATACTTCACCTACCATGAATCCAGCGGAAGTTTCGAACCTGCAAGCAGCATTTGCTTATCAAAGAGAGATGTTAAAGGGGTACCAAGAACAACTAACCAAGCTCCAATCCGTCAACGAACAACTAACGCACTACATCCAATCACTCCCACCACTCACGCCGAAGATGGTAAGCTTTGCCCTTCCTGATAAGTTTGATGGTACTGCCGAACAATGTAAAGGCTTCGTTCGTCAAAGTAAACTGTACTTTGATCATCAAGGGGATAAATTTGAATCAGAGGAAAAGAAATGTGCGTTCTTAATGACGCTGTTAACAGGGAGAGCTATAGATTGGGCTGCAGCGGTTTGGGACTCTGATTCACGGTTCAGATATTCAGTCGATTATTTCATCCAACAACTCGGCTACCACATAAGTCACCATGGAGCAAAGATGGATTAATTAAAGGTTCAAGCAGTCACCGAATAGCCCCAGCCCACGACAGTCAAGGAATTACAAAGATTCTTAGGCTTCGCAAACTTCTACAGACGTTTCATCCGCCACTACAGCACCGTAGAATCCCCCCTAACATCACTTCTAAAGGGTAAACCCACACAGCTAAGATGGACTAAAGAGGCCACCGAAGCCTTTATCACCCTAAAGGAAAGATTCACGTCTGCCCCATTCTGAAACACCCAGAACCCAGTTTACCTTTTGTAGTAGAAGTGGATGCCCCCGACTGTGGAATAGGGGCAGTACTCTCACAGAGGCACGGTCAACCAGGCAAACTACATCCATGCGCGTTCTTTTCAAGGAAACTAACCGCAGCTAAACGAAACTATGATGTGGGGAACAAGGAACTGCTATCCATGAAGGCAGCCATCGAGGAGTGGCGACACTTGTTAGAGGGGGCGGCCCACCCATTCCAAGTCATCACAGATCACAAAAATTTGGAGTATATCAAAAGTACGAAACGTCTTAACCCACGTCAAGCTCGTTGGGCTCTATTCTTCACTCGCTTCCAGTTTACGGTAACCTATCGGCCCGGCAGTAAGAACTGTAAAGCAGATGCCCTCTCCAGACGATACGATCTTCCCACTGAACATCTCATCCCAGAGCCCATCCTTCCTCACTCTGTCATCCTCACTCCAGTTTCCTGGGATATCATGGAGGAATTACAACAAGAACAACAACGTGAACCACCACCTGCTCACTGCCCCCCTGACAAACAGTACGTACCCTTATGTCTACGTCAACGTATCATGCAATGGATCCATGCTTCCATTAGTGCAGGCCACCCCGGTATTTCTCGCACTATCCGTCTGCTACAAAATTCGTTTTGGTGGCCTGCAATGGCCAGAGAGGTTACCACTTAAGTAAAGTCTTGTCAAGTCTGTGCCCAGTCCAAAACCCCTAAAGAATTACCCTCCGGTCTCCTACAACCACTACCCATCCCACAACGCCCATGGTCCCACCTATCCATAGACTTTGTCACTGATCTACCTTCCTCCAACCATTTCACCACCATTCTAGTCATTATAGACCGTTTCTCCAAATCCTGTCGCTTAATCCCATTCAAAGGACTACCCACCGCCATGGAAACAGCCCAAGCCCTGTTCCACCATGTCTTCAGAGTATATGGTCTCCCATAAGATATTGTCAACGATCGGGGCACAATTCACTTCCCAAGTCTGGAGAGCTTTCTGCAAAAAAATTAGATATCAACGTTAGTCTCACGTCAGGATATCATCCTCAAGCCAACGGCCAAGTTGAACGCATCAACCAAGAAATCGGCAGATACTTGCGAACCTACTGCAGTCGAGAGCAACATCGATGGTCTGAGTTTCTACCCTGGGCGGAATATGCTCAGAACTCTCACACATCCACAGGCTTGACCCCCTTTCAGTGCGTCCTGGGGTTCCAACCCCCCTTGTTCCTGTGGTCTGGCGAACCTTCCTCGGTCCCAGCAGTGGACGACTGAATTCGACGTAGCGAGAGGGTGTGGGACAGTGCACACGTCCGTCTCCAGGGGGCCGTGAGAACACAGGAGTTCCAGGCCAACAGACAACTTCGCCCACATCCTCCCTACCAACCAGGACAACTGGTCTGGCTCTCAACAAAGAACATCAAGTTAAGGCTGCCAAGCAGGAAGCTCAGTCCAAGGTATGTTGGCCCTTTTAAGATTCTTGAGAGAATTAATGAGGTCACTTACCAATTGGAGCTTCCTGCTAACTACCATATCTCTCCCTCTTTCCATGTCTCCCTCCTCAAACCCGTCCACCTGAATGCTGACCCTGGCCATGAGACCCCAGAACCACCACCCCTATTGGACATTGAAGGAACTCCTGCTTATCAAGTGAATGAGTTACTGAACTCAAGACGAAGAGGGGGTCGGCTCCAATATCTGGTGGACTGGGAGGGCTATGGACCTGAGGAGAGATCGTGGGTAGCCGCCCGGGACATTTTGGATCCATCTCTCATCGAGGAATTTCATCGAGCCAGACCTGACCGACCAGCGCCACGACCACGGGGACGCCCATGTCGAGCTCCAGGAGTCGCTCCTAGAGGGGGGCGTTCTGTAATGCCAAACCAGCAGAGGGAGCCCTCACCCGAGTACTGACTGTGCTCCACTCCCTCTACTTCTTCTACACTCATTTCCTGTCATTGCGAAGTATTGCCAGTTTACCTGCCTTACCGGGCATTATTTCCTGATCTTCCCTGCCTGACTACTGTGTATGATTCTGCCTAGCTCTCTGTTTTTCGATTACCTGGATTATCCCCTTTATTTTGGTTACCTGATCGGACTGATGTTTTTGCTTAGACCTATTGCCTGCCTACTCACTCTTGCCTTTTGGAATTCCCCTTTGTATGTTGACAGATCGGACTGCTACTTTGGTTTTGACCCTCTGCCTGCCTTCTCGTATGTGTATGTGGTAACTGCCTTTAATAAACTTCCGCACATGGATTCTCACTCGGCTTCAGCGTCCTCGTTACAGCTCTGTCTTTGTTTGTAGCCAGTCAAGTTGTTTTTTGACTTTCCAGTCAGTATCAAAGCCCTGAATGACCATTCTTTTGATGAGTTTTGAAATTTGATTTGAAGTAGCTTCCGAGCAGAGCTGCTTACAGCATTTGATATCTTCTGTCTCATCATTAGTATCTGGACTGAACAAGTTTATTAATTTGTCAGCCATATTTCTGTTACAGTTGAAACCCTCAAGAAAGCATAGCAGCAATAGAATAAGGTGAAAATCTTTCAATAACAGCACCTGCCTTCTGCATGACAAAACTACTAAATATGTTATATACTGGTCCACTCCAATTAGGGTCACAATTTTCTATTCATGGTTGTTATGGATGCATCCTTGACCAATCAAATTCACCTTTATTTATCTCATTTAATTCTAACTAAATGCAATTGCTATCTGACTCGTTTTTAAATTCGGGGTACCGCTGTCTGGAGGTTGAAGGAATCAAGAGTCGAGATTGCAATTTAACACTTCTCTAGTGACTTACACTACTGTGTAGTTGTCTATACAGACACCAGTGCACTGTCTGCCACTTTAACGACTCCCAGTGTTCCCCAATTTGAGTGTGTACACTTTAACACTTTTACATTTTTTTTTTTTATTCCTAATATGATTCTCTCAATCATATCATATCCCACTACATCCCACTACATGTGTATACTAATACCAGTCCACGACCCAGATCTGGTGTTAGCTCACTCACATCTGAGCGAGTACCTCCTCGCTTTCCCTTTTCCTAATGCCTCCCACCCAGACTATCCATAATTAAAAACAATTAAATAAAATTCTGCCTTGTTTGTTGATTGATAAGGGATGTCCCCAAAGAATGATTGCCCACACATTCTCCACAATTAACTATTGGGGAATTTACAGTTAAGACCCAGGGATATATGATGAATGAAGACCAGGAGTTGTAGAGGTAGTCAATTGAAAAAAAAATACTGAAGAAAGTAGTTTGCAGTTTTATCAGCAGAAGCCAGCTTCACACTCGTGAGGAGTTTGTAGGCTGCTCTGCGAACACTCAATACAGCAGTACCTTAACTAAAGTCACTAACATTATTACTTTAGGTTAAATGATTCTGGTTGGTTGAAACATAGATGAAAATCTCCACACATGGTCGTGCATATCTCCTCTGATATTTATGTGACAACCGAGATCCGGTTTAGGCGTGAAGTGGCCCACCAAAGACATAAATAAGCACTTCTAGCATCAGGTTGTCTGCAGATGTCCATTCTATCCTGGGAGTAGTTATTCACCTCACTGAAGCCTGGTCCTGCAAACACAGAATCCAACACACACACAACTTCTTGAGAGTGGCTCAGACTCAAACTCTTATCAGGTACTCGACCTACAGATAATGAGCGCAGTTCCTCAGGGAGAGAGCGACGTTCTTCTGACAATATTCAACGTTATTCTTTAATATTCAGGAATGGAAAACAGGGATGGGTAAATGTGTTTTTATGTGTCATAGGCTGTTAAAGTGGGCGTGAGGAGTAAATATATTTAGCATTTGGAGAGAATCTTCTGAAAACCAAGGAAAGACCACATTCCAGTAACAGAATACATCTGAATGACCACTGAAGGGGTGGATTTTCAGATCCATGTACGCTTCAACTGTTTAATATATATCTTTACAATATATTTAATCAAGTTATTAAATATTATTTAACCCGTTAATTTTAATTGATTGAATGATGTTGACTTAGGTTAGTTTAGTCTCTCTAACCCCGGGGTACTCAACAGAACTCTTTATGTCACAAAATGAGACAGAAAATATAATCTATAGTGCATTAAAGGCTATGTCGATTAGCATTGGATTATAAATATACTTTATTATTATGAAAATATCAGAGATGGCTTGAAGAACACTATGAAGACTTGAAGATAAACCCTATATTGTCGCATCTTCATGTTTCATCAGTTCAAGCATTTCTTCTTTTAAATCAGTCAAAGCAGTAGCTGTATACCTTTGCCCATATTAGGGATTTCCTGGAGAGTCATCAATTCTTTCACTTCTGTGATGCCTGAGTGGAGTTTCCGCGCGAGGGCGCCCTCTGGCGTCCAGTATGCATGAAACAGATTACATGTGTTTGGCTCTCAGTGATGTGCACTCTGCCCTTTTTTGGGCTTAAATATGAAAAAGTCATACTTCTTTCTCATTTGTGAACTATATTTGGTCAAGAATATATTTATTTTGTTCAATACTCGAGTAAAAATTCATTTTTTTTTGTTTGCATCAATATATAAAATACACTTTTAATCCAATGATTTGTTAATTTTACTTTTTTGGTTTTATTTTCATGTTCAGTATTATTTTAAATAGGACAAGGACAAGCAAGATTTGATAAGTAATAAACTGCATTTCTAAATCAGTAAAACTGCAAACATTGTCTTAAAGTCTGATGATGCAAATTTTAAATTATGGCCCTTCACATTTTAAATGTGGTTTGAACTTGAGTAGCCTTAGGCCATGACTGGCCTTAATGCTGGTTTCATGTTTTGGTGGACTAAGACAAAGACAACTAAAATACTGATATTAAATAACGACATTAATAAAAGCACAGTCATTTCATGATAACAAACATCTTTCCATCAAGTAAAAAAATGACTTTATTGGTGAACACTGTTTATGTGACAATCAGTTTTTCAAACAGTAATGATCACAAGAACAATGTCACAGGTTATCATTTATGATTATATGACCAAATGAGACAATAATCAATACGAACTGTATAAAACAAACAGGACCTTCAAAAGGCATCAAAAAATTAGTGTTACGATAAATATGCACATTGAACATGGCAAAAGGATTTTGAATACAAAAAATAAATATGTGAGCAAGACCATGGTTTGAATACTAATTCCACTGTCAGAAAATGGGAAATACAAGTTCACCAATAACTTGTTTTCTTTTTATTTAAAAAATAGTTCTGTGGTGCAATTTGTATTTCACCTCAGATTAAATCACCCTTGAAAGAAGTGTTAAAACTGACTAAACTTGGAAAACCTGAATGTGATGCACTAGACAATTTGTATAGTTGAAAAGGATTTGAACTTGATGAACTGGGAGTTTGCGCTGTTCTATGAGGTTGGGATGCCACTGCCAATGGGAGGAGTGGAGAGAGGCGGCAGCAGGAGACTCTTGAGTTTCACTGACATGGCTGCGATCTCTGGGTCCTGAGTTTCATACATCTTCACCAGCCGGGCGAATTTGAGAACACCTGAAAGGCAAAAGGCAGCAGTTGAAATGACAGCGTTTCGTTTGTGTTTACATGTTTGCACATTTAATCTCACCTTCTCCTTCATTGTTGAAGCCATATGCTTTGATGACCTCCTGTTGGATCTGAGTGGCCACAGGAAGCACAAGCTGCAGCATCTTGCCCATGTCGTTGCAGGCGCTTTCTCTGGCTTCCTCCATGCGTGCTGCGTTCTCAGGCACGGAGAAAGCCTGGATCACCTCACTAAGAACAACTGCAATGGATGGGACAACAGTCTGGCTGAGTCCAAGTCATGCCATGACCCCTGAGCATATGATTTATGGACTGACATCTCACCTCTCGCCTGCTCTGCAGTGAGCGTGGGCTGCTGTGCTGGGGCAGACGCCATGCTGGCTCACTCCACAGGGGAGATTCACTACCGATATCTGCAAAGGCATTTTTGAGGAATTAAACACTGCTGCAACATGTTATAGGATGATTTATGCATACATTAATCAGCTTGACAGTTTGTTCTTCTTTCTTTCTAACAGAACACATTTTCACTGGTAGCTCTGTACCATCATTATGGGTATCAGTACATACTATAATCATACAAATCCATAAATAAATTAATGAATGAATGAAGAAAAACAAAAACTCAACATCATTAATATTGTGTTGTCTATCTGTATTTTTGTCTTCATTGTCATATAAACAATGGGAAGATCAGACATTCCTATTTTTCAGGAACAGTCCTGTTTTTTTGGTTTCCTGTCCCTAGAAACAACCCCGTTTTACAGCATGTTCAAAGCAGCCTGCAAATGCATGCCCAAAAATAAAAGCTTGACCAACAAAGAGACACTGTTGTCGGTTTCAAGGTAGTCACATACTAACTATGCATGTTAAATTAACGTAATACTATTTGTATGAACTATATAATAATCCCCGGGATTGTTTTGCACACTATTTTAGATATCACAGACCCCCCCTGCTAAAAAAAAACAATAGAAGCCCAATATAAGCTATCACAGAAATTCCAATGGTTTCCATTAAAATACCATTATAAACCATTAGCTTTTTCCAGTAAAACCATTACAAAATTCCTTTTTGTAGTGTGTTTTGGGCATTTTTTCAATAGGATTTAACATCCCACCAATATAATCCATCACATACCAGTAGACATCATTATAGTTTCCATTAAAACCAATGCAATTCCCAGTATAACCATTAAACCCAATACATTTTCTATTGTTTTTTTCAGCAGGGCAGTTATTTTCACAAACACGTTAACTATATCATATGCTGAAAGTAGACCGAGATATGAACACAAATATGAACGAAACAATTATACAATTACATTTGCTGAAAATCACACACCTTTGCAAAAAAAAAAAAAAAAATTGCTTAAATGAGACAGTAATGATCAATTTCAAAACCACAAACATAACATTTGAAAGTTTAAAAAGCTGTACTATCTATATACATAAGTTAGTGAACACATTAAAAACAGCATTATTTGTCATACGTTCTCACATTTGTTTTACTTTTGTAATGTGCTGTTGTAAAATCAATAAAATGTAATAATATAATGTTTTGACCTAACTGCTATTGGCTATTAAATATTGTTCAAAATGTGATTTTTCAATCAATCAAAATGTGAACTGTAATTAATAATAGTATATGAAGCCTATTTTAACAAACAAAACAATGTCTTAAAAAGTACAAAGTATTTAGTTTAGAGATAAATAACAAGTTAGATTTAAATGATGTTATAATATGTAAGAAAATGTCTCCGGTTTACAATTCAGAAATCTGATCAATTTTAAAAACAAAACACAAAAAATAATAAGGAAATCAACACTTTGGTTCTTTGATTATGGGCAAAAACGCTATTCCCAATAAATAATACCTAAATATACTGAATAAATAGCTGCACAGAGTATTATACGTTTATTATTGATAAAATGTGCAGTTGTTGCTATGAAAAATTTGAGCTATGCTGGGTTCAGCTGTCATCTATCAATGTAACGTTAGTTCCGTTTCACACAAAACCACTGACTGATCATTCTCTCGGAGTTTGAAATGTAAATATATTATTATTTTATACCGAAGTAATATTTTACACATTTCTATGCACTTACATCGATGATGCCAGTATCTAACCACAGCCTCTCCTGTGACGCGGACGCCGGCACACTTCCGGCGGGTACAGCTATTAAAGTGTCCGTGTGCACCAACAACTACCATAGAAATAAGAAAGAACTGCAATGGAACCTTCAAGTCATAAAAAATGGCGAGGCTTCGCGACCAGAAATTTCTAATTGGTGAATCACGATTGTTCTAAATAGTTTAGTCTATATAATCTCTTTACTGTGTATTTTTAGTCAAATTACTGTTGAAGCGCTGAAGTGTCACGTGATATCTGTTGTTTTTCACAGCGCTAGTCAGTCTGGACCAATAACAGTGATTTGCGAGTCCATTGATGACGTGCGCATTGATTTTATAAATATTGCTGCGCACTTACTATTTCATTTATGTCTCGTGTTGTAAATTGGAATATGTAAAATGTATAAACTTAAAATAATATACGTTTTTTGTGATGTTGCTTTCACTGAGACAAAAAAATAATAAATGTCCGGAAATTGGCTTTTCGAGCCACCAAGCGCCCAAACAAGCACTCATCAGAAGCATTTGCCGACCAGTGCAAAACTAACACGGAAGTCTAGTAAATATTGACACGTCACACGTGAACGTAGAAGCGATTTTAACGCAGATTAATTAATATGTTTTTCTTATGTTTACAGTTTTCAGGTATGAAATATGGAGCGTAAGCTGGCTGAGTTCAGATCCCGAAAGAAAGCCCAGACTGAAGCTAAGAAACCTGCTGATCGTGTGATGCAGATTGAAACGAAAGCAATAAGCGATGGTTCTCCAGCAGTGTGTACTAACACACCAGAACAGAAGCCCAACACCTGCCCTCAAAGTCCACACACTGAGGTATGAGAACACTTACTACTTTAAAAACACGGACAGTAACAAAATGACACATAAAACTGCCAATTAACCATGCCATTTTTGTCTAATAAACCTAATGTACTATTTTGCTGTCATTTTAGGATCACAGTCCTTTGTTGAATACTACATGGGGTCGTTGGCTTCAGCGAGTGGCCCTCACGCATCTGACCCTGCTTAAAGTGCTGCTGTGGCTCGTGCTACTGGGACTTTTTTCAGAACTTGAGTTTGGCCTGCCATTTTTTGTTATATCGTTATTCTACTGGCTCTATGAGAGCCTCCGAAGCTCAAAAGCCCGACAACCTGGAGAAATGAGTGCGTACTCTGTGTTTAATCCAGATTGTCAACCCATCCTGGGAACTTTAACAGCCGAACAGCTGGAAGGAGAGATGGGATACAGGCCAGTGGCCAATAGATGAACGTCTGAAATTAAGCTAACTTTACATCTGGACAATAAAGAAAACTCAAAAAAGTCTAAATGTAGATCTGTAAAGTGCATTTGGGAAACTTGTCTGCATTATATTAATGTATCTTAGTAATGATCAATTTACATGAAATAAAAGTATTTCTTTTATTGATATGTATATATAAAGATATACACCTCCATCTGAGTTTGAATAAATAATTTACAGTTTAATCTCATCCAACAAATGAAGATATGTCACATATTTTTAGTCGGCACTTTTATCCAAATTAATTCATGGAGCTGAAATGTATTACTGAGAGACAGGACTTCCTCTCGGATTCAATTACAAAAAGATACACTTCAATAATTACATTTATGCATTTATCAGACGCTTTTATCCAAAGCGACTTACAGTGCATTCAGGCTATACATTTTTTGTCAGTATGTGTGTTCCCTGGGAATCGAACCCACAACCTTTGCGCTGCTAACGCAATGCTCTACCACTGAGCCACAGAAACTAATTAAAGGTCAGAAATAAGACAAAGGCCCTCAATTTGCACTCAGTTAGCTGGACTACTAACACTCAAAAGCTTTGTCAAGAATGACTATAAAATGAATACTGTAATCAACTGAATCCCCCTTTCTGTAAACATTACATGTATTTAAATTATTTTCTTAATTATACACACTTTTGGGGGGACTAATGGTTTTACTGAAATGTCTCTAAAGTAAAAATAAAGCACGAAGTCTGATTTTTGTCATATAGTACTGTATATATTTTATACATATTAGTAGTACGTGACTATGATTTTTATTTTTGAAATTGACAGGCAAACTAAGGAAGCTTGTTCAGCCAGGGTAAGATAATTGTGACTTCTTACCTCACATTTCAAACTTTTATTTGTCTCTCACAATTCTGAGAAAAAAATGATTGCGAGATATAAACTCAGAATTATGAGAGAAAAAAAGTCAGAACTGAGATATTAAGTTACAATTCCCTTTTTGGTGGCAGAAACAAACCAATGAATATAAAGCTAATTGCAAGACCGAGGTAAACTCAGAAAAAGTCAGAACTGCGAGATGAAGACTCAGAATTCTAAAGGAAATGTGAGAATTCTGAAAAAGTCCGAATTCTGACGTTTTTATCAGAACTGCAAGGAAAACAGAATAATGGGATATAAACCATAGACAACTATCAACTTTTTTCTTCACAGATTTCATAATGGAAACAACAAATGATGAATCTCAGTAAGGTTTAGTTATGTGATTTAAGTATTACACCCCTCAAAAAAAGAAAATCCTGTCATTATTTAGCCTATATTTACAGAATGTCGGGTGAACACTACGGGCACTAAGACACAGCAAGACGAGAACTACGATGTACATGACGCCTTCCTGTCCCACGAATCCGTGCAGACAGAGAACCGGTGGTAAACCTGAACTCTGGGTCGCCCGCTGGACAGACTACGATTAAAGTAAGACCACAGCTATAGATTAAACCGATACTCAATTACTGCTAACCCGTCTGCACCGCGACATTGCACGCGAATAGCAATTCGCACAGGATTGCATGATAAATAAACGCTAACGATCACACCACGGGTAAAGAGTTAAGTGTGTTTTATAAATGTGTCACTGTGGCAACAAGAAAGAGTAACTTGAGAGTTTTGGGGACGAAGGATAAATTATGTGGAAAACATGCTTGGTTACATGCTAAGTATTATTCAGCAGGTCTCTTCAAACGGAGTCCTCTGCCATTTTTCATAATTACTCATTAACCACAAAGTTCATGAGTATTGTCAAGGTTGATGTGCTTAATCATTGTGTTTTATAATTAAATACCGGAGTCATACTCCTACAACTGGAACAAAACGACCAAAAAAAAAGATTTATGATTATGATTATGTCTTTTAGCATATAAAATATTCAATAAATATTATTGAATTCATATTTTAAATGTTTACAAAAAAATCACCTACAGTCTTATCTCAAGCTCGTCTTACCCTCAATATGGGTCACCACTGTTAGATACAAAGCTATGTGTAAAATATTACAATATTTAAACAAATCTATCATGAAAAAAGTGAGACTAGTTAGCGAGAAGTGCTTAAATCTACAACTAATTCTTTACAACTGACTTATCATGGCTGAGACCGAAAATATAAGCACAAAATAAATTACAAATATAATAATACAATATATATATATATATAAATGAAAATATATAGAAATATATAAAATCCCAATCGAGCCTGAGTCATTTTGTACAAAACAGATAAAATATGCCAAGGAAATTAACATTTTTAAACACCTGTTTTAATCTACATAACATCTACACAATGTTTTACAACACAGGCTGTTTTAGGGATGCATGATAATTTCAGTGTCATAATGCTGATAAAATAAAGAATAATATCAAATAAAAAATCTCTTATACCAAAAAGACAGATCAGTACCAAATCATTATTTCAAGTTTTACTTTGGCAAGTATCTCAGTCCTCGTAATGATCAGATAAGTGACTTGAATAACCCTTGTCTTCTGACTTTTCCCCTGGTTCTTTGCAGAAGGCGTGTCTTTCTGAACTGCAGTGAGGTGTGCTTTCTGTTTCAGCCAGTGTGATGGCGAGCAGCCCTGCAGTGTTGATGCGGCTGGTGGCTTCAGCCTACACCGTGGCCGAGAAGGCTGGAACTATTGTTCGAAAAGTGCTTCAAAGTGGAGAGCTTGGTATCGTTGAAAAGGTACGGCAAGTAGAGAAGTTACCAACAAGGATATCGATCCATAAACACTTGAGATGATCTCACCACACTTGAGAAATCCTAAGCCCTCAACCTCCATTAAGACCCTAAAATCTGATTGATGATCCAATGACATGCCCCACGTCTGTATGAGCAGATAACATTACTGTTAATGTAGTAATTAATTTAGGTGCTAAAATTGATATTTGTTACCTGGGCTTCTTTTGGGCAGACAGGAGCCAATGATCTACAGACTCTGGCTGACAGGCTTGTTCAGAAGAGTATATGTGCATCCCTTTCAAAGAGCTTCCCTAAAGTCACTATCATCGGAGAGGAGGTGTGTGCATCTTATAATATGAAGACGCTCAGCCTGTTTTGGCTCCAACCAATAGAACATTATATGTCAATTGAGAATTTTTTATTTTTTTGTGCAGGATTTACCAGCTGAGGATGTTGAAGATGAGCTTTTAGAGAACGGGCACAGCAGCCTAATTCTACAAAAATCTTGTCCGGATCAGTATGCCAGCCTGAAGGAGGAAGAGGTAAAGAAGGAGAGGAAACAGAATATGGGCATAATGCTTGAAAAACTGTATTGTTTTTAAATTTACTTATTCTGAACGAATTTTGAAAGAGTGTCTAAAAGAACATAAAAGTAACTCGATTTTGTATTTAAATAAAGTTTAATCTTTATTTTTAGCTGGTTGTGTGGGTTGACCCTCTTGATGGCACTAAGGAATATACAGAAGGTGAGCAGATAAATATCTTTCAATATTTTATGTCAGCACATAAAAAAACTTCTCTTCCACTTCCATTCTTTAAGTTTTAATCTTGTTTAGCTAAGGCTGTAAGCATCATTGTACAATAAAGCACCTGGTATTAAAGTCTGTCTGGGGTGGTGTGATCACAAGTGTTCAGAACTAAATAGAAGTCTAAACAATTTTGTCAACTGATTACACAAACCACATTTGTAGGTCCTAAACACCTGTGATCGCAGGCATTTTTAGTGTAAAGGCCCAGGAGATGCAGAAAAGCTGCAGTCATACTGCCAGCTATTTACAATTGCTCTACGAAATTGTGCGGCCATTTTAATTGGAATCCACATGCTCGGATATTTTGCAAGAGGGCAGATTTCGCTTACGTTTCAGCTGGTCTCACACATTTTCCATGCTGACCAGCAGAAAGCTGCTTGCTTTAAAAGTGATGGCTACGCTATTTACAATGGACCTTTTTCGTCCAGGATATTTTGCTAAATACTTTAATCGTGACCTCACTTTAAGACTTTTTTTTAGTGTTGTGCCGGTTAGTCCTATCTATGGAAGCCCATTTCCGCCACAAAAAAAAAGGTTATTGCGACATTTATCTCACAATCCTGAATTTTTTTCACAGAATTGTGAGATATAAAGTCACAATTGCGAGATAAAAATTTGCAAATCTGATTTTTTTTTTTTTTTACAAATACGAGTTTATATCACAATTCAGACTTTTTTTCTCATAATTGATATGAACTCGCAATGGCGAGTTAAAAAGTCATAATTGTGATATAAACTTGCAATTGCAAGTTAAAATCCAATTTTGGGCAGGAAAAAAAAGACTGATATGTTCTCGGATTTGCGAGTTTATATCTCACAACTCTGACTTTATAACTCGCAATTGCGTGTGATTTGCGAGATATAAACTCGCTTTGAGTTTATATCTCACTGTTCTGACTTTATTTCTCAGAATTGCTACTTTATGTCTCGTAATTGCGAGTTTATATCACACAATTCTGACTTTATAACTCGCAATTGCAAGTTTATATCAAGCAATTCTGAGAAAATTGTGAGAATCAAATTTCTCAAAATTGTGAGAAGTCGCAATTACCTTTTTTATTTTTTATTCAGTGGCGGAAACGGGCTTCCATACCCATCTACAGCAGAAACATAAAAATAAATAATTGATTTATATAGTGGTACTGTGCATCTGTTACTGTCTGATTGGCTCTGAGTTTTGGCGTTTCCCACAACATGTCCCTTTCAGTGAGGACAGAATAATTACTTGTCGCATCTAGCAGTGCTGGGTAGATTACTTGCAAATTGTACTTTGTTACTGATAACATGTTACATGATGAAAACTGTGGTTAGTAACATAATCTAGGTTACTCATTTTATATAATGTATTCTGATTACCTTTGGATTACATTATTATCTTGTTTGTTTTAAACTTACCATATTGATATAAAAAAGCAAATACAAAGAAAACATTTCAGTATTATTTTATTATTTTATGTCAACATCATAATATGCATTAAACATTACATTAAGCCAGGGTTTCTCAAACTGGCCTTAATGTAAGAACTACAGTGGGTTTGTGAGTTGATTAAATAGCTAATAATTAATTGAATCATAAAAATGCTTCAACACCAAAAATAAAAGTCTTTAATTGTTGTTTACTTTTATGTCAGTGTGACCATTTACTGACACTAACCTGTAAACATGCAAATATGTTGTTAAATTATTAAAATGTAAACTTTTTCAGAGATATTTCAAGTAAATAATCTCATGTCAAGGGGGCTTGGCTGACAAAAACTTTTGGGAATTGCTGCATAACATGAACAAACATTAATACACAAACATAAAAATTACACACCCAAGGTCTTCCAATTACACAATTACAGAGTTACTGGATATGATGAAGACAGTGTTTCACAGATATACATCACTATTGTTTAGTAACTTGCATAATTATTTCTAATACATGGTCTAATTGCTTTATTCACCCAAATTCACCCATATTCACATTCTATATTGTCAATTTAGTCTGAACTAAATGGTATGTTATAATTTAAAAGAGGAAAAAAAGAATATGGGAAAATTAATACAATTTGATTTTACTGCCATTGTGTAAATATGTAATCATGTAATCCATTAAAAAGTACCTGTAATCTAATTTTGAACATTATACTCTAATTACAAGACCTTAATTTTTAAACCTCATTATGTAATCTATTACATGTAATCAGTTACTACCCAGCACTGGCATCTAGTTAGGAGATTGTGTTGCAAGCATGTCCACTTCAAGGGCACAGTCATGCATTTTTTATCATTTGCTTCTATCCCTCATTCTTCTCTCTCTCTAATAGACCTCCATTTGTCCAACACATCTGGTGCTGTCACATGGTGATCTGCTCTTTCTTTCCTCCTATTTCTCTCTCTGTCTTTGCTCTCCTGTCTCTGCTGTAGCTGCAAGGGTTTTGTACAGCCCAGTTTACATACAGAAGCCAGACCAGCCCTACAGAGCCCCTAACCGTATGGTGATTTAATGTTTTTTTTTGGGGCATGAGATGTCACTTAGAAATTAGACTAAAGTAAAAGGTTGTAGTCAGTCAAAAGAGTTAAGTTGGTCATTTACCATTTCTCAGAGCTGACCAGCAATCATATGCTTTGTTGCTGATAAAGTGCAACTGAACAATGTATTTTACAAGTTATCCAATGTACCTGTTAAATCTGTCTTTACCATCCATTTTTTGTTTGTAATTGGTTGTTTATTCAACTTTTGAAATTACCACCACATTATTGGACAAGTACATTGTTCGGGATGGAAAGAATACACAGGAAATCAAACCAGAAAGAAAGTGGGAATGAGTAGGGACATGTTGTAGACCTGACTCAAACCTGCATTACCACTTATGGTGTGCTCACACTTGTTCAAGTTTTAATTTTTTGTTCTTTTGGTCTGGACCAAAAATTAATATGATCCTTTTAGTCTTGGTACATTTCAGCGTTCACACCTTCTTTAATGGGTTTTGGTTAATATAGATGTCTTAAGTCCGTGTTGTGCTCATATTTCTAGTAAACGGCACTAAAGTTCATTAGGACAAAGGCCCCCTGAAAAAATGGGTCTGGGTCCACTTGTTTGGTGTGTACCAAGGTTTGGATTGGGGGCGTTCAGTTATTGAAATGGACCACACTGACAGAGCAATTGCGCCAGACTTTGTTTAATCAAACCAAACCTGCCAAGTGTGAACACATCGCAAGGAAGGGGTGTCCAGTCCTGCTAGGTGGTCATCCTAAACATACTAGAAACGTCTAGACAGGTCTTTTGAGGCAAGTTGGAGCTAAACTCTGCAGGACAGTGGCCCTCTAGGACCGAGTTTGGACACCCCTGTCCTAAGGTCCCAAAAAGGTGGGACTTGGTCCACTTGTTTGGTGTGCACCAAAGTTCAGATGGTAGCATTTACCTTATCAAATAAACCAGATTTTGAACCAGTTTATTTAACTGAACCAATCTTATCATGTGTGAACGCATCCTAAGGTCTTACCCATACATTGCCATATACAAGAGCATAGTAACAATGTTTTAATGTTAGAGCTGACTAATAAATACTTTGTATAATGTTGTTTGTGTGCCATTGTATTGCAGGGCTTTTGGATCACGTGACAGTGCTAATTGGAATTGCTTATGGAGGGACAGCCATTGCTGGAGTCATCAATCAACCCTTCTACAACTACCAGGTCCAACCTGTTGGTTGATCACACATGCTAACACCATATTTGGTAGAGGCTGGGATTGGTTGACCTGTTTTATTTTCTCTATTCATTCAGATGGAGCCAGGTGCTTCTATGGGCAGAACGTTATGGGGAGTATTGGGTTTGGGCGCATTTGGCTTTCAGCTCCAGGAAGTTCCAGATAGTAAAATAATCGTCACTACTACGCGGTCCCATAGCAATAAACTTGTTATTGACGCAGTGCAAGCCATGGAGCCTCATGATGTCATCCGTGTGGGAGGAGCTGGGAATAAGGTGGGTCACTAGCCTTTGATTTGACTGAGTCAGTATTGGCGTAGAAGTTGACCTAATTACATCTTCATTCTGGGCCTGGTAGATCATCCAGCTGGTGGAAGGAAAGGCCTCTGCTTATGTATTTGCCAGTCCAGGATGTAAAAAGTGGGACACATGTGCACCTGAAGCCATTTTGCACGCAGTTGGAGGTGACATTCATTTTTTGCATGTCCATTCTTGAAAATGTGCTTGATTTCTTGCCTAATTTTATGTTCTTTTTCATATAAAGGCAAACTGACAGACATGCATGGTAATGCATACAGATATGATGCCAATGTGAAGCACATGAACTCTGCTGGAGTGCTAGCAACACTGAAGAATCATGAGTACTATTTAAGCAGAGTGCCACAGGCTGTCCTACAGGCTCTTCCTTCTAACTGAACGATTGCAGGATATGAAGTCATACTCTAAACCGTTGTGTTTATTATTTCTTAATTTAATGCAACTAAAATGATTAAGAGTTCATTATTTACGGAGTACATTCACAACGTGTTTTGATCCATTTCGAGTAGAGGACCAAATAAATAATTTCTTCTTTCTTCTGCAGTTTTAATTATTCATAATAATATAACATGCAGGTAATTTAAATCAAAATAAATGTCAAAATGTTATACATTTGGACGAGAGTGTCCACATCAAATACAATTTACAAAAGTGACTATTCATAAAAAGTATATTAAATGCAAGCAGAGTTTCTGTTTAAATGTTTGAAATAAAATGTCAAAATATCTGTGCAATAATGCTCTATCATCATTCAGCATAACAGATTTATGTAAAAATTAAACACTTATTCTAATCTGTACTGTAAAATATATAAAAGGAAAAAGTGATCATAGTAATTTTTATTGTATTTTAAATGATTGAAAACTTATAAGTAAACAAATAAAAGTAAAACCTAGTGGTTTGAAAGATAGTGGTAAAGATTGGTAAATATTTCAAATTACAATGAATTGAGTTTTTTGGGGCTGCACTGATCCTTAAATGGAGTCTTTTAATGTCATCTAATGATTCTAATTTGCCTGACAAGATTTTTTTGGAATATGAAGTACTGTTACACTAAATGACATTTTAGTGGGTGTCTTCTGTCTGATTACAGTTAAGTATTACTTTTACAATTATTTGTGTAATCATTGGAAATTTGGGAAAGACTGTACCAGACTGGTAAATGTGCGGGGTTTTTTTCATGTAAAGGCCATTTTACAGTTTTGAATCACCAACCATGACCAAAGCATTACAACTGAACTAACAACAAAAGTGTGCTAATCAAACGACACTGTTAAACCAGTTTGATTGAAAACAAGACCACACATTGGATGAGAAATAATCTTTATTAAATAGTAGATATTTTATTGAAATGTCCAAAAACACTTGAAAATGTGCCATGAAAACAAAATTACTAATCATATTTGCATTAATGCATGGTATGAAAAAGGCTTACCTGAGGTGTTATGTTGTCAGAAGTGTCTTCCCATATTTGATTAGCAGACCCGATGGCAGCTTGCAGACCATCTGTTCAGCAATACAAAGACATGGAGACTTAAAGACATACACTGAAGAAAATTATAAACGCAACACTTGTTTTTGCCCCATTTTTCATGAGCTGAACTCAAAGATCTAAGACTTTTTCTATGTACACAAAAGGCCTATTTCTCTCAAATATTGTTCACAAATATGTCTAAATCTGTGTTAGTGAGCCCTTCTCCTTTGCCGAGATTATTCATCCACCTCACAGGTGTGGCATATCAAGATGCTGATTAGACAGCATGATTATTGCACAGGTGTGCCTTAGGCTGGCCACAATAAAAGGCCACTCTAAAATGTGCAGTTTTATCACACAGCACACTGCCACAGATGTTGCAAGTATTGATGGAGCGTGCAACCTGCATGCTGACTGCAGGAATGTCCACCAGAGCTGTTGCCCGTGAATAGAATGTTCATTTCTCTACCATAAGCCGTCTCCAAAGGCATTTCAGAGAATTTGGCAGTATATCCAACCGGCCTCACAACCGCAGACCACGTGTAACCACACCAGCCCAGGACCTCCACATCCAGCATCTTTACCTCTAAGATCGTCTGAGACAGCCACAAACCGTCTCAGGGACACTCATCTGCATGCTCGTCGTCCTCATCGGGGTCTCGACCTGACTGCAGTTCGTCGTCGTAACCGACTTAAAGTGGGCAAATGCTCACATTCAATGGCGTCTGGCACTTTGTTCTCTTCACGGATGAATCCCGGTTTTCACTGTACTGGGCAGATGGCGACGGGTGGGTGAGCGGTTTGCTGATGTCAACGTTGTGGATCGAGTGGCCCATGGTGGCGGTGTGGTTATGGTATGGGCAGGCGTATGTTATGGACAACGAACACAGGTGCATTTTATTGATGGCATTTTGAATGCTCAGAGATACCACGGCCCCATGTTGCAAGGATCTGTACACAATTCCTGGAAGCTGAAAACATCCCAGTTCTTGCATGGCAAGCATACTCACCGGACATGTTTGACCCATTGAGCATGTTTGGGATGCTCTGGATCGGCGTATACGACAGCATGTTCCAGTTCCTGCCAATATCCAGCAACTTCGCACAGCCATTGAAGAGGATTGGACCAACATTCCACAGGCTACAATCAACAACCTGATCAACTCTATGCGAAGGAGATGTGTTGCACTGCGTGAGGCAAATGGTGGTCACACCAGATACTGACTGGTTTTCGGCTTTATTTTTTTTTTAAATAAAGTGTCTATTTGAAAGTTTCTACATTATATTTAGTAGTAGCTTATCAGTGACAACTGTGTCGAGTTGATGTCCATATGGCAGAAATGTACAGTAAAAATGTGGAACAAAGGATAAATATTAATGAAATGTACTGGCCAGTGTATTCTACACGATGTAAATTAATGGAGATCCAGCCAGTCATCACTAAGTACTTAGAATCTAAAGAGAATTGGTCACATCAATGACATGTCTAATAATGCCATATTTGAATTGCTTGTGGACAGTAGAGGACAGTCAATAAATTAAATATAACTCTTCCTCATACCGTATGACTCCAAATGTACAGCACAAGTCATTTTATGAATAAATAATTTAAAATAATTAAATGTTGTAACAGCCCAGATGCCCATTCACTTTTATTATGTGGAAAAGAGAAGCCAGTACATTATTCAAAAATTTATCTTTTAGTGTTTCTCATTAAGAAGCCAGTCACACAGGCTTGGAATGACATGAGAAAATAAGTAAATCGTGTAAATTGTCATATATAGGTGAATTATGCCTTAAACTCAAGCATTAGTCGGGATACTGCACAACTTGTTTTTGTAAAAAAAATGGGTTTCCATCATGTTATTCATCATCCTTCACATAAGAATCAAACTAACAAAATCATTACTGTCTTTATGTATTGCATAGCTCTGCATATAAGTTTCCTGTGCAGTCTCTCCTGGGTAATATATTTACGCACGAGGAATAAAGTGGTATTCCTTCAGTTGGCATTCACGCTTAATTTATGAGACAATTAACTAACGTAAAAGGATGTTGTGCAACATAATACAGCACCTGACAGTACGTGTATGCACTACGGCCTCGGTAGTGTGAATTGTAACAGATTCCCATGTGTATGAAATGTCACAAGTGGGTAATGTCATATTGAGTAGGTAAACAATTACTAAAGGAAGAGTGGCAGTTCATATAAAGAAGCTAACTATGTTGCCAGGAATATTAATTGTGCCAAAAAATAAAAACAAATCCCATATGTTCCAAGTTGCTTACCACAAACCTCAAGCCTGAAAATAACAGATATAAATATATTTTGGTTATGTAAGTGAAACTTTTATTTTCTTCACGATCACAAGAAACCATTGAAAATAGTGAAGAATTGTCTTTTTTCTGTCACATTTTGTAAAATTGACGGACTATAACACTGTAAGAATGCAGAAACATATTGGTTTCAATGCAGAGTAAAAATTCTTTATCAGAACATTCATAAAAAATAAAGCCACACATTTGTGTTTTGTTTAATAGGACAAAAAGGTAACTAATATTATTTTGATGTTCTTTTTGAAACAAAAGCAGGAAAGGAAAATGTTTTGGTGTAATACTGTTTTAATATGCAGACTTTCAGTTTATTCCTCAATTGATATAATTAATTATTTTCCAAACAAACAATAAAATGCTTATGTAATTAATATATGAACAACTTGCAGTGTGGGGAAAACTACTAAGAAATTATAGCTTGCCAAGTATTTCAATTTGACAAACTAGTCAAACTAATATTTACCCTCCTGCAAAGCTCAGCTCCAACTTTGATCAAATACTCCTGAATCTACTAAGATCTTAGGAAGCACTTAACAGGGTTGGAACTGAACTCTCCAGGCAGGTAGATCTCCAGGAACAGGATTGAGCACATGAATGCCAGGTAGAGAATTCCAGGAACATTCATGATTCAGATTCATGTGACAGAACACAGCAATGTAGCATGCTGTAGCTGGACCTTTTTACAAAAGCTACAGTTGAGCTACTGAATACTGAAAAATGTTGTTTAGTAGTGTAGCTAAATTCAGTTAGTTATTCCCCAACACTGCTGGTATATGCAGAACATATTCATAAACATACATTATCTCACAAAAGTGAGTACACCTCTCACATTTCAGAAAAAAAAGATGAATTGCTCAAGGGACAATACTGCACAAATGAAACAGATATATTTTAGAGCAGTCAAATGTGCAGCTTGTATAGAAGTACAAATTTACTGTCCTCTAAATATAACATATAAACATTATTGTCCAAATATCTGGCTACAAAAATGAGTACACCCTAAGTGAACATGTCAAAACTGTGTCCAAAGTGTCAATATTTTGTAGGGGCACCATTGTTATCTAGCACTGCCTTATTCCTCCTGGGCATGGAATTCACCAGAGCTGCACATGTTGTTGCTGGCATCCTCTTCCAGTCCTCCATAACGACATCACGGAGCTGCTGGATGTTAGACACATGCTGCTTCTCCACCACTCCATCACCTTCAGCAGCAAGGCAGTTGTCATCTCGGCGGTGTGTTTGGGGTGGTTTTTATGTTGGAAAACAGTTTCTGAAGGGAGGGCATAATCTTCTGCTTCAGAGTGTTACAGTACATGTTGGAATCCACGTTTCCCTCAAAGAACCGCAGCTCCTCAGTACCTGCAGTCATGCAGCTCGAGATCATGATGCTACCACCACCATGCTTGACTGTAGGCAAGGCACAATTTTCTTGGTACTCCTCACCAGGGCGTTGCCACACATGCTGGACACCATCTGAGTAAAATAAGTTTACCTTAGACTCATCAGACCACAGGACATGGTTCCAGTAATTCATGCTCTTGGCCAGGTTGTCTTCAGCAAACTGTTTGCAGGCTTTTTTGTGAGCCAGCTTCCTTCTGGGACAACAGCCATGCAAACTGACTTGTTGCAGTGTGTGGCGTATGGTCTGAGCACTGACAAGCTGACCTTCCACTTCTGCAACCTCTAAAGCAATGCTGGTAGCACTCATGCATCTGTTTTTTGAAGCCAGCTTCTGCTCCTGACACACAGCACAAGGACTCAACATCTTTGATCGACCCTTGCGAGGCCTGTTCCGAGTGAAACCCGTCTTGGAAAACCTCTGTATGACCCTGTCCACTGTACTGTAACTCAGTTTCAGGCTGTTACCGAACTTCTTATAGCTAGGCCATCTTTGTGGAGAGCAACAATTCAAATTCTCAAATCCTCAGAGAGTTCTTTGTCATGAGGTGCCATATTGAACATCCAGTGGTCAGTATGAAAGAATTGTACTCCAATAACCACATTTTAACTGCTCTAAAACAAGATACACAAATCTGTATGGTCCGGTCAAGCAGGCAAAAACATGAACATGATGAATAGGACATGTGGCTTTGCATGGTTAAACATTGTATAGCTGTTATCACTAAGGGTGTACTCAGTTTTGTTTCCATCTTTTTTGACAATGATGGCTGTATATTGAGTTATTTTCAGATGACAGATTTCAAGTTGCACATTGACTACTCTAAAATATATCCAAGTTTAATTTCTAGAGTATTGTCCCTTGAAAAGATATACTAAATTGACTGCAGAAATGTGAGGGGTGTACTCACTTTTGTGAAACACTGTACATGGAACAAAATCAAATAACAGCCTTACATGGCTTGATGTTTGGACGTCCAGGCCAAATGAAAAGCTGCAGTCCAGTTGTCCTCGTTATCCTTCCATCTGTGAAGACTTTTTGCCTAGTTGGTTGTGGAAATGAAAATGTGGAAACCCTGGAGAGTCACCTGTTAGCATTTCCACTTCTCTCAAAAAGAAGCTGCTCAACTGGAGTAGGACCCCCGCAAAGTATGTGATGTGAAAAAATCTTCATGGTCAGACATTTTCACTTCTTTCCTGAGATGTAAACTGCTATGTAACTAATCACTTTGGAGTTGCAGGGAAATGACATGACGACGCTGATTGGCTGACGAACATCCACAATCTCAAGACTTTCACTGGCACCTATTGGAGTAATAATGTGGAGAGGAAGTTGGGGGGGGGGGTTGTTATGCTTTAAAAGGGGTCATATGATGCGATTTCATGTTTTCCTTTGTCTTTGGAGTGTTACAAGCTGTTTGTGCTCTATAATCTGTAAAGATTAAAGTCTCAAACCCAAAGACATTCTTTATAAAAGTTAAGACTCTGCCACGCCCACCTAAATACCTCAGTTAAACACGCCAACAATGTCTACGTCAAGGTGTACGAAGATTTGCATAACACCGCCCAAACGTATACGCAATGCAAGGCGGCGTAACTTTTATTCTCGCTGTAGTATTGATGCTGCCGCCGCCATGTCCTGGAGACGCTGTGTTTCGTTGTGAAAGCGAAAGTACTTTGTTTGGCCTTCCAAATGAGTACACAACTAGAAATCAGTGATTAAGTTATATTTACAACACTGTTCCAGAACAGTTCAATGCAAATAATCAAGCTTGTTTGGCGTTTCTACGATCACAAATGCTGACAGTGTTATATTTAGTCGGCACATTCGCAACGTGTAAAAAGACCACATGAGTCATTATTATCAGTAATTATGTCCTCACTGAATGCAACAAATGCCTAGATTTTAATGGGTTTAATTGTTTTAGTCTCATTGTGCCTGGACACGGCATCACAACATGGTAAAGGGCATAACATTTCCATTACATGCTTGAGTTTTCGTCCAATCACAATGCACTGGATTGCTGGCCAATCAGAGCACACCTCGCTTCTTAGAACGATTTTTAAAAAATGGGGCGTTTCAGAAATGCGGAGCAACAATAAAGTATAGTATATGGAAAATGTTTTTTTAGAACCTCGAACAAAGTAAATACACTGCATTACACCAAATACATATTTTTACAACATCAAACGACCCCTTTAATATTAGCGATTTATGTTATTTGATAAAATATGTGTCAGAATACTCCTAAACAGCTGCCAATTCGGAATAAATGCAAAAGTTCAGCTGTGAGCTTCATGTACACTAGACCTGGAGCTTCTAACAGTGACTGCACTGAAGTTATTAAACAAAAAAAAATACAGTTATAAAACTGAGTGATGACTTTGTCAAATGGCTTTTTTATTTGAAAAATGATACTTCATTTACTATAAAAGGAACATTGGGCATTCCCATTTTTGCTGTTAATTGTAATAGACATGGCCTGTCCAATACATTCTCACGGCAATTTATTACTTTTTTTAAACTTGTTTGGGCAAATCTGTATAATCTTTAATAATCTGCTTGTTCCCCTAAATGTCTTAAATTCCTACAGACAAAATTTGACACCATTTGCCAAAATGTGAATGTTTTCTTATGAGATTGGGCAGGCCTGCCTCTTTGTGGCAGGTTTCTCTCATCTCATCACTCATCAACCCTTCTGAGCTTATCGCTCTGCCACTAATGCAGTAGATTCCTTTGGCATCACACCAGTTAGCTTCTTTGAAAAGTCGCTGTCCTGCTCAGATCAAATGCCAAATTGTCCTCACTGATTGTTATCCTTGGTGATTGGGTAACTAATAAGTTTAAGAAAGAGACACCCCTTATCCATTTTTGACTAGCAAGTTACAGGCCTTCCAATGATGACAGGGATATTTTCAACAGTGAGTAGGCTTGACACTTCCAACCAAAACTGGAGTTGATTGGGCTACTACAAAGACATTGTAATGTACCAGATTTGAATAGCAGAGGGAAACAGTTCCAGTAACTTCTATTTAGTTCCCCCTCACAAAATGTATTGCTTGGCCTTTAAAGACAGCATTATTGATTGTTACGGTTTACTTTTGTATTTCTCTTTATAGGAGAGCCTTGTCAAACACATTCACCATTTTTAAATTTTGGAATGAACTACATATTTTATACTGCTACTTTAAAGTAGTATTTTTGTTGTTCTTTGCAACTACTGACATTTTGTGGCCTGTTCACTCATTCAAACAGAAGTTTTTGCAACAACTCACACGTTTGTAACTTTCACAAATTATTCAAACGGAATAAATGCAGGTCATATTCAGTGTTCATGCCATCTTTAAATGGCATTTCATTTCTAAAAGTCCGTAGTAGAACTGTGTCCATTTAAAAGCGATCCAGACTTTGGCAGATGCTACACGGGGCAACTTTTTAAAACAATGTTGCTTGGGCACTTTCCCATTGAGAATGGGTAACATATTTCTATCTGGATTATTTATATTGGCCGTGGGCCCTGTGTCTCACCTGGTTGCCTGCTGCTGGCAACATTACTCAAAAAATTGCCCCGTGTATCATCAGTCTTTGGATTCTTAAAATTTGCACAGAATACCAGTCATTATATAAGCTGTCAGGCCTGTGAGGTATAAAGGGTTAAAATACACAATGATCAGACCCAGTGTTTGGTGTTATTAATGTTATTCTTGTTTTGCCAGCTGTGTATAGGAATGGGGGCCTCATTATTCTTAGGCTTTTTGATTTCCATACAATTGTTTGATCTGATCATTTCCACAAGGTTGTTGCCCAAAAACATTACAGGTCCCCAGCTGTGTTTAAAAGGGTTTTTGTGTGTCTGTGTGTAGAAACTATTCAAAAGTAAGAGTGAGTGAAGAGTCATCACAGCACCGTGCACTGCTCTTGAATAAGCAGGATCCAGCCCTGCATTAAACTCAAGCCCATCCAACTTTTTCTTTGACGCAGAAGTAAGCCCATGGGTGAGACTTCTGGATCATTAGTTGCTATAGGTAAATAAAAAGGAGAATAACAAAGTGCAGTAACCGGCAAAACTGTTTGCACTACAAACCAGTGTATTTATAATTAAGATAATACATTAAAATAATATCATAAGAGATTAATTTTCAATCTTAAACAGCAAAACGAACAGTTTTGAACAGCTAAAAATAGCTGGACACGGATGAGACCGGAAGCTAGGCCCATAGAATTTACAAATGGCCGCACCCGTTTTTACGGCAAGAAAAAGGTGGATAGGAAAACATTGTGATGTTCCTTTTGTGGCATTTAACATATCATCAAACTATTTAATTTAAGTCAAGTTTATTAACATGTCTGATCAAGACCTACACATTATACCAGCCCTGTTTCTTTTTTTAAAAGGTATTATAAGCACTTAATACAAAATCATGTGAATTAAGGTCTTTAGGTGACAGCAATCAAACTGTTAATTATATTGTGCAGTCTGCACCTTATGTTAAAACAATATGAAAAGTAATATCTTAACACCAACTTAAAATTACCAATGTTTGGTTATGACAGACTACGTGTTGCACTTTAAATGTCAATATCTGCCTATGAGAAGATGGTTTAAGATGCCACAAAACAAGTACATTCAATAGTGCAGCGATGTTTTTCTTTTGAAATGATACAATTTCTCATGTACATGTATATATTTTTTTGCAAGTTTTGTTTAAATATGTAATATCTAAATTCTTTGTATTTTTTTAATTACAGACATCCTATATTATATCCTGTTTTTTGTTGTTGTTTTGTTTTAGGTTTATAGATATAACCAACGAACAACCACAAGTTTCAAGGACATGTTAGTAGAAATACACAATTGATGTTAATGTTTTTTCTCTCCTCATTGCAAAGGTAAGCCACCAACCAATGAGTCATTAGTTTTGACTGTGATTTTTTGTTTTCAAACACAAAAGCATCAAGTACATTATCAAGTTTGAACAGGAGGAATATTATGTTTATACTCCAGAGGGAGCAGTTGATCTGTCACATTGTGCATTCAATGAATAGTTCACCCAAAAATCAGTGGGCCACATTGTTCCTAAACCATATTTTCTTCTTTGCAACACTATTTTCATTGAAGTAACAGACAGCAGCCCTTAATGGTCAAGCTCCAAAAACAACAAAAGTACCATAGAGCAGTAAGTCCCACAACTCCTGAATTACATTCCAGGACTAGAAGAAACTTTATTTTAGGTGTAGACGATAGTAATATAGCCAAACAGACTAGTGTGTTTTTTTTGAGTGAACTATATCACAATCCACAAGTCCTCAAATTGCCAATAAACTATTTGTAATCATGCAACAAATCCATTAACTGCCAGAAAAATAAAGAACAGAAATTAAAGCACCCAATAATACAGATGAAACACTGTAGATTCATACACTGTAAATGTATCATGGATTGCGCTGTTTGTTCACTTACCTTTAATGGTCGTCTCATTTGTATTGGTGATTGAATACATAGATATCCATTAAATAACCAAAATATCATTGCAAAAGCTAAAGCCTTCACAAATGCATTACATATTCCAACCAATGAGGTTTATGTCAGAATACATACAACTGCATATTTTATTCTGTTATTAATGAAGCTTATTTCTGGCTCTTAGTATAATGAACGGATTGCTTTTTTTAATAAAAAATCAGACAAGAAGCTCAAGTTTAAATGGCAGTATTCACATATAAAATGGTTTTCTGTCATGTGGAATTGTACAAATTTATATAAATACAAATGCAAATTGGGAGGTTTCAAGATACAAAGCATTGGTCAAGCCAAACTCTGTATAAATCTTATGCAAAATTCATGCTCATGTTTCCTGGCAACTTATGTGGCAAACCAAATAATAAGCAGGCCAATAAAACAACCAGTGGAACAGACCTGTCATTCAATATGTTGCCACATGAGAAACCAGTAAACTATTTTGTAAGCAAGTCATGCGTCTTGCATCAATCTGAAGAGTTTCTTTCAAATCTGTAATTACAGCTTAGCCAGCAAACCAAAGTTTCACAATTCAGCATAAGACTGATTTTTAATAGCAAACAAAATGAAAAATGATTATTTTATGAGACTTTTTAGTAAGCTTTATTGAGTGTGTACATGTGTGTGAACTACAAGAATATTTCAGGACCAAACACATTAGATCTATGGAATAAAAATGAAGGATATCAACTACAGTCAAATGCACCACTGATGCAAAACCACACACAATGCTTAACCTATTAAAATAAGACTGCGGATAAAACAAAAAAGGGATTTACATTACACCAGATATTAAACGAAGGCCACTGCGTGTACTACAGGATAAACCGACAACTAATTGCCAGTTTCTGAAGAGACGATGCTCTTTCTTCTTCAGGCAGTACACTTTGGAAATGAAGAATTTCATGAACTGGTGACCTGGAAAAAGAAGATGACTAGTTAAAAACATGAATAGAGAATTTAAAAACTTTGTATAATGACAGTGGATCACATATACTACTACACAGTTATTGAATAAGGCCCAGTCTATCTAAAAATTTTACTTTTTTCCTTCAGAAATAATTGCAAAAAGGATTTTTTGGGGGAATCTATACCTAAAACATTCTTAAACTTAAACAGTTTAAGATGTAAACGAGTAAGCTGATGGAAAGCATGTTTTTTTTGCCTATCTAGCTTTTTATCTGCATCAATCTTGGCTAATCAAAAGAGCCAAATTATTAGAAACTTACCATGAATGCTGTACAAATGTCATTACAAAATCTCCTAAAAATACTTGGTGCGGTTAAGAGCTCTCTGAGCAAGCTGGCCGCTCTCATCCGTGATTTTCTCCCAGTCTGTCTGACCGACTACAAAACCAATCGCGCGCTTTCTGTCGGCATCCTTCTTCTCTTCGAGATCAGCCCAGCGCACCTGGAAGATCAGCAAGTTTAATGAGCAAAATGTTTTTGTTAAAACCACAACCCTCCCCAAACTGAACACGAAAAGCTAATAAAATTTTAGATTAATTCACCAACTAGTGAGAGTCTCGTTCAGACCAACAACAACACAAAAAATACAGACCAACTATTCTTAGCCTTTTCAAAAGAGGGGTCTCAATCTGCAATTCTCAAGAACATTCCAAATAAAAACTGAACAACAGGTAACAATAAAGAGTAATTCAAAGCTACTATATGAAATATGTGCAGCATATTACCCTCTTTTTGCCAGGTTCAGACATGCGACTGGCATAGTCATCGGGCAGCTGAAGGAAGTCGTCCATGCCAGACACACCAGTATCTCGTTTTCTTTTGCCTCCACCAGCCAGACCATCCAGTTTGTCTGGAAGGACAAAGCAGCATCTAAAGTCATCACAAATTCTAGATCCGATGAACACTTATTTACTAAAACCTGGCAAATCGTATACTAATATGATAAAAGCTATTATTGTGTTACGACAACTGTCCAAAGACATATGTCATTGCAGTTTCAAGGGCTTTTCACACTGTGCTGGGTTAGCATTTTTTTAAACCAGCCACACTTTGGACATTTATACAAATTTGCATGTGCTCATCACAGTCATAACTTTACTTGCTCACCAATATATCCTTTGCGATGAATGGGTGCGGTCAGAATCAAGAGCACAAACAGCTGATAAAACCATCACGATAATAAAAGAGCATTTACAAGACACCGTTTTAAACTAAAAATGGAAAACTTGTGTTTTTTGCCATTCATTTACACAACAACTTTAAAAAAAATGTGTCCCAAAGTGCAAGCTATTGAAAATTATACTGTTATTACATGTGTAAACTACAAAAATGCTAATTTGTGAAAACGGTGACGAGTGGACAGGGATCATTTCAAAAACGTTATTGCCTGTACGCAAAATGCAAAGGAAAACCTTTTGTTTTTGTAGCACACTGTTGTTACTTTCACCAGTAAAACAATTTTGTTTCTTTGGTTTAAGTAATATTATGGATGGAGGACCCCTATTTTAGCTGAAAGCAACAGTTTAGTTGAAACATCTAAATGATAATTGTGTTATCAGCAAACATGCAGCTTTTTGCTTCACAAGCCATTAAATGATCGACTGGAGTGGCGTGGATTACTTGTGGATTATCGTGATGTTTTTATCAGCTGTTTGGACTCTCATTCTGACGGCACCACTACAAGTGATGTAATGCTAAATTTCTCCAAATCTGTTCCAATAAAGAAACACACTCATCTATATCTGTCAAGGCCTGAGGGTGAGTACATGTTCTGTAAATTTTCATTCTTTGGGTGAACTATTTCCTTTAACTGTCTGAGTGCAAAAGGAAAATGTCAAATAGTTTCCGGTGATTTAAAGCACGACACGATTCTCACAGATGGAAAAGCAGTTATTGAACCATCAAAGACTAATCAACCTAGGAAAAAGTATGAAACCAATTACCTATATGATGACACCAAATATTAAAAACAATTATATTAGGGTGTGTTCACACTTGTCATGTTAGGTTCAATTAAAACTAACTCTGGTGCGATTTGCTCTGTTAGTGCAGTTCATTTGAGCAAGTGTGAATGCTGCCATCCTAATCTTAGTGCACACCAAACAAGCGGACCGAGACCGCTAAAAAAGATGGGTCTCAGTCCGCTTCCAAACAAAATATTGTGTGGTTCGAATGAAATATGAACCAAACATGGACCAAATACTTCTAAATGAACCAAAAACACGAAAGTAATGACCAGATGCGACATGATTTCACAAAGGGAACAAGCGGTGTATCCTAAACAATATAAGCAAAAGGCAAACATGGAGCAACAAGGAGGTAAAATGCCTTTTATGAGCTCTTTGCGAGTTCGCAGGTGGTGAAAATAAAATCTTATACATGCAACAATGAACGCACTTAGTCCAGCAGACGGCATTATTTGACTTAAAGCGGTGCCGAGCAGACCGATCAGTGAATGAGTACTTTGATATCATACACCCCTTTAATTCAACCACACCTTTTCCTCTTATTTGGAGTGTTCGGTGAGTTCAGTCACAAAATATACGTCATTCAACCCGACCAATCAGGTTGTGAACGTATCTCTATGCCTTTAGGTTTGGTATCTTTAGGTTTACTGTTAAACATGCCAGTGTGAACGCTAAGCCAACCAGGACCAAATGTATCATTTCCTTTTTGGTTCCAAATGAACCAAACTACAAGTGTGAACACCCTTAAAGACAACAACTATATATAGTTTATAAAAAATAAAAACAACAACATCATACAGTAGATATACATATTGCTATGAATTAGTGCTGGGCGGTATGACCAAAAATTTATATCACGGTATTTTTCAAAATTTTACCGGTTTCACGGTCTATGACGGTATTTATTTTTTTCATGCATGACTGGGTGTTAACCACATTTTCTACTGATTGAGAGAGTAAATACTGCGGCAGACTGACTAACAATGTCCTATTTTACTGTCACGAAGAGTGAATATTGTAGAAAAATTCCATATTAAGTGACTAAACACGACCCATTAATACATGTTAACCAGGAGTCTCTCATTTATAATCGCGACATCGTCTGATAAAAACATGCATAACTAAAAAGCGGCTATGTGGTGGTTTTGGCTATATTTTTTGTCTCATGCAGTGCACTGCCTGCGTCTGAGTAAAAATTAAATAAAAATAGCACATAATATTAACAGACGAACTATGCTCATATTTATAATTCCAAACAGTCAGTTAACGACGACAGGTGCATGGAAACGCTGTTTTGTACTCATTTACTGACGAGTCTGCTGCGGTACGGCCAGCTGAATGCGCTGCTTCTCCCGCTCACTGCACAGAAGAGACGCCGAGAGAGGCGACACTGCGCCGGGAGAGGCGGACCTTGTGCTCGCGGGGCAGTACTAGAGACATCTTCCAACTGAACCATAGCTAAGGTTTATCCAGAAAAGTCGCTTGGTTTGTCAGTATGTAGGCTACCTTTTATGGAAGAAAAAACAAACCCTAAAAGGGTCTGAAAGTTGATAAATATATTGCTGAAGTTGCGCTCTGTGTGTGTGTGTGTGTGTGTGTTGTGAGATGCGGGAGCTGATGGCAGCGGGCGGTGGATATAGTGTGTGTGTGTGTGAGAGAGACGCGGGAGCTGATGGCAGCGGGCGGTGGATATAGTGTGTGAGTGTGTGTGTGAGAGAGACGCGGAAGCTGATGGCAGCTGGCAGTGGATATAGTGTGTGCGCGCGAGAGAGAGACGCGGGAGATGATGGCGGTGGATATTTGTGGCTGAGTTCACGTTCTTCTAGTGCTACAGCTTCAGTTTAAGAACTTTCATGCTTAGTAACACATACAGCTGTGTCCTCAGTGAAAACAGTGAAAAGAGACCCGTCTCAAACAGTGTCGCGTTCCGAACGTTGCTTAAACGACATATACCGGTATTGCGGTATTTAAAAAATTCATATCATAAGAAAAATAAACACCGGTTTTCGGTATGAACCGGTATACCGCCCAGCACTACTATGAATATTGTGTAAATTACAAATAAATACCCACCAAGCTTTGCTTCTGATGTGTCCATCTCCCATTTGCTTTTCGGAAGGTATCCCTATATTACAGAGAGACACTCCAACGGTTAATCTTCAAGTGATGAGAGAGAGAGGAGACAGACAGCGTGACAGGGGGAGGACAGGGACAGAATAGGGGCTGGGGAGCAATGATGACGCTTTGGATGATGAGAGAATAAGCTTGAAAAAGAGATAATTAATAAGTCACAGAGGCAATAACATGCTCTCAACAACTGATAAACAGTCCTTATTCAGGATAAGGAAAAGTCTACTGAATACAGAAGATCATGCATATTTGAATACACTATGAAATCTATACGAACCAGATTCCTACAAAATGGACTACTTCACACATTCATTTTATAGTAGATCACAAAGCCAAGACACTTTTTTTTGCAGCTGAAATTGGTAACTATGAGAAGACAAAAAGCCAACAGCACAATTCACAGGAAATACGCAAATGTAAAATTATTATTTTCTGCCAACCTTCAAGATTATTTCTCAATCCCGACAGTAATGTTACAAAACAAGTGTGAGTAACTGTTTTCATTACGTGGTCACTATAGAAACAGAGCGCATTTAGGCCACGCCCACAAAACTCTTTCTTTGGGGTCGACAGCTTATAAAAACAGTTCTGGGTTTTTTAGCTTGTTTGCTGTACACCCCATCACATAGCAGCTTTTAGACATTTTCCTGTGTTTTTTATAAGTCAGAAATGACAAGTAGGCAGATTACCGCAATACAAAATCCATGGAGAGGGTTGGATTGTTTCCCCCCCCCGGTGGGCGTGGTTTTTAGATTATTACACGTGTCGCTCTGTCTCTATTGCTATGCCTGTAAAAAAGCTTGTTTGATATGAACTGGCTCAGTATTTATACAGTTTTAACCTAAATCACAACAGCAACCATCTGTGAAGGATGTAGGCTTTGAAACACAAGTTTCATCCAATAATAGCAGTGAGCGTTTACAATTCGCCACTCCTATTCAAACAGAGTGCTCTGATATGAGAGTCAAAAACAGGACAGAAAATAGCCTATTACTTCTAAATTATGTTTTTTTGATGCAGAAATCTTGATAACATTATAAATGGACCTCAGAGAACAGTACAAAATAAAAAAACAGAGGCAGTTGACCCCTTTAAATATTTTCAAGCTTTTACAACCACAAATTTTTGCTACAAAGTACAGATCGCAAGAATAAACAGTCAGATTTCAGACAGATTTAGAAGTGTAACTATTAAAATACACAAAAAAGTTCACAGCTCAAAAAATTGTGACAGAATTAAGCCATATATATGCTCTCTTTGATAAGAGTGTGAATGCTCAAAACACCCTTGAACATTAATGTCCCAAGTGACGTTTGTGTGATCGTAAAAGGTTGTATCAATTTGTAAAAGGGCATAATTGATCCAGCACCATAAACAATTTAAAATCACTGAATAAAAATAAATATTAACATACTGCATATTTTGTAAGCGCATATACTGTGCCCTCCATAAGTATTGGAACAGTAAAGACAAAATTGCTCTGTTGGCTGTGGAGTCCAGATATTTGCAATTTGATTAAAATATGAATGAGACAAAATTACAGAATGTCACATTTTATTATTAGCAGTTTCAACACATACATGTTTTACCAAATAAAAAGAACAGCACTTTTAGAGTTCATCCCACTCATTGATGTGAGTATAAGTATTGGGACAGTTGAACGAAACGCAGATATAAAAGATTAAAAGCTATTATTTAGTTGCAGATCCCTAGCGCACGATCACAGCAGTGAGTCTGTGACCCATAGACATCACCAGACACTTTTGCGCTCATCCTTTGAAATACAGGTGCATCTCAATAAATTAAAATGTCATGGAAAAGTTCATTTATTTCAGTAATTCAACTCAAATTGTGAAACTCGTGTATTAAATAAATTCAATGCACACAGACTGAAGTAGTTTAAGTCTTTGTTTCTGTTAATTTTGATGATTTTGGCTCACATTTAACAAAAACCCACCAATTCACTATCTCAACAAATTAGAATACTTCATTAGACAAATAAAAAAAATTTTTTTAGTGAATTGTTGGCCTTCTGGAAAGTATGTTAATTTACTGTATATGTACTCAATACTTGGTAGGGGCTCCTTTTGCTTTAATTACTGCCTCAATTCGGCGTGGCATGGAGGTGAACAGTTTGTGGCACTGCTGAGGTGGTATGGAAGCCCAGGTTTCTTTGACAGTGGCCTTCAGCTCATCTGCATTTTTTGGTCTCTTGTTTCTCATTTTCCTCTTGAAAATACCCCATAGATTCTCTATGGGGTTCAGGTCTGGTGAGTTTGCTGGCCAGTCAAGCACACCAACACCATGGTCATTTAAACCAACTTTTGGTGCTTTTGGCAGTGTGGGCAGGTGCCAAATCCTGCTGGAAAATGAAATCAGCATCTTTAAAAAGCTGGTCAGCAGAAGGAAGCATGAAGTACACCAACATTTCTTGGTAAGCGGGTGCAGTGACGTTGGTTTTCAAAAAACACAATGGACCAACACCAGCAGATGACATTGCACCCCAAATCATCACAGACTGTGGAAACTTAACACTGGACTTCAAGCAACTTGGGCTATGAGCTTCTCCACCCTTCCTCCAGACTCTAGGACCTTGGTTTCCAAATGAAATACAAAACTTGCTCTCATCTGAAAAGAGGACTTTGGACCACTGGGCAACAGTCCAGTTCTTCTTCTCCTTAGCCCAGGTAAGATGCATCTGACGACAACTGTAGCCAAATTCCTTGACACGTCTGTGTGTGGTGGCTCTTGATGCCTTGACCCCAGCCTCAGTCCCTTCCTTGTGAAGTTCACACAAATTCTTGAATCGATTTTGCTCGACAATCCTCATAAGGCTGCGGTTCTCTCGGTTGGTTGTGCATCTTTTTTCTTCCACACTTTTTCATTCCACTCAACTTTCTGTTAACATGCGTTGATACAGCATTCTGTGAACAGCCAGCTTCTTTGGCAATGAATGTTTGTGGCTTACCCTCCTTGTGAAGGGTGTCGATGATTGTCTTCTGGACAACTGTCAGATCAGCAGTCTTCCCCATGATTGTGTAGCCTAGTGAACCAAACTGAGAGACCATTTTGAAGGCTCAGGAAACCTTTGCAGGTGTTTTGAGTTGATTAGCTGATTGTCATGTCACCATATTCTAATTTGTTGAGATAGTGAATTGGTGGGTTTTTGTTAAATGTGAGCCAAAATCATCACAATTAAAAGAACCAAAGACTTAAACTACTTCAGTCTGTGTGCATTGAATTTATTTACTACACGAGTTTCACAATTTGAGTTGAATTACTGAAATAAATGAACTTTTCCACGACATTCTAATTTATTGAGATGCACCTGTACATTTCCCAGCCTTTAATGCAGCCAATTCCAACTGTTGCTTGTTTTGGGGAGTTTCTGCCTTTATTCACCTCTTCAGCTAGTGAAATTCATGTTCAATCAGATTTAAATCTGGAGATTGACTTGGGCAGTCTAAGACTTTCCATTTCTTTGCCCTTATAAATTCCTTGACTGAACTGGCAGGGTGCTTTGGGTCATTGCCCTGATGCAATATGAATCATTTCCCAATGAATCTGGTGGCATTTTCTTGAATATTGGTAGGCAAGATGGTTATGTACCCTTCCAAATTCATTCTGCTACTGTCATCATACATTAAGTCATCAGTAAAGTTGAGAAGGCCTGTTCCAGAGGCAGCCATGCATGCCCATGCCATGACACCACCTCCACCATGCTTTACAGATGAGGGTGTATGCTTGGGATCATTTGCCGTTCCCTTTTTTTTTGCTTTACCATCACTTAGATAAAGGTTCATCTTTGTCTCATCGGTCCATAAACACAGCTCCAAAACTCTTCTGGCTCACCTTTGTGCTTTTTTGCAAACTCTAATCTTGCCTTTCTATTTTTGGTGCTGGTCAGAGGTTTGCATCTTGCTGTGTAGCATCTGTAATTCTGTGTCAAAGTCTCCTGAGGACAGTAGATTGTCAGAACATCATCCCAGCTTTCTGGAAGTTGTTGGTGATTTTACAGAGACGTATTTTAGGCATCATTTTCATAGCTTTTTTGATTTATCGGTCATCAACTACTGTCGTTTTCTCAGCCAATCAGGTAGTTGTTGGTGTCGCTGGTGGTTTCCAAACTCTTGATTTCTCCATGCCCTTTGTTTTTGCTATAGCTCTAATTGACTTCCGCTTTTCTTTTAGCATCCAAATTGCTAGCTTTTCTTTCAAAGTCAGATCCCTTGTCTTCATCCTGGTTTGTGCGTATCATCATCAAATACAAAATTCAGAATACAGAAGTAATGGATATAACTGATATGGCAAATTCCCTGCTTTTAATATCTGAAGAATTACTGCAACAGGACTGTGAGGCAACTGTTCCAATACTTATGCTCACATCAGATAGGGGGATGAAACCCTAAAAGTGCTGAACTTCTTAGCTGGTAAAACATCTATGAGTTGAATCACCCAATAATAAAATGTGACATTCTGTAATTTTGTCTCATATTCATCTTTTAGTCATATTTGTAAATGTCTTGACTCCACAGCCAACAGAGCAATTTTGTTTTTAAAGATCTGAATTAGGGATGTAACGGTATGAAAATTTCTCATCACGATTAGAGTGACCAAAATTATCACGGTTATCAGTATTATCATGGCATAGTTAAAATGTGCTGTATGTTCAAAAAGTACAGACACATAAATCAATTCAAGTTTTATATTTAAAAAAAAAAAAAATCTACAAACAACAAATTAAATGACTTTGTTTGCATAATCACTAAAACAATAACATTACCAATGATTTCCGGATTTTAAATGACAACTTGACTGACAACAGTTTAATAGCATGTTCAAATATCTAATGTAAATGTTCAAATAAACCTTTGAAAAAGATTCATAAAAAGGTAAATCTCACATTGCAGCCTTTAAATAAAGAAAACCCTGCAAAAAAAAAACTATAGAAGCCCAATAGAAATCATCACAGAAATCCCAATGGTTCCAATAAAATACCATTATAAACCATTAGCTTTTTCCAGTAAAACCATTACAAAATTCCTTTTTGTAGTGTGTTTTGGGCATTTTTCCAATAGGATTTAACATCCCACCAATATAATCCATAACATACCAGTAGACATCATTATAGTTTCCATTAAAACCAATGCAATTCCCAGTATAACCATTAAACCCAATACATTTTCTATTGTGTTTTGGGCAGGGTTCTATTGTTTATTTCAGCAGGGAAGGGTTAACTCAAAATGATAATTGGTTAATAAATTATTTTATGTATTTTATCTGCTCCATAAATAATTCTAGATAACTTATCTGAATTGTTTAAATGTGTAGAATCCACATACGCTTGTTTTTCCTCAACTGGTCAAAATGTACATCAGGGCATGCTAATTCAGTCCGTTTTTGGCCAGATAGAAACCGCACACAGGCAATATGAGTCTCTGTAAATCTACTTACTGACACTAGGTGGCGCTTTATATGGAGAAGCTGAATTACAGCTGTTTCCCGTGAACTCTGTGCACAAAGCAGCATTGCGATTAAGACCACTTCTTTAGGTATTACATGGAGTGAAGATGAAAACAAAATGCCATCGGATCGTTTCTGAAGACGTCAGAACCTTCAGAGGTACATTCATATAATTAATTCATTCATTTAATTAATTCCCTCAGCACTCTTTTAAAACATCAAGCTTTTCCACTCTATTTTCACTCAAAACAAAACTACTCTGCTGCTGTGCGCACGTTTACTGAACTCTGTGCTTTATGCTGGCCAGTATTTATTTATCGTGAGTTGTTTAAATCATGGTAATCGAATACGGTTTTATTGATTATTAAAAAATGAAACTGTAATACTAACCGTTGGGAATTTTATCATGATTTATCATCAAACAGGTAATCGTTACATCCCTAATCTGAATTAGTGTTACAAGGTATCGAACTGAACAGCCAGGTTGTTAGAGATCTAGTGTTTTACAAAGAGCTCAACCATTGGCTCTAACATCCAATCAGTGTTATCTGTAAAAAGTAAGGAGTGCTGAAAATAGCACAGAAATAAAAGCCTTCTTGAAGGTTTACATGCCTGCTACTGACACCAGTAAAGGGGAAAGATATGCCAATATGTTTTGACAACAACAAAGATATTTTTATAAAAATAAATTATGAAAATAGTAATGCTAACTGAATTTCTTGTGTTTGGCAGCTGCAATGATAAACACACTGTGTGCTTTGGCCTTTAATTTCAATGCCAGGCTTCATTCAGATGCCAAACCAAGCCATATTCTGAAATTCTCATTTTTCATCTTAGTTTACAAAGTCTGTCAGCTTAACTTTAGCAAGACATGAAAGAACAAATAGATGGTCACAAAGCTGGATGTTATAATGTTATGTTGGATATTATGGACTAAGAAACTATTAATTATTTGTCTTTAATGTGTAAAAGGATAAACTTTCTATAAAATGTTTGCATGACCTTTTTCAAAATGTAATGCAAATTATGTATGACAACGCGAATCATGCTGTCCAAAACAGATTAAAATAATGATTTTTCTATTTTTTTTTTACATTTAGAAAAGCTAGTTCCTAATTTGACCACCATTCAGTTAAACTATTCTTTAACCCCAATCTTTAATGCCAAGATTGACCAACATCTGTGCAAGTTAATTTTAATGCCTTATGTAAGAGTTTCCTTGCTTTCTTACAATGTTCTATAACTATCCACTGCGTTACACCGTTACTACATTTTTACTGTAATTCCAACTCATTAACTCTAGGTAAAGCTAGTAATGGTCAAAAAATAAACAGTAAACAGGCTTCGGCAAACAATTCTGCTGCCTTTATCATTTATAATATACTGATATTTTATGAACAATAGGCAGGTTTGGTTTTCTTGACATGGTGGTTATTTGGTTTAGGTCTTCAAACACTTTGTTTTATTATAAGCCACAAAGAGAAGACTTGTGCTTCCTACAAGACAAAAACTGAGAAGCTCTCAGGAAGTTTTGCATTCAAATTAAAGTCCCATGATAAAAGGTCAATATTTAGGAACTCAATTATAACATCAGGCAAGACATGCCATTTTGGTGTGCTTCTGTGTGAATGTCATAGTAATAGATGCGGTTTAATGTTCGGCTAAATAAAATACGATGAAGACAATACAGCTAAATAAAGAGACATTATTGTATCCATCTAGTATACAGCAAACAAAAGCTGACTTGTATAAAATTAATGCTACTCAAAACTACATTCAAGTGCAGCCGTAACACTATTTGAGTTGGAGGCTTCTCAAAATCAAAATTATCAAATACATTCAGGAAGACTTTATACTACAGTCCATTCTAATAAAGTTGTTCCTAATCCATAAATTTTACTAATGGTAAACATGTTACAAAAACTGCTGTTCACAACCAAAAAAAAAAAAAAAAAACTTTCAATCACTTCAAAGAAAATCGAGTCCCAGCCTTTAGTGATGTTTGCTGTGAAAACATTTTATAATCCATAATACGAATATGGATTGCAATTATACCAAATCGCCCCGGAGAGCCCAGTCACATAAATATAATTGTTTTATTTGTTTCACTTTTGTCAACTTGTATCCCTATGACTTCGAATACTTACCTTGTTTTGTTGAAAAACAGGGTCACGTTTAAAGTAACAGTTTCAATTATTAGATGAAAGCAGCATGCATGAAAACAGAGGTCCTACCAGATCAGTCTCGTCGTCATCTTCCTGTTTCACTTCAGATTTTGGTTCTTCTTCAGATGGGTTGAAGTCTTCCATCTCCACCTATCACAAAAGCACTTTGTGTTACTATGAGAAGGAATCCGCCATTAAGAAAAACATTTACAATTCTTTTAATGAAAATAATGGGTGTCATCAAGACACTTACATCTTCAATCGCAGCATCCTGCAGTAGAGACCTGATATCTAGTCGTACCATATGGGGTGGTGCAGATTCCCAGCCACTGGCCAGCTGTGTGCAACAAACACATTATTAGCCAGGCTTCTGAACAGTTACATCATGTATTTCTGCTGATTAACAAAACAAAAACGGCAGGCTCAGACTCTAAATGCAAATCAAATTAAAGAAACTACCTTTGTAATATCCTTTAGTGCTCGTCCATGTATGTTTCTCTTTGCACATGTTTGGTGATCAGTGGTGATTTCAGCCAAGTACACCTGTGAATAAAAAAAGTTATACTAGTTAGGTTGAGATAAAAAGCAAAAAATGTTGCTCTACAGATATCACTAGCCTTGCAATTCATTCCAAGCAACTATCTTATCTTTACGTGAGATGCCAAGGAAGCTCACCTCAAACCCTTTTGTCTTAGCAGCACTCCAGAACTGGTCAAAGTACTTCACTTTATTATTGATGGCATCCAGGATAATGAAGGGAAAAAATCCATCATCCAGTGTTTTCTTGAATGTCTTCAGCATGCTGCTTCGATACGTATCTTCCATTTCTGGTTCATATTCATATTCAAGAACCTGACGAAGATGGTCAGAAAGCTTAGCACGATCAGTTGAGGGAAGTGAGTGAATTTCTCGTTTGAAATGAATGACGAACAGATCAAACCTTGGCCTTGACACGCTTCCCAGAATCAGGGTCCTTCTTAACTTTTTCTACTTCAGTCATGAAATAGTCATCTAGACCAAGAACTCTGGGTGGCGCACCACCGCATTCAACCTCTTTATCCTATATCAAAAAAGGCAAATTTACTTAATGGATTAATTTAAAAGACAAAGTAAATTGCAAAAAAAGCAAATCGAAAATCTTAGATTAAGAAGTTTTATATGCAGTCTCTTCGGCTCAGAGCATCTAATCTCAAGCATTTTAAGCTATGCAACCTTTATTTAGTGGGTTAGCATGTTTATAGCTGAAAAACACAGAGAGTTTAACAATAATAAAGAGATGAAAACAACTCCCTTATCCACCCTCAAGGCTGAGGTTTTGTTTCTACAAGAGTATATGCCAAGTTTACCATCAGTAAAAGCTGAGGCCAACATGTTTGAGAAAAATAACATGAACGTTAAGCTCAGCAGCAAATATGGAGACAAAACAAAGCATATTACCCTAATAAGTTTTGCAACATGACTTTTGCCACTTCCAGGTAAACCACGCATGATGACCACAATCTGAAAAGGAAGAAAATGGTGAGTTTAGTATTCAGAACATGATTATTCAAAAGGAGATTCAGAAGATAATTGTTGCATACCCTGTCAGGTCGAGTTGAGCGACCTGGCGGTTTGAGGATGTCTTCAGCATTCTTTGTCTCTGGTTTCTTCTCCACACGAGGGGGCGCAACAGGAGCAGGAGGGGGCAGTGATGTGGGTGGTGGAGGGCGCTCATCTGGATAGCTCCTCCGATCACCTGGGTACGAAATACAGGCATCTTACACAGTTTTCAACCTTTAAAGCTTAACAATAACTTTTGTAATTTTCATGTAATTTTTGTGTCAATAGCTTTACCAAAAAAAAATTCAAACAGGTTTCCCCAAACACCTTTGTTTAGACTAGCAAATGTTCACATCCCAAGTCACAACATTAGCTGAGCCAATGTTGCTGTTTTGAGTTGGTCAGGTTGTTCAAACAAAGATTGTTTGATTAATCTGTTAACCAGCACTCCCCATTTTGGGATTTTGGGACAAAAAAAAAAGACATACCAAACTTAAAATTATAACATTTCCTGACTTCAGTGTGCTAACACACAATTTTGGTGTCTTTTCAAAGAAGACCCTTTGGGCTTTACTATCCATCATCTATCCATCATCCACCAGAGTTGATAATGCTCAAAAAGATAAAAAGTTATAGAGACTGAAGTGCCTTGAAAAAAAGTGTACCACACTGAATGAAAAATAATAATAATTGTATTTCATATAAAAATACATGAAATAAGTCATGGAGCAATCCAGAAAAGTAATGGGTTGAAAGTCACATGTCTCATGAGTTTATATTTCAAATCTGAAGAAGATACCATGAAAAATGAGATTTTCCTGAGACTATATATATAAAAAAATAGCTTTGTTTGTAGGCTAGTACATACTCACGTACATACTCTGATTGCCAGACATACACTGATATGGCCAAACATTCACACTGATAGCTGTTAGTCAGTAATCACACACTGATGTGCAGGATATTACAGATGATAATCATACAGATATGGGCCATATAGTCCATAACGGCCGATTGGCATTCATAGTGATAGCCCTATTCAGTCAAAGTAATCACAGCTGAATATCTGCCACACAGATGCTAATGATACAGATACAGCCACGTTCTCCACAAAACACACAAACACATATATAAACATTTTTGACAAAAAAAAAAAAAGGTTTATTTTGTCCAAAAAGCCGATCGCTAAGTTCCGCCCCCTTGTTCTAGTTGTTGTTCCATGGATCCTTACCTTTCTAACAAAACCGGGATTTACAGCAGTGGATGCATTTGTCACTTAATATTACATGAAGCTGGTATGTACTGCTTTTTAATTATGGATGTTTTGATGTGTACTGCTTACACAAATTTAGCAAATACATTCCTTGTAAGCTTTCTATCGAAAAACAGCGATCTATCGTTGATGCTTGAGGCTTAGACCTTCAGAATGATATATAGTTTGTCAAGATTAATTTTGTCTCGTTTCATTTAATCTGTTTGTAAACAATGACATGTGCAAACAAAGAGCGTTCAGTGCGCCATTGTCCTCGTGCAGCTTAACCCTCTAAGCGGCAAAGTCGCAAAATTGTGACAAGACGTCAGACTTCATGAAATAGACCTTAGTTCTTAATATCGTGTAACGCACTTGTATTCCCTACCATTAGATGGCAGACATGTAGTACTTCGAATCTAGACCAAAAGTGTTCGAGGAAATAGCAGGGCAAGTGAGCTATTGTGTCAATGATGCGGAAGCAGTTCAGTTCATAGCATGGGAGTAAATTGTGAGAGAAAATCGCCAAATGACTAATAAAAAGTTGTACTGTGAGGATGTGTTGCAAATGTTATTCGCCGATTATGACTCTGAAGGGGAATATTTGCGGTTTGGAAATGGCGATCGGCCGTCTAAAGATCGCGCTTCTCCCGGTACATTTCTGCTGCGCAATGGTGCCGCCGGGCATGGTGAGTGTTCACAAAGCACAAACAAGTGATCATTTCGGCCCTTTGCCCAATGGGGATGGGGGTGGCAGGGGTGGACGTGGACTTGGTGTCCATTGGAGAGGCTCTGCGTTGCTGATGATCGCCCCCAGATTGCGTCTTTTTTTCTGATCTTGTGTGCTCAAAGTGCCGCCGGCAGAAAGTACAGGTGCAGTCAGTGTTGGGTAACATTAGGTCTGTGCGCTGTGCCATGCAATACGAGGTACCATACTCTCAAGAACTATAAACAGTCACTAGATACCTGATTGGGCAAATAGCTTGTCAACTGATCAAAAAATAGGTATTTTTGTATGTATAAAATACATAAAATTTATTTTACTATGGCACAGTAATATGGTAATAATTTACTTTATCCTGTTTTACTGTTATTTCCCCTTTTTCTGATAATTTGTAATGATGATAAAAATACAAAAAAAACATGCAAATAAGTTCAAACAACCATTCAATATCTATTATTTCCTGAATATTACTGATGAACTGATCAAAAAGTAGGCTACTGGTCACATGCGTTTTACTACTATATAGTTAGTATAGTAATATAGTAATAATTTTGTACTTTCTCCTGTTTTATTGTTGGTTTCCTCTTTTCTGATCATTTGTAATGAGGATAAAAATACAAAAAACAAAACAAACATGCAAATAAGTTCAAACATCAATTCAATATTTGCTATTTCCTGAATATTATGAAATTTACCAGTGCCGCCCCATGATGACGTCATAATATGCAAATTAGATGAGTATATTTACACCCCACATAAACTTTTGGTCATGCCCAACATTTTTCTAATTTACAGTAGATCTCTATCTTTAACCCTTTTCAAGCCACAAGCTTTTGAAATCTTGATGTCAAAATCCAGCATTTTGTTCAAAAAACCCTGGCGCCTAAAGGGTTAACAGGTTAATCCATAGTGTAATCAGCAGTAAAGTTCTTACAGAAAAGTTGCATTAAAGATGGAATAAAAGTATATAAAAAAAAAATTAAATTACATGCATCAACTTTAAAATGGTGCTGTCAAACGATTAATCGAAAATCTAAATTGTGTGTATTTATATATACACACACAATAAATATACACAGTACACACACGCACATTATGTGAACAAAAACTTATTTATTTTGAATGCAATTATCGTGATTAATCATTTGACAGCACTACTTTAAAAATAAAGAGATGGATTATTGTATTATTCACTTACTACCATAGCTTGAGGATCCATGGTCATAATGCTCAAGACTCCTTTCATAGGAAGACCTGTCATGGTTCGTTCGGTTATAAACCTCACGATCCCTGCTTGAGCGGCTTGGGTGATCTCTTTCTCTGTGTCCGGGACGAGGCCCAAGTGAAGGTCTGAAACCAGACATACAAAAAAAAAAAACATATCAAAAATACATTCATCCAAAATATATGCCGCCACACTTTTTCCAGTCCAAATTGGTGCTTTTTTACAGACATTTTGATGTAGATAAAGAAATGTTTACCAGTAAATTAAGTAATATGGGCATAATATGCATACAACTCATAACATATGCAACTGTGAAAAAGGATGTAGCAGTATGGTCTGGAAGTACTTACCGTTCTTCTCGTAAGAAATGGTCCCTTTCATATCGGTCTCTCTCATAATCCAGTTTCTCCCTGTACGGATCTCTCTCCCAATCCCTGTCATAATCTCTGGGACCACCATATGGGTCACTTCTTCTGTCATAGTATGGGTCTCTGTGGCCAAGCAACTCTAATGAAGGAAAGAGGTTGATCACAGATGTTAATTCAAATAACCCAAGTGTTCCTTCGTATTCACAGAACAGAGCCAACCTTTCTCATAAGATCGCTCTGATGGCGGTGGAGCAGGCCTCAACACAATCCTCTCTCCATAAGAAATCCTTTCCACTGTTGAACCACCATCTGCTTAAAAAAAACAAATGTAGTTGGTCTAAATACATTTAGAATCACATCAGTTGAGAGGTAGAACATGTACTGACCACGACCATGCCCATAGTCCACTGTTTTAGCAATGAACGAGGCTGTAGGGGCAGGAGCTGAAGAAGATTGAAAGAAGCCTGTAGATTGATTTGAAGGGGGCAAACCACCTTCCAACGGCTGATTAGTCTGTCCCGTTTCTGACAATAAATTGGTAGCCTTTAAGAAAAAGAAATGGTCAAGCAATCAGTAGTTTTTCAATAACATGCTCTTGCAATATTGGAGATTAGTCTCTGAATCAAGCAGTGTAATTTGAAACTCAAGGTTGGCATACCTGCAAAGCATTTTTAACTTCAGGAGGAATTTCTAATCCAAGAATTCCAGGGGGAAGTTCTGAAGGCAACCCGGCTGACTCGGTGTTCGAAGCTTCTCCAAAAAACTTTGTGCTTTCCTGGAACTCTCTATAAACAAACATGTCACCCAAATTAATATTTTAACCTCAGCCAGTTGGACTATATGACTTGAATGTAGTTTAATTAATGATACACTGATGGGGACTCCTTTTACCTTATCATTTTCAACTCCTGGGCAGCTTTGAGAATGATCTCATGCTGCCTTTGAGAAAGAGCAAGTACAGTTTTAGTTTCACTAGGTGAAGACTGCTCAAGTGGATTATCCAGGGTTTGAGGTGTGGGCAGGCCAGCTAGCTGCTCTGGGTTATGCTCACAATGGGGCTCCGTTTCACCATCTGGATGAGTGTAAGCTCTCTCTGGTGGCGGTGGGGGTGGAGGTGTGCTCCTTTCCCAACCAGAACGAGAGTGATAAGGAGGATCCCTGTCACGTTCTTGATAAGGTGGTCCTCTTCGCTCCTCTCTATACCGATTCTCATCATCATATGGGAATGATCTTTCTCTTCCCTCTAACCAATGTTCCTCTCTAATGTGCTCTGGGGGGTGACTTGGTGGATAGTCTCGGTCAAGTTGCTCCCTGCCCCATTCCTCACGAGAACCGTAATACTCATCGTCTTGTTCATAATCTTTATACTCATGAGTTGGACTTCTGTACGTATCATCCTCTGCACCATACGGGTATTCCTCCTCATAATTTTCTTCTTCATGGGGTGGAGGACCATGCCACCTCTCCCTTGACATTGGAGGTCTCATGGGAGGTCTTCTAATCTCCATTTCATGGGGAGGCATAGGAGGACGTCTCAGCCCTCTCCCACGAGGATGAGCCCATCCAGGTTCTCGGTCCATTTCTTCTTCATATTCAAGAGGACCAGCTGGTTCCCCTGCTAAGACTTCATGAGGTGCTGGTGGCCGTCTCATGTCTCGCTCTATCATGTCATGGCGGGGTGGTGGTGGTCCCCATGGGCCTAGACCTCGTCTGAACCGTGGTCCCATTACCCCGCGTGGTCCCATGTGAGGAGGCCCACGTGGGGGACCAGGAGGAGGGGGGCGCCTTGGACCATGAAGCATAAATCGAGGATGAAAATGGGGTCTTCTGGGGCCACCTGGAGGAAAAGGAGGTCTAGCATGCATGGGAGGTCTTCTCTCTGTCCAGTATGGATCTTCTTCTTCCCAGTATTCTTGTGGTTCCTCTTCCCAGTTTTCATCTGGATGAGTGCTCTGTGGGTGCTCCCTGTAACCTACTGGAGGTCTTCTCTCTCTAGACATTTCATAGTACTCTTCCGGGAAGTGTTCCTCCTCTGGATGCCACATCTCATGGGGTGCTTCCTGGTCATCCATTTCTCCAGGGCCTTCCAAAGAGGGGTCTCTCCAAGCCGAATCCTGGTCCTCTCGAAGCGTTATGTCATCTGGTTGCTGATGGTCATAGGGATCCTCTGACATAATTTCTCTCTGACAGTTGGGATCAACCATTTGTCCTCGGCCACGTGCACGGCCCCTGCCTCTGAGAGGCACTGGCACTTGGCCCCTTCCCCTTCCTCGGTTTACCTGCTGTGGACCAGTATGATTCATCACATGTGGCCCTCTAGGGGCCTCCTTGGGTGTATCAGGTTTAAACTTATCATTTTGAGGAGGCATCGCTTGTTGTGGTGGCCCGTTAGTAACATTGATGATTTTAGACATTGCTGGTTGTGAACTTGGCTTCTGAGAGTTTTTGTTGGTGGTGTTTGGACTTTCTGTAGGTAGGGAAGGTTTAGTAGTATCTTCTTTTAACTTATCAGCAATAGTGTTGCCAGATGTATTGTCCTTAGTTTGAGGAATGGGTCCACTCTGAATAAAAAATCCATCAACTGAATCCAATAATTCATCTGTCAGTGATGGACCAGTGGAAGCCCCATCTTTTTTGATATTTTGATCTTGACCACTTTTGTTTTTTTCAGGGCCCGTTTGAGATTGGGCAACTGGTGGTGCATTAGGTTTTGCTGATGGTTGCTTTGTTTGAACTCCAGGGACAGGACTGGATTGCGCCCAATACCCTGTTTGTTGAGGAGGTACAGGGGGTCGTTCAAATCTTGTAGGTGCATTCTGCCTAGGGGGGATATCAGGTCTTGCTGGAGGCCCAGAGTGAGGAGGAATACCTCTGGGTGGCCGGTTAAATCGCTGACCAGTGTCAAATCTAGGTGGTGGTGCACTAAATCGTTGCTGGTGTGGCTGTTCAAACCATGGGCCTCTAGGACCTTCAAACCTGAAAAAGAGAATATATGAAAAATCAAAAGCTCTAGAAAAATGTGTTAAAGTGTACAATATTGATTCTTCTGAATGCATTACCTTGGGCCATCAAATCTTCCATGAGGCCCAGGAGGGCGAACCCCTAGTCCAGGTGGTCCAGCATTTTTACCCGTTTCAGAGACAGAATTTGACCCAGAAGATGGGAAATGTTCTGCAGGTGACGGCCTCTGTGGAATAACCGGTCCAGATGGTGGTGGGACCTGAGGTGAAGGTCCTGGCTTAGCATCCATGTTAACTGGTGGAGGCATAGATGGTAGCCCTGGGTTGGCTAAATGCATGTTTGCATCTGGTCCAGGGAGTTGATGCTGCCCATACGGTCCCATCATGCTCCCATATGAATGAGCTGTACCATACTGATGGTGCATAGCTCTTAGAGATGTGACTCTCTCTTGCAGATGAGCAGAAGTTGAATTCATTTGCTCTTGCCATTGTCTCCACTGGGCTTCATAATCATGTAGCTGGTCTTTGTGTGGGTATGCCTGAAACTGTTCTAACCACAAATTAAAGTGTCTGTCCCACCCTTGGTACAAGGGAGCAAATCGCTGTTGCTGCATTTCATAGTGTTGCAACTGCATCTCCAAGGGCATTGTCTGGTGGATATAATTAAACAACCATAATAAAATTATATTGTTATTTTGGTGCTTTTTCTTATGTTTTTGCTCTATACCAAAATATTTTCTAAGCTAACCTTGCAAATTAAGAACAACTAATAGATTTAATAGAACAAAAAAATGCACCTGTAGATGTGCTGGCTGTTGAATAACCTGCTGGTACTGTTGCAGAACCTGCTGTAGTTGAGCATGCTCTTGCATCAGTGCCTGGTACTGAATGCTGGCCCTTTGATGCTGTACATGCTGCCAATGGGCAGCTGCCGCCTGCAGCTGCTTAAGACGTGCTGCTTCAGCTGGGTCCCCTGTATCAGTGATGCCACTGGGCTGTAGTAAATATCAGTAATCAATTAAATATACATAAACAGTTGATACGGTACCACATGTTAAAAGGTACATAACAGGTAAATTAATACATACACACTAGTCGACATTTGAAGTGGATCAAAACCTTTCATCAAAGTAGTCCTAAAACACGTTCTTGTCTTAGGACAACTTTGATTAACTTCTTTTGATCCACTTCAGATGTTGACTACTGTACATACAATATATGAACAAAACACTATATATTACTCAGAAAGGTATGTGAAGATATGTGTATTCCTTCTGTTGTTCATAAGAAATGTAATAATGATAAACCATGGTTTTCTACTATATTATGACAGTTAAGGAAGGATAAAGAGGCAGCTTAAAGAAGTAGAGATAGGGTGTTATACAACAAAGCTAGAAACATATTAACAAGAGAGATTAAAACTGCCAAAAGACTTTATTCTGACAAACTGGAAAAAGGCTTTTCAGCTTAGGACTCTGGTTAGGCTTTTTAAAGGTCAGATAATAAGGAAATCTTCTAGCCCCTTATTAAGTTTCTCATCTGAAATGTTGTGCAGACCAGCTGGCCCCTATTTTTGCTCAGATTTTTTATAAATCTTTTAAACTGAGCAAGGTTCCACCAGCATGTTTCAAGCAATATGTTATTATAACCCTTTCCCAAAAAAGTTTGAATCTCAAGCCTAAAAAATTACAGACAAGTCGCTTTTATCTGATAAATGTTTTGAGAGGCTGGTATTAATTCATCTGAAGGTCATAATTGGCTCACTGGCTGGATTCATTCCAGGTTTCAAACAGGCCTAATAGGTCTGTGGAAGATGTGCTGAATATGGGACTGTATTTTATTTTGAAACATTTAGATACTCCAGGTAGGGCTGTGACGATAACCGCATTTCCGCTTCATCGCGGTAATGAGATGCTGACCGCGGTGTTAAGGTCATTACCGTCATCACCGCGCTTTTTTCGCGGGACCCGACAAGATTTCTTGCAACGCGAGAATAAAACACGGTAACAGTCGGTAATTCTGGTGTAATTTGAACGGGAGTGGGCGGTCTAACAAGATTCCGTCCCCGACATCCTTTCAGAACAGCATATCTGTGCTTTTTTACTCCCTCTTATCGCTCACGTGCTGCACGCACGGACCAGTGCTTCGGTGTCATGTATTTTATAGCGCACAGTGCGTAGCATGTGCATAACGGCCCTCAGACAGAACAGACAGAATGAGCAGGGCCAGCATGTGCATATAGGCGAACTAGGCAGTTGCCTGGGCGGCAACACAGTCAGAGCATATTTTTTGTTTATATTTTGGGCATTCGTTATCACTCCTTAGTTATTCTAAATCTAAATTAATTCTGCTTCATAGTAATGCTGCTCCTGCATCAGTTGCTTTTATAGTCTGCACATATACTCTAAAAATCACAGTTATTTTACAAAATATGTTTTTGTGTAACCCATATCCTATATGGCAGAGTTTGCGTCTGCATTGAGTGCACGCAGATATTTTGCCTTCTCTTCGGGTGAGAGCAGTTCCAGTGCCATTGACTTTTTTCTTTTTTTGTCAAATATAGGTTTGTTTCATTTAATCTTTAAAACAGTAAACAATTTTATTTTATGCAAAGCAAACCAAGTCACCTAAATGAGCCACATCAGTCTTTTTGCGACTATTACATTTTTTATTTTTACTTCTAAAATGCTTGTTAAACAATTTGATATATAAGAAATGTTGTATACATGTTCAAACGGTGAAATATGTTGTATAAAGAACTGTATTTGATGAAAATAAATGCATTAAGACAAGAAAGAAAGAAAGAATAAAAAACAATGAAAAGCTAAAACAAAACGAAACCAACAGCAACTAAATAAAATAATTTCATAATTTTATAATCAATCTCAGCATGCTTTAATTTAGTGTTGCTAGGGGTTTGCGTCAATAAGTTTAAACTAAAATGTCTTTGGTCTGTGCTCTGGAAGTGTTATGTTACTTATGCTAAACTTTAATTACTAAAACTAAAATTAAAACGGAAACTAACCTCTATAGGGTAGAAAACTAAACAAAATAAAAACTACACTAAAATTAAACAAATTATTAAAAAATAAAAACGAAAATTGAAAGCAATATAAAAAAATATATAAGCTCTGCATATATAAGCATATAGCTCTGTTGTTTGAGTTTCAACGGCTTAAAATCGGTTGTTTTAAAACTGAAGTGCTTAAAAACGCGTGGCCATGCTACAGATGTAGTCCCTCATTTAGGAACATGCTCCTCGTTTTGTCCTGGCTGGTCGTTCTGTCTCCCCTTCACGCCCCGTGGTGGGCGGCGTATAAAGATCGCAGTCACTCAAATGATGAAAAGGTATTACCGTAAACAATGTATTTTGCAACACCACGAAATAAACGATAGAACATAATAGGAATCGATAGACTTATTTCGTTCATCCGATATATATAGTCATATCGCACAGCCCTAGCTATATGTAACGAAAGTGTTCAACATTCAACCCGTTCTTTTTCATCAGCATTATTTGTGTCACCTTCTCTGGTTTAAGAAGTGGTCTTTTACTTTAGTTTGAAAACCAAATCCTCCGGTGCACTTAGTCTGCTGCGTGCACCTTTGCGCTCGTGCTACACTCATGCAGTGAGTGTAGGCTCTACCCACGAAGCGCTCCTGCTAAAAGGGCTCTCTGCAAATGATCAGGGAAATCTGCTACAATGTGCTGTGGCTCTGCAGCACGCAGAAGCAGACGCTTTGGAGCAGCAGACCATGCCCTTGCACAAGTGCGACCACGTCAAATGTTTTACGAGGGGGGGCTGTCGTGCGATTTACCGACAAACCGCGATATTTGTTGCTGCTTCACCGTGGTAAGAAAAAATCCAATACCGTCACAGCCCTAACTCCAGGGTCTTATTCTTTTTGATCGAGAAATATTCTTTTTGTAGATTTTAGTATAGCTTTCAATACTATTATACCAGGAATTCTTCATTTTAGACTAAGAAAGCTTTCTGTACCAAGTAATATTTGCAGCTGTATCATCAATTTTCTCTCTGACAGAGTACACCAAAAAACTGGGGGTATTTACATCTAGAACAAATACCCTCAGTATCGGTGCCCCTCAAGGATGTGTGCTTTTTCCACTGTTATTTTCTATTTATACGAATGACTATACTTCCTCAGATTCTACAGTCAAGATTTAAAAACTTGCTGATGACACTACAATCATTGGCCTTATCCATGATGTAGATGAGTCAGCATACAGGCAGCAGGTGGATCAGATTGTCTGGTTGTGCAGTAAAAATAACTTGCATTTAAACATCACCAAGACTGCAGAGATGATTGTTAATTTTACGAAGAATTCTACCTGCTTTGCTCCATTAAAAATCAATGGGTGTACAGTAAGTACAAGTTATCTTATAAGCAGTGTTGGGCAGTAACTAGTTACTAGTAACTTAGTTGCTGTAATAATATTACTTTTTGCAGTAACTAGTAGTGTAACTAATTATAACTAGTTACCATCCATAAAACAGCTTAGTTACCAAGTTACTTTTGATGCCTCAACCCCGCTGATTTAAAATCCAGAAATCAAATATTTCCTGGATTTTTCATAATTTTCATGACTCGCACATACATGTGATGTCCCCAGGGCAGCAGGCAAGCTTGGAATATGGAAAAGCTTACATTCAGCAGATAGAAATATTGCATTATATTGACTGTCAGAAAGAAAGATGATCTGAACAATATCTGTTGTGCAAGTTGTGGCTTTACTTTACTCTGGCATTACATGCCACCCACATCCCTCTGATCAGCATTTGGTACATTATATTACTATAATTAAAAATCGTTTTGGGAAATGAAACAGTTCCTTACAAACTTATGTGATTTGATAAAATGCATAATGAAATATAATTGTATATGGGTAACGGAGAAATTATAATTTGCTTCAAGCTACACATGACAATTAATATAACACTACTTGAATGTCACTATCAATCACTATTAAGTGTTGGTAATAACTTCTGACTGCGATCCAATGTGGATTTTGGTCAAATGATGAGGCAGAAATATGTTATTAGTAGCATTCTATAATAATTTTATGTGGAAGATACACAGTTACAACTTCTGTGGGGCGTGAAGAAAAAGTAATGTAACTAGTAGTGTAACTAATTACTGTTGCCAGAAAGTAATAGGTAAAGTAGTGCATATTACTTTTGAAAGAAGTAACTAGTAATGAGTAATAGAGTAACTAGATCTGTTGTTACTCCACATCACCCCACAGCACACAATTTACGGTATGCCCTGCACTGCACTTTAACTTTAACACAGTTCAAGCTGGACTACACGCACACACTGCACAAATAAAAAAATCTGGTGGTTCTACTGCACATCCATGACATTGCGTAGCTTATGTATAATCTGTTGCACCTTCACATATTATTGTGTGTATATGTGTACATAATGTAGAATATGTACATGCGGTGTATAATGTGTATTGATAACTGTAAGTATGTCTAATAGTACACTGTGAGTACTGAGTATATCAGGGCTCTAGAGTGCGACCTAATTACTCAATGGTGTGACTAAAAAAAATGTATGTTTGTGCATATATAAGTTGTAATATTATGTTTATGTTCTATAAATATCTGATTCTCATGTAGCCTAATTAACCCGCTATAACAAGGGCTTCAGTTTACCGGTGTTCATTCAGCTTCATACAGCGCACACAGCTCAAACAGCTGCTATTTAAAACAGTGGTAGCCTATTCATTTGTTACTTTTTCAAAATCACTGAAGCATTATTACTAATAACCACCACTTATTTTCTCTTATTATTTATCAACAACAATATGGTTTGGTAATTAATATCATTTCATTATTGTCCATGCAGATGGCTCTTCCGTTTTATTCACCCATGGCACATGCATTTTGATTCTTTACACATGTAATGATGTCCAATTACTTGTTTGCATTATTTTATTTTATTTGGGAGACTTTTTTACGAATTTGATAATGGGAGAGTAAAATATGTTTTTTAAACTTACTGTTCAAACTAGAGGCTGCTTATGTTGAAATGTTTGGGATGTGGCTTTTAATGACGAGACCTTTTTTTTTTTAAATCAGGCTCTCAAAAAGTATATACAAATTTGGATATAGATTAATCGGGCAACATATCGGTTATGGGCTTTCAAATATAAAGAATTATCAGTATCGGCCAAAATTGTCATATCGGTGCATCCCTAGAAAAAATGGCATCGTTGCATCCCTAAATCACACTGGTGGGATCGCACACGTCAAAGGTTGAGGAATGAAACAGACGAATAATTGTAATTTAGGAATAGAATCACGTTGGTGTTTGATTTATGTTTGCGATCTTTAACGATCTATTAAATTAATGTCATGTTGGTGGTGATACCTCTCTTGCAAAATGTTTAGCTATCACAGATATTATACTTATATTTTTTTGGCCTCTGATCACAAATGTAGCCAAACTTTGGAGTGCTTAGATTAGCGAGCACAGTCCTGGCAGATCGATAGGTCACATAAAAAAAAAAAAGCGCATAGGAATCGATACGCAGAATAAAACTTTTAATTTGACAACAAGTATCCGATTCCTGACCTTAAGAGTCCGATTCTGGAATCGGAATCGATTTTCGATTCTCAACCCGAATAGTAGTGAGAATGGCAGAACACATTATTGGGACTGATTTGCCCTCCCTTCAAAATTTGTACTTGTCACGGGTTAAGAAACGGGCTCAAAAGATTGTCCATAATCCTTTAGATCCTGCATTCAATCTTTTCAGACTTTCACCTTCTGGAAGGCATTATAGTTTGGTTAAAACGAGAACTACCAGATTTCAGAATAGCTTTTTTCCATTAGCCATAAAGACTCTAAATTCTATAAAGCAATTTATTATTATTATCCTCTTTTTTTTTCTCTCGTGAAATATTTTACTATTGAAAGTGTTTTTGTTTGTGTGAGGGGGGGTGCCTCATACCAGAAGAAAATGTATTGTATGTTATGCATACTAGGGCTGGTCCGGATACCATTTTGTGAAAATCTTCACCCTGCGCGACTAAATGAGGTCTAATATTAGCCACTGGCCAGTGTGTGAGTTAGAGGCTGTGTATAAGTTTAGCACAGATATATTTTCATCGACTGACCACATCAGAGTTTCACTCTCCGTTAAGCGATCTGTGCTATTATTCAGTTCATCTGAATGGATGCGCAGCGCACCTGTTCTTGATGTACTGTAAGCTCTAGTGTGAGACACGCAGAGAGAGAGAGAGAGAGAGAGAGAGAGGGAGCGAGAGAGTCTCACATGTAGCGCGTCAGTTCTGTATGGTATGTAAACTATATTCTTTCCTATCAAAATAACGGAGTTTGTTTGGAATTCTTCAGCTTTTAAGAACTCCTGTAGTGGGGCAGGGCTAATGCGCAAACGGCAATCTCATTGGCTGGCGCTCACCTATTATTGTTCGTTTTGATTTCAGCAAATCAGTTTGAGCGAACGCCGATAACGTGATTAATATTCATGAATCCAATAACTCGTTAATCCTTAGTGCGTTTTATATTGTTCTTAGTAGAATTCATGGTATGATTATTATCTTATCAGTTTTATTAATAGTTTGTTCCCCATTTTTTACAGAAACTCTGAATGACCAAAAAAGCACCACCACCAGCCTAAGTTCAGTTAAAATGACTAATGTGCATTCATACATGGTTACCAAGTTTTAATTCTAATTACTAAAGTTATATAATTAAATACTTGATTATCATAATATATGTATAATGCTTGACTGACTGATGCTAAGAGTGTACTTTTAGATATTTAAAAAGCTGTCCCATTTTCCAAACATTATACATTTTTTTTGTTTACTCGCCAGACTCTATATATGCTGAAGCACACCATAAAATATTTTTTATAAATTCATACAGGGCTAGTTGTACATAAAGCTGTATAACCAGATACACACCCAGGTATCGGTTCAGTACTCGGTATCAGGAAGGTAAAAAGGGTATCGGAAGAACATCTCTATAAAGGAGACATATTATGCCCCTTTTTACAATATGCAATATAAGTCTCTGGTGTCCCCAGAATGTGCAGGGCTCTAGAGTGCGACCAATTTTTTTGCAATTTGGCTGCACCTAACTTTTGTGCTGGTGCACCTTAGAAAAAAAGTTAGGCGCACCAGTGTAACAAGTTAGTCTAGAGCCCTGATGTGTCTGAAGTTTCAGTTCAAAATACCCCACAGATAATTATATAATTTTTAAAATGCCTATTTTGAGTGGAAGTAGAAACACTCAGATTTTCGAGCCTGTTTCTTTAAATCCAAATGAGCTGCTGCTCCCACCCCCTTTCCAGAATAGAGCTGCGCCATTTCAGCTCGTAGCTGCTAAAAACATCTGTTTTGATTCTGATTATCATGTTTATTGCACTGAAATCATGCATTTTAAACCATATTAGTTTAAACTTCTGATATACGGTGCACACATCCGAAGCACATGGACAAAAAGCGGCTGTCACAGCATGCGAGTAAATTAAGTTCTCAATCACACACAAGTTTACGTTAAAACACACGAGTTACAAAAACAGTCCGTTATTTGTGTGAAGGGAAAGAAATTGCATGATTATTTTATATCTGTGTGGCAGCAGCATACAGTAAATAAATCAATAAATTAGGGTTGCACGATATACCGGTACTACGGTAGTATCGCGATACTAAAGCTTAAAAATACCCGCGGTGCCATTGCATTTTTTAAACGGTAGTATCGTCCATACAGTAGTACCGTAAGATATCTTGTATGCACTGCAGGAACACTGTTTAAAATGCTGGCATGCATGTTCAAATGAACAGAAACATTACAAGTTAATTGCCAAATGTCTTTTTTGCTGTGCTCTAGTAGAATGGTCGGTGTATACGCTTTATATTGTAATGTCTGAACGACCTGCCGCTGCTAGGATTTGCGCCTGCTCTTTCTCGAAGAATGACAGACAAAAGACGCTCCGTGTATGCACGTTTAACTCGCTTGTCTCTCTCTTCCGGGTCCTGAACTCCCGCATTAACACTATCATTGCCGGTGCAAAATATGGTCTTGAGTGTTTCCCGACACTTCAGTTCAGTTTGTAATGAGAAGTTGCACTTGCATGTCGTTGTTCATGCTGCAGTTTATCAGAAGAAAGGGTCTAATTCAGACCGTCTGATCTCATTTAAAAAAACAGAAGCTCAAGCATCACTTATTCAACATCATAATATCTTACAAGAAAGTATTCTCACAGTTTTATTCATTTGACTACTTCTAGAACATGTAAAATAGTTTGTTTCTGAGCAAGAGTGCTGTTTTTGTTTTGTTTCTTTGTTCGAATCTGAATCCACGTTGGCTTGGGTGAATCACTGATTCACTAAACCATTCATAAAACAGTCATTTGATTCGCTCTGGAAGGATTCAGCCGTTTTGAAATAATTGTTTGAATGACATAGTGATTCAATAACGAACTGCTGCCACCTGCTGGCCGTTTTTACCAGTTTCTTATCTAAAAGTAGGCATATACATTATTTTCCAACATATTTCTACATTCAGAATTTTGTATTTAAAACTTTAATCTCATAAAAAAATGTATGCAATTATAAAAACAGTCTAAATGTAAAAATGCCACATCTAAATGTCACTTCATGCAGCTTCTGTGTAGTGCTAAGATGAGTTTTGTTTACATAATTTCAGGCAAAACAATAGCCAGTCATTCATTCACATTAATTAAGTATTCAGAGAAATACTATTTTCTGTTTTAATTTATTTATGCATTTTTGATTAATTTGGTAGAATTACATTTTTTAAATTAACAATACTGCATGGTATCGTGATACTACTTGGTATCGTGATACTTCAGCTGGTATAGTATCGTAAGACATTTTTATGGTATCGTGACAACCCTACAATAAATGCATTGCACTCTTGTCTCCTCTGAGGCTGGGACTAAATAGTGTTCTGTGCTCGTCTGTGCAGCCAAAGTCAGAACAGTTAGCATGCCTTGCTCAAACTTTCATGGCATTAGAACTGCTACACCGTTTGTCGCTTGCAAAATCAAAATGACGGCGCAGCTGTTGGAAATGTACAGATTAAGGGGCGGTAATATCATAATGAGATCCCTTTGGAACATCACTAGGAGAGCGAAACCAGACGTGCTCATGTTTTCAGATGCTTGTAGAAAAAGGCTTGTAAAATCTGTTACTGGGGTAATCTTACTGGGGTAACCTTTTTCACGTTTCCTCGGTTGGTAGACGCACCGGGGACCTGATTATAGCACTTAAAACCTGGAAAAGTCAGATTTGCATGATATCTCACCTTTAAGAGCAATACTTTTAATAAGGTAGCACAGTGCTTAATTTGTAAATTGAGAGGTCCCGGAATAAAGTGGGGTAACGGATCCGGCATGTTATTAGAGGAGGGAGAGGACCAATCTTTAGTGATTGAAAGCATGCATCAGTTGATTTTATAGGGTTCGTATGGTCATGAAAAACCTGGAAAAGCTATGAAATTTTAAAACAGCAATTTCCAGGCCTGGAAAAGTTTTGTAAAAGTCATAGAATTGTATTTTACAAATCTCTGTATAATAGAATTATATTTAATCAGATCCTGAATTTGTGCGTATATCGCGTAGTTTTACTCATCCCAGCAGCTTTCAAGATTATAATGAGGGAAATTCCTGCAAACATGTATTGAATATTGCATGTAGGTTAGATGAGTAAATAAATCCCCACAAAATATCAGATTAAATCAGTCATTTTAAAACAGCGTGAGTGATTCAGCTGTACCGCGTCTTCTCTCTTTCACTCTCTCAAAGTGGCTTCACATCGGCGCATCTCATCTGCAACACAAGAGCTACTGCTCTCGGGACAGTTGACAGAAAGAAAACGCATGCATCGCATTCGGTTTTGTGATAGCAGAGGTTCTGTTCACATGTCGCGTCTTTTGAGCGCTTAAGTTCATTATTCGCGCTCATAATAGAAGATTTTTCATGAAATATATGCATGCTAAAGGTCAGCACGTAAGTCTTTCATTGGCGAACCGTCTCTTGCTGGTGCAGATGTTCAGCCAGGCGGACAAGTTGATAACCATTTCGCAGGAGATGCCAGGTGTTCGAGAGAAAAAAAAATCGAATGCCAACCCACCGGACGAATATTCTGGTTCAGCCCTAATGCATACCTGGCCAATAAATGTTGAATGATTAAAAATATATATATTACCTTGGATTCCTCTGGTGGTGGGGGAGGAGGGGGTTCCTCTTTAGGAGGTGGGGGTGGTGGAGTGCTCTTTGGGGGTTCAACTGGAGGCGGTGGAGCAGGAGCATTGCTTCCATTAGATGCATTTTGATTCTCCTTAGCCTTCTCGTTTTTCAGCTTCTGCAAATTTTGACGGTGCTGCTGATACCAATATTCTTGCTGCTCCTGTACACAATAAATACAAATGCTATAAATATTTCTATAATGTTTGACTAATTAATGTAGCAGCATTACACTAATGGATCCTCTGCAGTGAATGGATGCCGTCAGAATGAGAGTCCAAACAGCTGTTAGAATTTTTTTAAATAAAAAAACAAAAACAATAATCCAAACAACTTAAAAGTCCATCAATCGACATATTTTGAAGGGGGGAGCTGCATGCTTTGTAATAGGTGTTTTAACTTGAAACCATCACTCACATTTTTGCCAGAAACAATGAATTAAAGCTCTTAATTAATGGAATTATTTCATAACAAAAACTAAGTTTTTCACATTACAAGACGTTAACTGATGGACAGAAATTGTGTGGATTATTGTAATGTTTATATCAGCTGTTTGGACTCATTCTGGCGGCACCCATTCACTGTGAATCCATTTGTGAGCAAGCGTTGTTTTTTTGTTTTTTATCGGTTTCAAATGTAGTCAGTTAATATAAAAGGTATGCTGTATGCTAATTAGTAAAGTGATGTTTTAGATGGTGTATGACATATCACAGCAGGGAAATACTGTATTATCGTGGTCTAACGTTACACAATCTGAAGATATAATGTGCTGCATAAGAAGTGACTGTTCTATTAATACAACAACATGAGATTAATAATAAGCCATGCCACAGAAGCTTGCCTGCAGAGACATCGACGAAAAGTCGGGCTTTTCATCCGCCATCGGTGCACTGGCTTCGCTAACCTGTGGTGGTGGTGGAGCGGGGGTCTTCACTGCAGGTGAGGAAGATGATGAAGGCTCGGGAGCTGGAGGCTTCACTTCTGGCGGCGGAGGCTGAGGACCTCTCGGAGCTGACGGATCTTGAAAGCTGTTGGGGCCTGTCTGCCAGGACGGAGGCCCGCCGCCGGTGCCGCTGCTGGCGTTGCCGGAGTGATGCAGCACCGACTGCAGCTGCTTCTGATGGAGCTGCTGCAACTGCTGCATTTGCTGTAAATGCTGTTCGTGTAAACTAGAAAAATTTGACGACGCTGGTAGAGACGGAGCGCCATATTCTCCTCCTGCTGCTGCAGCTGCTGGAGGCTGAGCTCCCCTAAACTGATGAGGCCGCGGGCCGAAGTGTGGAGGAGGCTGGTGTCCACCTCCGTAGGCGCCCCAGGAGGGATGCATGCTTGAATCGAGACACTGCGGGCCAGGAGAGGCCTAGCCGCCAGATCGCATAAAGCCAGTTACTCTAAAACTATATAGAATCACAGTTATTAGCACGGGCTCCAACTATCATATGAAAGTATATATATATATATATCTTTACAGATGTGCAAAAAACAAGACGTTTAAATTCATAATTATTGTTTGAATGCTATTTCCTCGACGAGCCTGTGTGACTGCGTGCGTGCCCGACTGCGTCTGAGCGTCACCATGACGCTAATTTTGCGTAATACGTCAGCGCATTTCGTTTACTCTTCCGCATGACAGGCAGCCAGGCGCATTAGCACCACCTGTCGCACTGGTTCGGCGATACGCTTTTCTCAAGGATAATTGTATTCTTCAAATTTGAAGTAATACACTTTAACAATTCATTTTTTTTACATTTGGTTGTCAATGAAAACCATAAGAAGCACAGTTTATCAAGACCCCGAGTAAAGAAAGATGGGCCTATTTGTCATATCTAATAAAGGAAGCAGCCTTCCCCACAAAAACTAAACGTTTTCACAGCATTACCTTACTGCCACCAAAATACAATGTTTTAAAAACCACACCCAAAATTAATAATTAATAAAATTAATTAATAACATGTTTGACATGTTTTGAGAATGCCAACATGACCCCTTACACTAAGAACATATTTCCTAAGATGATTACTATATTAAATATATATTAACGGTAAATGACCAAATATACAGAACAATATAAATTATTTTATCATTTAAATTAATATAAATTACTTTTTAAATAAAGTAACATGGTGTTTGGCCAATCATCAACCATAACCACTGGCTCTCTTCAGTACAATGGTAACCCGACAAACTTACACACAAACCCTTTTAAATTTCAAAATAATACAACATCAAACACTAACAGATCTCCCCCTATAATAATAATGAGCAAATACACATGAAATAATACTTTATTTTAAAATGTTTTACTCTCATTAAAAGGTCAGAAGCAAAGCATGCTGAACTAGAAATCTGCTGTAACTCATTCTCTCAATGTGTGCGTAGATATATTCGCATTTATATGGGAACATATATGTGCAATATATGTACTCAATAAAGGATCAAACTTTATGAATATTAGTCTATTTTACATGTATTTTATCTTCATTTCTAAATACAGTATATTTGTATGTATCAATATACAGCCAAATACATTGTCAATGCATATATTGCTGTAAATTGAAAAATATAAGCACTATAGTTACACATACTGTATATGGTAATGTATAATGTAATAGATCGCATTGTATTTTTTTGCAGCATATTCCATATATTTATGTTAACATAAGAGACTGCAAAAACAAAACCAGTCCAAAGTACTGTTACTTTTGTGAGATGGTGTTGAAATAATGCAATATGTACATTGGAATAAAAATCATGACAGTATCAAAATAATACATTTACAAATATATAATACAAAATTCCATATGTATATGTAACAGCACCAAAATAAGTGAGCAGTATTTTCCATTAAGGAACTGACAGTAAGAGCAATTTACTTCATAAAGAGAATCATAGCCAGGCTATGATACAGAGATGTAAACATGCTGGCACAGCAACCGCATTACATTCTGTTTCTTTTCCACCTGTGTGCCTTATTATCCTCTTGTAAAGGACACTCTGTATACCCAAAGTCCCTTTCAATGTACAATCTGTGGTATACCACAGGAGATAAATCCTGACATTGCAACAGCCTTGAAAAGCACTTTGAAATTAGTCCAGTGCAGGCTTCTTTTCTCAGAATGGAGGCATAGGTTCAAATCCCACTTCTGAGAAGATCCTATAGTGATTAAACAAAAAGTCAAAACTCAAAAGAATGCAAACCAAAAGCAGTGATAAGAAGACTCATCAAAAAAAACCTGAATCAGCTTTGTCTAAGTGGTCTAAGGTGCCAGACACAAGGATTATCATAATTTTCAGCACAGGGAGTTTCTGGACTTTGATGGAGCTGTGGGTTGGTTCAAATGCCAGTCTTGTCAGTTAGCTTTTAGAGTGACTATAGATAAGAATATACATGTATGCAAAGGTATAACTTGCATGCGACACAGTACCACAAGGTACGCTAATAGGACAAATCATCAAATAACTTGCATCAGGTGTCAGGATGGCCAAGTGGTAGAATGTGCCAGACTCAAGGATGTCCAGGCTTTCAGGACATGAGGTTTCTGGTCTCTGAATGGAGAACTGGGGTAAAATCCCACAAGTGACTAGACAAGAAATGAAACCTCAAAGAATGTAAATGCATTAAGTGCTATCATTGTCATTCCATACTGAAGGCTCCACTGATTAGACTCATTAACACGTTAGGCTCCACTGATTAGACTCATTAACACGTTAGGCACCAGAATTGAGGTGTTGCAACCTTCTCAGGTGAGTATTTCAAGTAATCAGACAAAAATTCATAACTTAAAAAAATGTAAATACATTAAGTGCTATCATTTGCATTTTACATATTTGCATTTCCATAAGGCAGGCTTCAGTGTTATGACTGATTAACAAGAAAGCATTAGGTGTCAGAATTGCATTGAGTGCTAAGTTCTTTCAACCTTCTCAGGACATGAGGTTTTTGGTCTCTGAATGGAGGTATGAGTTAAAATCCCTCTTCTGATGGCAAGTTAGTCACTACACTAGTCAAAAAACATGCAGTAAGTGCTATCATTTACATGAAGGTTCCACTGATAGAAGTGATCATTAAATGCAGTCCTCTAAGTGTCAGAAAAACAGTTTTAGAGTGACTAGACGTAAAAACTCAAATATTGTAAATACCTTAAGTGCTATCATTTGCATTCTATATAGTCACATTTCAGACTGCACTGATATCATTAGTGTACCATTGTTCAGAATGGTTGAGTAATTAAAGGCACCAGACTCAAGAGGTTTCATTATTCTTATATCATGAGGTTTCTGGTCTCTGTTCAAATCGCTCTTCTGACAAGACAAGAGAAAGTCAAAATTATGTTTGTAAATTAAGTTCTGTCATGTAAACAAAATAAAAATGTAGTTGCATTATAAACTGCTTTGCAAATTGTAAATTTGCCTACTCTACTTTGACTTTAATTGAGAAAAAGTTCCATACTTCAACTTAATTTCACTGTATTTTTAACGCTTCTGTTAACCACTCAAGCTAATATTTAAAACCAATGCAGTCACTTTGTTATTTGAAGTGGCATACAGTATATGCAGTATAAATTACATTGACAGTCAATTGCTTTTCTCAAGAGGGGAGGGGGGGGGGAATCCAGTGATTCAGTTAAGAGATCAAGTTAATAAATCACCTTCTCTGAGGACGCAATCTGACATTTTTGAATTATCAGCCTAAATATTTAACCACTAAGTTAACTCATTAACCATTACCATAAATGAATCTAAATGTGAATTGTTTTATGACCTTGATCCATACTGATATCGTGACTGTGTATTTGTGTTATGTTTCATGTAACTCAAGCAGTAGAACATAGTGATAGTTCTGCCAAGGTCTGATTCCCAGGGATTGCATGAATTACTAAAACATGCTTTGAATGCAATGCATGTTGCATTGGATAAAAGTTTCTGCCAAATAAATAAATGCAAGTTTCACTCTCGTTATTTGCAGCTGCTTACCTGTAATATTCAACTGCATCTTGAACTGCATTCAACTTGCATGTTTTCTGAATAAAATCCAAGCTATATGGACAGAGACTGCAGTGCTACTATGTAATTGAGAGCTGGTGGTGTTGCCAAGCGACAAGTTGAATGCAGGTTTTGCTAATGGATGCATTAGCATTCAATTATTGTATTCATGCGAAGAATCAAATGAGCTACAAGCAGGCCTATAAGCATGGATGAAGAAAATATAATTTCCCTTTCCTCTACATCTTGTTTTCCATTATCTTCATCCATCCTTCTTTATCGTATTAAAGTTTTTGATCTACTTGGGCCTGCTCTTACATATCCGGCCTATTGTGCACTTTGTAGGTTAATTAGGATCTCTTTCACGTATGTCCTTCAATTCCACACATGCTTTCATTATATCAGCGTGTCTTTAACAAACAGCAAAGTATATACCAGAAGTTCCACACTTAGTTTTGTCCATTAAAATAAGAAATAATGTAATGCAAAATATTATATATGGACAGCTGTATAAACCAATAGAGTAAAACATTCACAAAAATGTTGCAAGATGTGCATATGCTGAATTCTCTTGGCTCATATGTTTATATTTTACACCATGATATTTACACAAATCCTTGTCTTATGTGTAATGCATCTCAGTCTGAAGGTAAGGTAGTCTGAATCTCTAAAAGGCAACTGAGCAAGAAAATGTAATCTGAGCTGTGATAATACTGAGCCTTGGAAAATATCCTTGTGTGACATTCACTCCTACACAACTGCGGTAGTGTGGTTGAGCACATGTTGTTCCCTGCTAAACACACACTTGAAAACATACACACACATACATAAACACACTCAAGCACTCACAGATGCAGGCAAAGGTCTCTGTGTTTAGTCTAAGAACGCTCCATGCTTTTGCTCAGTAACTCTAGCATGGATATAATATGGAACATATAAACCCAAGCACGTCTACATGCTAATTATGGTTCAAAGAAACATGTTTGTCAGATTCAGTTAGTCATAACACTGCATGACATGAGTCATAACCTATCATGGCACTATTGCTAGGCTCTAACTAGAATAAAAAAAAATGTCAGAAATGAATGGCAAAAGATCCAGTTATGTTCTACTATATAGCCTAATAATACATATGAAGAGTTAATTTGCAAAAAACGATAACTCTATAAACCGATAACCGATAATATATATATATTTTTAGAAATCATGGTTTTTATTGAGCATTCCAAGAAATGTCAATCAAACTGCAGTTGGGTTGTTTTGATTAAGTAATAATAACTAAACAAATACAGGCAATTTACAAAATTAAAGTTCATTGAAAGTATGTTTTTTTTTTACATATTAAAAGTTTGTTTTATAGCAAAAGCAGATAACTCCAACGGTCGTTTTTCGGCAAAAGCAGATAACTCCACATTTCATATTTTAGAGTAAAAAAAACGTCTCTGGTTATTTGCGTAACCCTTGTTCTCTGATTAAGGAACGAGACGCTGCATAAGCTAAGAGGCTATGTGTGTGCCGATTGTCTGAAGCCCTATAGAATCACGCCAATTCATTGGCTGATGGCGCTGATGTCATCGACGTTCTTAAGTTGCCTTCTTATACTGGCAAACGCACCATCTGCTCCTCAGATTTCTCTGCCGAAAAGGCCCCTGTCGGCAGTGTGGGGAGCTTGGCAGCAAATGCAGCATCTCGTTCACTATTCAGAGAACAAGGTTTACGCGAGTAACCCGAGACTCTTTCATAAGTTCACTCAATGCTGCGAAAGCTAAGATGCTTTGGGAACGATATACCAAACACGCCAAGCTAAAAATAATGCCCGATTACTAACCAGACAGCATACAACCATACTTGGCTGGTTCAAGCAGATAAAACCTGGGAACCCGGAGCCGTGTCAAGATCCAAGTTATAGAACCTGATAAAAGTGTGCGGAAAGGACCATCCTGCCGCTACACAAATATCCTCTAGGGGGACCCCTCTAAAAAGAGCTTGAGAGGAAGCCATACTCCTAGTAGAATGCGCCCGAAAGCTGAGAAGTGAAGAAAGACCACGCACCTCATAAGCCAGCGAAATAGCATCCCTCAACCATTGAGAAATTCTGTGCTTCGATGTGGCAAGCCCCCAGTGGCCAGCACCGAAACATACCAACAACTGGGAAGATTTTCTCCAATGGCTGGAGTGGTCCACGTAGATCTTCAAAGCTCGGACAGGACAGAGCACGTGAAGCCTTTCGTCCTCGCCTGAAGCAAAGGGAGGAGGATGGAAAGAGTGAAGTGTGACCACCTGAGAGCGAAGCGATTCGGCTAAAACCTTGGGAACATAGCAGGCCTAGGCCGTAAGGTCACCTTGACAAGACCCGGGGCGAAATCCATACACATCTCACTGACAGAGAGAGCTTGCAATTCCCCAACTCTTTTCAAAGTTGTTAGCGCCAACAAAAGAGTAACCTTGAAAGTCAGAATCCGTTCTGGAGCTAACTCTAAGGGCTCAAATGGGGCTACCATTACACCTTCAAGAACGGCTGATAAGTCCCATGAAGGAACTCCCAAGAAGGAATTACTGGTCTCAGACGCCGGACACACCACGCATAAATGCAGAGACTGTCCGATGTCTCCCCAGGGGAATCTCATCCCTCTCTCTCCGCAACATAAACCCTTAAGGTGGTAGCAGCTGCCCCTGCCCCTGTCGCAAGTTACTCTTGCAGGAACTCATGCACTGGACCAATAGGGCAGCTGACTGGGTCCACTGCATGGGCTAAACACCAAGACTGAAAGACCTTCCATTTGGAAGAGTACAGCTTCCTAGTGGAGGGGGCTCTGGAACTAGCGATAGTCTCCTGAACCTCAGCAGGAAGACTAGAAGTCAAAACACCCTGTAGTGGGCCAGAATGAGCCAATCGTCCAGGTAGTTGAGTACACGAATGCCCTGAATCCTCAAAGGGGCAAGAGCAGCATCCATGCACTTTGCGAACGTCCTCGGTGCCAAAGCCAGGCCAAAGGGAAGAACCTTGTATTGGTAAGCCTTCCCTCCAAAAGCGAACCGAATAAACTTCCTGTGCCGCCTAATGACCTGAATATGAAAATAGGCATCTTTCAGGTCGACAGTGACAAACCAGTCTCCCACTCGAATCTGAGACATAATAGTCTTCAACGTCAACATCTTGAACTTCTCTTTGTAAAGGGAGAGGTTCAGACGACGCAGGTCCAGAATAGGTCGTAGACCACCGTCACTCTTTGGCACAAGAAAATAGTGACTGAAAACGCCTCGTTGCAGGTCCGTTGCAGGTCCTCAATAGCCTTTTTTCTTGCTCTAATGCCCCCTTGAGGAGGAGGGAGGACAGTTCCTGCTATAGCACAGAAGCCTTTGAGGCACTGCTTACTACTGTCTGGTGAACCCCGTCGAAGCGGGGGGGGGGATTGCGGCCAAACTGAAGTGTGTAGCCAGACCGAACTGTGCGGAGAACCCAAGGCAATACCCCTGGTAGACGCTCCCATTCGTGAAATAAATGCAATAAAGGAAGCAGAGTATTGTAGTCTGGAAGACATACCTGTGTTGGGGTGTCGAGAAGGTCTGGAGGGGGCGACGTTGTCCACCATGAAGGAAAGCCTTTGGAGTGCTCGTTCAGGATGAGGGAATCCACGAGGACCGATGTACTGGACTGAAAAGTGGCCGGTACGGGGCCTGTAGGCTGTGTCTCCTATCACGTGAGCTGGTAGGCTTGGAGGATGGCCATAGTGTGGAGGGCCATGCCTGCCTGACCAGCTACAATGTATGACTTCCTGATAAGGGTGGAAGTGGTCCTACATGGTTTGGTTGGAAGGAGGGGGCGGGACTTCCAAGAGGGTGCCAAAGATGGCGAGAGGTGATAGGCTAGCGTGTTCTCGACCACTGAAATGGCGGTATAGCCCTGCTCCACAGAACCCACTAGGTTGGTGAAGTTAGCGGCTGACGCTTTAGTAAGGCGGGAGGAGAAAGGCTTTTTCCAGGATCTGGAGATCTCGTGATGCAGATCGCTGAAAAACGGTAGCTTCCTCTGTTCAGGCCTTGAATTTTGGCCGCTAAGGAACCGCTCGTCGAGTTTAGAAGACTGAGATTCGCTGGGCTTGTAGGGCCAATCAATGGAGAGCTTTTCAGTGGCGTGCAAAAGCATGTCCATGAGCTCTGAGTAGGTCGCAGAAGGCTGCGCTTCCTGGCCGCTAGGCAGGAGAGCATAGGCTAAAGCAGGCCCAGAATCCTCAGAGTCGGACGCTGCTGTGAATAGCACATAATCTAGCCCGAAGGAAACGGCGTTGCGTGCCTCCGGGCTAGGACATAAATACTCATGCATGAATTCAACCAGAGAATCAGGCGAGAGAGGGACAGAAAGGGCGAGGCCTGTCTGTTTGCTCTCCATCGCCTCGAGCTGCACATCTGAGCCCCAGGTCGCGAATTCATGGAAGGCCTCAGCGGCCTCCGGAGCGCGATGGGGAAAAACGGATGACTCCCTCTCTAAAACCGCGAGCCTAATGCAGAGGCTTTTGAGATGGAAGTTTTCACAGAATTAGCATTTCGAGATGTCGTAAACCGCCTCGCACGCATGCGAAAAACCCATACATTTAACACACTTACTGTGCGGGTCGTCGCTCGCCATGGAGTGAGAACACGGCGGCTGACAGCGAAGATACTCCATGGCACTTCACCGCGAGGAGAACAGAGTTCCACTACTGCAGTCGCCAAAGTGCAAACTAAGAAAGCCCAAGAGAAAACGTTTGAAATCAGGCAAGAAAAATCACAACAGAAGGGCTAATATGGCTGCTTCGCGAAGGCAGAGAAATTTGAGGAGCAGATGACGCGTTCACCAGTATAAGGAGGCGATGTAAGAACGTTGATGAAGGTATCCGCGCCATCAGCCAATGAATTGGCGTGATTCTATAGGGCTTCAGACAATCAGCACACCCAACGGACGTTCCCAAAGCGTCTTAGCTTACGCAGCGTTGAGTGAACCTATGAAAGAGAACACTCGATTAATCTTTGTAATCTCCTCAGAAGACAATGTAGATTACACACGCAATACACAGAACTTTTCCCGCACCATTGTAAGGCGCTGCTTTTTCAAGGTTCAATGAAAACGTTTCAGCTTTTATTTTCATTTTTCGCCCTGAAGAAGATATCACAGGTTCATCAAGTTCGTCAAAATTATCCATCCTTGATCACTTTTAGTCAGCTTTGACGAAACTCCTCTCGGCTATGGAGGGTAGTCCGGACTGCTGAGCGAATCATTGGTACAACCCTCCCCACTCTCCAAGAACTGTACTTATCCAGAGTGAGCAAAAGGGCTGGCAAAATCACGCTGGACCCCTCACATTCAGCACAATCCCTCTTTGAACTGTTGCCGTCTGGTCGACGCTACAGAGCTCTGAGCACCAGAACGACCAGACACAGAAACAGTTTCTTCCCTCAGGCAATCCATTTCATAAACACTTGACAATAATTATGGTACACACACTATTTATACACTTATTTATCTAACACACACTTAGTCTACACTTCAATTGCACATAATATACCTGTACATACAGAACTGTCCATTGTTATATACCTGTATATACAATTGTCAAATTGTATATTGTTATTCCTTATTTACTTGTTCTTTTTAATTCTAATTTTTATCATCTGTGTTTTTTTGTTCTGTCACTGTCATTCTGTTACACTGTGGTTGGTTCTGTCACGAAAACAAATTCTTCGTATGTATAAAAATACCTGGCAATAAAGCTGATTCTGATTCTGAGCTAGCATGTCTTTTCAAATTGAAAGTAGCCTTGTCACCTGATCTAAATACAGCGCGCTGATTCGCTAAAATGGACTTATAGGCTTCTGTTCAAAAACAACAGTCAAGAGCACTTTATCGGCTTCTGCAGTAAAATGTGAACTTGCGATGCTATGAAAGTGGACAATACAGATTTTTTTTTTATAAAATGTGTTTAGGGTTCAGATCGTGCTATATGTGGAGAATAATGTGTGGGGAATTATATATGCTTTTTTGGGGAAAATATTTTTACAAATGTTTTTGAAAGTGGCGTTTATCGTTTTTTGCCAATAAACTCTTCATATGCCTATATAGGCACATCGTTTTTTTTTGCACAAGAATATCTCTCTTAATCCTGCTGAGAAAAAAACAAAGTTAACGACTTAATTATGGTTTAAGATGTTATAAATACTAATTGCACACTGAGCACTTCGGGTGCGTTTTTCCCTATTCCATTCATCCTTTCTTATCCAAATGCATGCTACAGATGCGAAAACGCAGAAAATCGAACCTGATCCGATTTTCTTTTTTTAACAGACGAACGTTTCGGAGGCAGTGTGCAAACGTGATTGACAACGTGAGGTCGCATTTATTTTTAACGTGCGAAAATATCGGACTCGGTGTGCAACGACCTTCAGACTTTAATAGAGCATGTGTTTATATATCATGTAAGGTTTTTATTTTATTTTTATTTATGTTTTCCTGATGGAGCATGTGTTTATATATTATGTATGCTATATATATATATTTTTTTTTTCCTGATGGAGCATGTGTTTATATATTATGTAGGCTATGAATTTATTTTCCTGAAAATGCGTGGAAACAGATGAGGCGTGGTAATTCCACATCCATGAAACGCTTGCGCTCTGACGCAATTGCCCTTTTTAGGAGACATTCTGATTACTATACTAGGCCAGTGAATGCCTGTTGCTGCACTGATTGAAAAGTGCATGGGTGGAACTGGAATATCAGCATCTGAACCAGGATAAATCCATGGCAAAATGCCATTTCATTTGGAGATAGGATTTGGAATGAACGCAAATGAACGAAACTGCATCTCTGGAGGCGATTTCTCCAGCTCTGTCAGGTGAGTAATTATGATTTAGGTCAATGAATTCGCATGATTTAACGATATATCTAACCATTTGTACGCAGAAATGCAATATTTACCATATTTTGTCATTTAATTTACCGCATGTTTCTTTTTTCCTCTCCTCTTTTCAGTCAGGTCGAGATGCAGATTCCCAAAAGCCCTTTTATCGCCACTGTCAATGCAGTCACATCGAGACAAGAGCTGCGCTGGATAATCGAGCCAGTGGTGCCCAGTGAGAGTCTGAACCAGACCAGTGAACCTACAGCAGCTCAGAGAGAACGCTTCAAAAGGAATATACAGGTAAAATACAACATATTATAACATATTATTATTTCTGTATAGACTTATGCATAAAATAAACTCATAAAATACCAAAAAAGGTCAAATGTAAATGTTTTGGTTAATAAATATTGTCAATAATAAATAATAAATTATTACAATAAAGCTGAAAACAAAATAAAACTATCTTCATTTGATAGTTTGCCCGAAGGAGTGTTATACAGCTATAACTATAATGATATTGATATATTGAGTTCACACACAAAAAATATATTCTCATTTAAGATGTTTAAACCAGAATGCAATACATATGTGTGTGTTTAACTTGCAATGAGATACAGTGACAACTCTCTCTCTCTCTCTCTCTCTCTCTCTCTCTCTCTCTCTCTCTCTCTCTCTCTCTCTCTCTCTCTCTCTCTCTAACTGCATTTATCTTTAAAAAGAAACAGATCAATAAAGTTTACAAAAATGGTGGACTGTAAAAAAAAAAAATTCTGTAGTTTTTACAAATTAATTTTGCCAGCTGTGGTAACTGTAAACACTGTAAACACATTTACAGAACAAAATTGTAAAATGTACAGTATAAAACTAATTTACAAACAAGGAAATTTGAATGTAAACCACTAAATTCAACAACACACACTTCTATTAAAATCTGTTTAGTACCTTTAGCATACTGACAACCACCATAATAATGCAGGTGGTAAAAGAGAAAGCCACATGAAGAATCAAAGCTCATCACAAGTAGCTTTGCCACAAGCAGAAGTATATACTAATACATAGAAGGTGCACAGAGACATTCATACAAACACAAAACACCATCATGGTAATACACATGATACTTAAATAATGCAATAAACTTTCATTAAACAACAGAATATGTAACATAAAGCCCAAATGTACATAACTGGTAACAAAAACTATTAAAAACATGATTATTTTAAACAAAATACTTTAAAACGTGGAGTGTCACACAGGGAATTCTGGGAATATCAGTTTACAGTTTTTGACTGTAAATTATACATTGATTTGTTATTTTTTTACATCTAAAAACTGTACAATTAAGATCATTTTACTGTAAATTACATGAAATGTCTGGTTAGATCTTTTACAGTTTTTCCCTGTAAATAGTACGGGAACCTATTAATAACAGGGTTTTTTTCAGTAGCGTTTTAATTTTTTTTTACATGACACTTGTTTTTTGCAGTGTGCTATATAGCACTCATGGTTCTTGGCTCGTAATCATTGGGGAACCACTTTTGGAGAAAGAGCAACAGGAGAAAGAGCAGCTAAAAATGTATCTATCTGCACACTGGCACAGGACAAACCTCATTCCTTGCACACTTTTATGTCAGGAGAGCCCTTGCCATCCACAATTTCCATCATAATAAAACAAGAACCTCTGGATGATGTAAGGGGCTCTTTTGGCTACACAGCACCTTTGTCAAATGTAGAACCAACAGGGGTTCTTTGGCTCGTAAAGAACCTTTAAAGGAGCTTAACATGTTCTTTGTACAGCAGTGGTGCTATATAGCACCTTAATCACACCAAAAAAACGCTGAAGAACCATTCAGGAGCTTAACAGGTTCTGTATATGGTAGCGGTGCCAAAGAACCGGTGAAGAACTGCTGAAGAACCATTCAGGAGCTTAACAGGTGCTGTATATGGTAGCGGTGCCAAAGAACCACTGAAGAACCATTCAGGAGCTTAACAGGTGCTGTATATGGTAGCGGTGCCAAAGAACCGGTGAAGAACTGCTGAAGAACCATTCAGGAGCTTAACAGGTGCTGTGTATGGTAGCGGTGCCAAAGAACCACTGAAGAACCGCTGAAGAACCATTCAGGAGCTTAACAGGTGCTGTATATGGTAGCGGTGCCAAAGAACCGGTGAAGAACTGCTGAAGAACCACTGAACGCTATACAGCACCAAAAGTTGTTCCCCTATGATTATGAGCCAAATAACCACTTTTAGTGCTATATAGCACCATTTTTTTAGAGTGAAGGACAAAAATATATTACTACAATTTTTTTTAATAATACTGTTATATTGATTCATTATTAGCTCACACCAGATGAAGAGGAGAAGATAAGACGGAGAAGAGAGCGCAACAAATTGGCTGCTGCCAAATGCCGCAACCGCAGACGAGAACTTATTGACCTTCTTCAGGAGGTGAATAATAGGGCTGCACTGCCATTTTTTATTTTCATATTGCAATGTGTTCAGGGTGGTGCACCTTTGTGATACATCTTGTTAGTCCAGTTTTAACTTGAGACTTCTGTAATTATACATAAGATAAATTAATTATCCAAGTATTAAGAACACATAAATGAATGTTTCCATAGTTTCAGTTGGAAGATCGAAACAAGAATTCCACTGGACAGTCACACTTTCAAAAACAAAGGTTGTTTTTTGGCATCAGTGATTCCAGGAATAACCTTCAAAGGAATAACTCTTCCAAAAATGAAAATGAATATTTACTCACCCTCAGGTGAGTGTATATGAGATGAGTTTGTTTCTTCTTCAGAACAGATTTGGAGAAATGTAGCATTACATCACTTGCTCACTGATTGATCCTCTGCAGTGAATGGCTGCTGTCAGAATGAGAGTCCAAACAGCTGATAAAATATCACAGTAATCCACAAATAATTCACATGAATCCAGTCCATCAATTAACATCATGTGAAGTGAAAAACTGTATGTTAGCAAGAAACAAATCCGTCATTAAGACATGTTTAACTTCAAACTTTTGCTTTCAGCTGTCCATAATATTGCTTTCTTCAGTGAAAAAGTCGTCTCGTCTGAATCAGGAGAGAAACATGCACAGATCAAGTACCATTTACAAGCAAAAATAATCCAAAACTGTACTAAAATTAGTGAATTTGATTTGAGAGGACAGGGGATAAATTCTTCAAGGGAGAGAAAGCAATATTATGGATTATAGACTGGCCAGAAACTACGGTTTAAAGTTACAATGCTTTAATGATGGATTTGTTTCTTACAAACAAGCACCTTTTTGCTTCAGATGTTAACCGATGGACTGGACTTGTGTGGATTTATCAGCTGTTCGGACTCTTATTCTGACGGCACCCATTCACTGCAGAGTATCCAATGGTGAGCAAGTGATGCTACATTTCCCCAAATCTGTTCTGATGAAGAAACAAACTCATCTACATCTTGGATGGCCTGAGAGTGAGCAAAATGTTGAATGAACTATTCCTTTAACATTCATGGAAACATTCCAATGCACAAAAAGTTTATTTAGTGGAAAATATTCTTAATATTATTAAAATGTTCTTTAGACTGTTCACATAAAGGTTCTTTAGGGAACCTAAAATAGATCTTCTATGTTATTGCTATGACAACTTCCTTTTGCTCCCTTTATTTTTAAGAATGCAGTACACTCTGCTTTGGGGAATCTGTTACGTAATTACCAGCAGCACATGCTAATGGGATCCAGCTGTGTATTTGTTTTCAGGAGACTGAGCGTCTGCACATGGAGCAGGTCTTGCTGCAGAGGCAGGTGAACTGCCTGCAACAGGAGAAAGAGCAGCTGAAAATACTTCTGGCATCCCATGGATCCATCTGCACACTGGCACAGGACAAACCACATTCCTTGGACACTTTTATGTCAGAAGAGCCTCTGCCATCCAAAATTCCCATCACAATAAAACAGGAACCTCTGGATGACGTAAGAGGCTCTGGACATTTGGCACTCCAACAGACAGAGAACGACCCTGAATTACACAAACTTCAATGAAGACGATGACGCACCAGCGCTTTTTATTTAGTCTTTATAAATACCTCATTACTGCTACTAAACAGACATTCTGTGTTCAACATCCAACTTTTCCTGTGGTAAGAAACCCATTGCAAACGAGAGTGAATTCAATTCTGGTGCTCTGTTATAATGATTTTGTACCTGTTCCTATGTAGTGACCGTGTCTATTATAACTGTATTTGAAATAGTAATGATATTTTTTAACAATAGCTGTAAATGAGTTGTATTTTTAATTGTGGTACGTCTAATTCTAAATGCACTGACCTTATATGTTTAACGAATACATAAAAAGGGCTTGACAATAAGAAAAGAACAGCCTGAATATATTGAACATTATTGTGAATGGTTAAATTAGTTAAATAAGTTACCAAGGTAATGTTATCTAGATGGCTTTAAAGTTAGTCATTTGTAATAATTTAGAATCGTTTGAAAATGATCAACCAAATCAATATTGTTTATCACCACATCATAATATTTTCTAGCTAAAGTGTGTTTATGAATTTATAACTGTCATTATAGCTTTAATAAAACATTTAATGTTCTGTAAGGAATTAAAATGTTTAAATTATTTTACAATTAAGTAAACTAAAACAATTTATTACATTTATCACAGACACAACTGCTGATAATAGTTTCAGACTACATGTAACTTCATAATAGTACAAAAGCATTCTTGCTCAATATATTCTGCCTAAGAAAATATTACAATGTATTTTGCACAAAAATATGAATGCAATTTACTTTTTTTCATTGATATTTGAGGACAAGTAAAAAGATTAACTTCTCCAGAATTAAAATTTAGTTATTATTACCATCATGTCCTTCCAAACCTACTTTCTTCTGGAGGAACCCAGTAAAAATATTCTGTCCATACAATGGACCCATTGTTGTAGTTGTATACTTAAATACTTAGACATGCATACAATAATAAATAAATACAAAGCAATTAATTTAGATAAATAAATACACTGAACCCCCCCCCCCCCAATATCTCCTCTTGTGAAGGGTTTAAAAAACATGAATACATGATTATGCAGTTTCCATTTGTGGGTGAACTATCCCTTTAAGCAGTAAGCTTAGAGTTACAACAAGATACAACATGCCACATAGCATGCAATAAAAGGAGGATATTTTGACATCAGCATAGGAGTGGCAATGCTCAGACATGCACAAAGAGCCCCCCTTCCCCATCCCGTTACAAAAGGAGGAGGATTTCCACTCCACTGTGGGCATGAGTTCCTGTTTGGGATTTGGGAATCTGACTTTCAATTCACAGAGGCCTTTGCATTTGCTATTTAAAGGTCACAGGATATTGTGAAAAATCCCCAAACTTTTAATAGCTTTCTTCAGGTGTGAAATAGGAAGAATGGTGTTAGGTGTCCGGCGTTCACACAGAGAAGGAAGCTTGACTCGCATTTCCTTTTAAAAACATATACAGTATGTTGCTCAATCAGTAAGATGGTTATCTACCATTATATATAGTATGTCACTTGGTAAGAAGGAACAAGATAACTTCAGTATTAAATGTGTCGTGTAAACATGTCTTGTAAACGCTATTGCATTTTTCATTGTTATATTGATTATCTTTAGATTTTTTAATTATTAATTTAAATTTAGAAGCAATGTAACAGAAATAAGAAGAAAACAAGCCTTGACTGAAACTTGGGCAAACTACCACACTTTTAGAAACTTTAATGTCCATGAAACATTAGATTTAGAAAAAAAAGGTTCCGCATTCTGGAAAAAAAGGTTCTTTAGATGGTTAAAAAGTTCTAGAAAAGTTTTATTTTAAGAACTGTTCCCTGGATGGTTCTCTAGGAAACATCAAATGGTTCTGTGGCACTCCTGTGAAAACTTCCTATTTGGAACTTGTCTATTTTTTTAAGTGTGTACTCTGCAAGGGCACCTGCGTGACCTTGTGGGAACCAACGTAATACTTCCATTAAAACACCTTAAAAGTAAATACAAAAATTACTAAGAATAATGGGTATAAGTTCTGAGAAAAGTCTAATGATTGAAGAGTATTTCCTTCAAAACTAAAATTCAATTTCAAATCTATTAAAGACCAAAAACCAAAGGAAAGTTTACAAAAACCACAGCCTAGCAAAACCACGCAGTTTACAGACAGACAAGGCACTCATGTGTTCACACATACAGGCGTGGCTCCGAATTCCACTTCCTTTTCACCTGCATCATTATGTTTAAATAACACATCACCAGGAACCTAGGAGACTTTAGTAGTGGTTGTTGTCACTTGATGTAACAGAGCACAGAGACGGATCTACTTCAGTATTATGGCAGATAAAGGATCTTTTCTGACCTCAATCATCATTTTCTACTTGTCCATCGGAGCCGCGATATTTCAGATCCTCGAGGAGCCGCATTTAAAAGCAGCTCTGGACGATTATAAAAAACACACTGAGCATTTATTACAGAAGTATCCCTGCTTAGAAAAGGATGATTTGGACCTGATAATTGAGGTAGGCTTTATAATTTAATTCATCAAGTTTGGAGATTTTTAGGTAATTAAAAATGTACAGAACCTCTTGAATTTTTTTTTCAAGTGTTTAGCCTAAGTATCGGTTATTGAATACATTTATGGTGCTCCTCACACACAATCGACTGCTAAGAAGTTTTCGTCGGAATTTAATGTAAGTTAAGAGCATTTTAAACAATTGTACATAGTTTGTAACAGTTTCACGCATTTGAGCATGATCAAAACAAAGCGAAACTTTTCCCTAAACGCGTCAAATATCTGGAGGTGACGGGAGTTGGCGAGCCTAAAAAAGACAGAGGCGCGATTGTTCCAAGTTTGTGGACTTTTCCCCCGTGGGCAATAAAAGTGGCAAAGTCATTCTTAGGAATGTGATTTTGCCATTGGACTCGTTCAAACGCGACTGTACCGCGAGACAACGCGCACACGTGCTTTATGCATGGAATATGAAAACAAAGAAAGCGTCTGTTTCGCTTTGGTAGGTTACTATTTTAAAAATTGGTTAACTTCAAAATTTCTAGATCCAATCTTAGCACTGTTTCCCCCCAGTTTACTTTACTACCACACACACAAAAGTTTTTACCACAAAACATGCATTTAAACTATCTCATTCTGATTCATTTGACCCTATTTAATCCAGTTGATTTTAATGATTAATCAACAAACGAGTAGGCTACTTTTACACATTTAACTGGTTCATCATCTAAATGTAAATATGTTTTAAGTTTGAAATGTGATGAGTATGAAATATTATATCATATTGTTACCACAGATGTTTACTATATACACACAAAGGTGTGTGAGCATTTGTCACCAGAGAGCATGATATTGCAAATACCTGTAACTCATCTATATGAACATATCAACTATAGTATTAATTCAGTCATTCTTGAAGAACATTTTATGAACTACACCAGTAAATATGCGGGATATAGTTAATTAGGGCCTGTAGGCTACTTGTTTCATTTCCAGTATTGATATTGACCGTAGCTATGCCATGAATGGTGTCACAGCCTTTAAAAAAATAACACTTGGAATAGATAGAGGAAATCTTTTTTAATTTTCAGTTTGTTTTGGTATTCTGTGTTTTCTTTGACACTATGGTATACTAACATGACAACTCTACTACTGCGACATTCAAAATCGTTTAGGCTGATTTGAAACATTGCATTGTTTCAAACTGAATTAGCTGATTTAGTTTTTTTTTACTATGCAAAAAAAAAATATGTTTTTTTTTCTATTGTTAAACGTGCCAAATTTTACCTCGACTGACATTCATTTAAAAACTGTAAAAGCCCTCATACTTATGTTTACTAAACATGATGTGGCTAAGAAAACCTGTTCCTCGGGTTTTCAAACAACACCATTGTGGTGGTGTGCGCTAAATACTGATATTTACTTGAACAAGCTGAAAGATGTGTTTTGTTTTTTTCAAAGAGATATGAAAAGTACATTTAAAGTAAGTTGTTTCAGTGACATATCAGACTGGACTTGTACGTACGTCAGAAGGAGATCGAAACCGTAGGGCGTCCTATACTCAGTCAATTTGGGTTGGGTGTGTTTGTTTGTATAGTCACTGATTTAGGGTATTTAAATAGCCATTTTGTTGTTTACAGTCACGGAGATGGGCTGACTGCAGCCATGCTGACTCTAACTAGTGTACATGAAGACAAGGGTTTACTTTGCTGATATCTCCACAAACACTATAAACACTCTTCCTCTTTTCCTGTTGTTTTGACTTATGTATGGAAGTCTGTTTCCGCCTCAGAGTAAAAAAATAAAATGGGTAATCGTGAGATGAGATGAAGACACATCATGAAATAATTGCTTATTTTAAAATCTTTCTCAAAGATCCTTTGTTTACATGCATACATTGTTTATGTCTCCTCTTGTTTCATGCTATGTTCAAATATGCTCTTTTAGCATTTGTATTTATTGTTAAATAACATATTTAATAGTTAATATTTTGTTTTATGTTTCAACATCAGATTGTGGCTGCGGCGGCTGGAAGAGGTGTGACTGTAACAGGAGAAAAAAAAATCAACAACTGGAGTTGGGAGAACGCAGTTATTTTTGCTGCCACAGTCATCACTACTATAGGTAGACATATTGTACTGCTTAGAAGTATTTCAAGTTTATATCTCTTCACAATAACCCCCCCAGCTGACATATAATCATATAGTTGACCTTCAATGTTGAAATATACATTTGCAAAATCGAAACATTAATCTCCTTTTTAGACCCGTTTACTTGAAATTCCGAGAAAAAAAAAATCACAATTGCAATGGGTTTATATCTCACAATTTGGACTTTTCAGAATTGAGACTTTATATCTTGCATGTTATTTTGAGCTATGTCTCACAATTCAGAGATTGTATCTCATAAAAACTTCTTTTTTTTTTGCAATTCTGAGAAAAAAGTAAGATTTTTGTATTAAAAATTATAAAAAATTGGTTACCTTTATTGATTGATTGTGGATAAAAAAATGCTTTCATACCTAATGATCTGATTTTAGACGGAATAAAAATATTTCACCAATTGATTGATTATCATTGATTATACTCAATGATTTCAGGTTATGGCAATGTTGCGCCGAAGACAACTGGAGGTCGTTTATTCTGTATTCTGTATGGGCTCTGTGGCATTCCTCTTTGCCTCACCTGGATAAGTGAATTGGGTACATTTTTTGGTGGCAGGGCAAAGCGCCTGAGTCAGGTGCTCCTCCACAGAAGCTTCACTGTGGTAAGAACATCATTAACAAAGCCTTCACTTTTTACAGAGACAAACAATAATATTAACACCCCTATTCATGTTTTCTCTTTCACTACAGAAAAAAGTACAGTTCACCTGCACAGTTGTTTTCCTTTTATGGGGTTTCCTGGGTCACCTGATCTTCCCAGCCTTTGTGTTCAGTCACATTGAGGCTGGACTTACTTAGAAGGCCTGTACTTCTCTTTCACCACATTGACGACTGTTGGTTTTGGTGACTATGTAGCAGGTAACTGAACAATTGCAAATAGATTTTAACATTTGTGCTGAGGAAAATGTGAGTAAGGGAGTGCAGGGCTTATACTAAACTGTGGTCCGGGAAACGCAAAGAGATTGCAAAAAAAAGTGCTTTGTGGTCTGAGGAAAATTTGACAAATAAAAAAAACATACTAAATGTATTTCTATACATTTAACAGCAAGACTTAACTAATATTATGACACCTTTTTTCTATAAAGCTGGATAGGAGCAATATTTAAAAATTATTTGGATTACTATTAATTTATTGTTATTCTCTTTATGATTAGTGTTATATTTCATTACCTTAAATTATATGCATGTCTGTACTTTCTGCACTAGAAGCTCCCGTCACCAAGACGAATTACTTGTGTCTGTAAACGCTCTTGGCAATAAACTCTTCCTGAATCTGTTTCTAATGAAAAGTGATATGAAAATACATTTCAATTATTTTGAAAATGTTTCTTGAATAGTTTGAACGTAATAAGTAAATAAAGTAAAAGCAATATCATTTTAAAACAAAAAAAAGTATTTTCCAGATAATATTTCAATAAATCATGGTTTCAGTACAAAGTCAAATAAAAGCTAATAATTTAATTAGCAAACATGCTGTCTTTATTTATAATAGTATGCTTACTATAGATGGTTTCATCGGGCGCACGCGCCCGGACCGAATTTAACTTCCGGTCTGTGTTTGTATATCGGGCTGGTTAGTGGCACCCGGCTACATACACAGTTAAAGTGATTAGTAATGAAGTTGGGCTCAGGTTGTTGTGCTGTGGGATGTGTTTCACATACATACATTTATTTGTGGCGACCCACCACAATCAACACTTTTCCAAAAGGCTTTGTTGAATAAACATGAGCACGTAATGCACGTTTAAAATTGTTTTTATATCACTGTATTTCTGAAGGAACACTCTCTTAAGAAAATATTTGATGTCATTTTCATGTCATCTTGCATGTTCCATGTCTGATAAAGAAGCGTTTGTAAGCTCAGTTTACAGCCGTTACCGGGCGCAAACCTCTAACGTTAACATTATTTCTCCCGCTTTTAAGCATCTCCTGCTGGCAGAGAGTGAATTTGCATTTTTAAATAAGTCCGTCCAAGTAGTTATCGCTGCATCTCAGTCCGTCTGATTTAAGAAGCAAACATATTTTACTTGCTATAAAAAATAATTACTCCAGAGCGATTTAGCTGTTATTGATTCTATTTGGATGTCTACCGGAAGTTAAGTTAGGGCCACAAACACGCGCATGCGCAGTAACGTTTGTTTATGTTGTTGCCGTTGAAACAGTCTATAAGAGTCGTTTTAGTATAATTTACATTTTGAATTTGATTTAATTTTAGTTTTTTCATGTTAATGTTACTTAAAGTTTTAGTAATTTTGTGTGGTATTGTCATTTTCATTAGTTTTTGTTGTTTTTAAATATAGTTTATACATTTTTATTTCAGTTTTAGTTATTTTAGTAAATCAAGTTAAAATAAAAAACAACAGCAATGTTGCTTTTGGAAATGTTATTTTGATTTCAGTTAAACAACTGTGTGTGTTTTTTCCAAACACAGTACGACATTCTGTGTACATGAAAATAGCTGAGTGAGTATTCATCAAATTTGGTGGTCTTTGGTATTATATTATATTATACATTATATGGTATTATAAAGTCTAAAAAAGCCTACACCTTGAGCACAGAGGAGAGAAGACATACGTTGAAAATAGAAAATTTAGCTTGTTGCTCTTTTAATCTGAGCTAAGGTGCAAATCTCTCGGCGTGCATCTTTCTGTCCGCTGTACATGTGAACCAAATTATTATGTATCGTTTCCTGTGATTGTGATTCTGTATAAACACATACGACTTAAAAACAGCTTCTGTGCGGTGTAAAAATATCTCTAGATAGGTTAATTTAACTATTGACTTGTCACGTTGAATAAAGAAAATTCACTTTGTTTCTCCATATAGGTGTGAACCCAGATAAAGATTACCCAACTCTCTACAAATTCTTTGTGCAGCTATGGATCTGCCTGGGTCTTGCCTGGTTGTCACTTTTCTTCAGCTGGAATGTGCATATGGTGGTCGAGGCTCATAAAGTCCTGAAGAAAAGAAGACTGAGACGCCACAGGCTGTCCATCGATGATGTACTGGTAAAAAAAGAAATAAAAAAAGCCCCGAAGCCACCACCTCTCTCTGGCGTCATTGACATCTTTGAGTTCATGTCTGAGAAGGTTGAAGACTATACCGATGTTATCCAAGCCATCGGAACAGGTAAGACAAGGAATAAAAAGCAGGAGGAGGAACTGGCACGGTCCAAGAGCTGTAGTGACCTATTGCACGGCCTGGTCATCCCACTCGATCACTCTCCTCGTCTGAAACGCCGCTTCAGTGTCAGCGCGAACATGTGCATGGTCACGTCTGGAGAGTCAATGGATGGCCACAACAACAACCAAGATGAACAGACACTACTGAAAGAGCACCAAGGAGACACTAAAAATAAGAGAAAAGAGAAGCCTGGACGTTGTGCTTGTGACTCCAGAAGATCAGACCCATCAGTCTTTCAGAGCCCTGTTCAAAGCCCTACCCTTACCACCAGCAACGGAGGGTCAAGATTCTCATTGTCCAAAGTATCAGACGACCATTTGTTAGAGAGGAGAAAAAGCATTGGTTGACAAAGTGTCGGATCAGCAAGATCTAAAACCAAAAATGTCCTAAACAATTCAGCACTGCTTTAAAATATGATTTTTCAGACGAGAAGGTCACTATGGCTGAGGTGACACAAGGATGAGCATGTGAAGAACTCTGAAGACATTTCGAGACCAAATAATGTTACTCTGATATGCAGACAGGCGCTTCCTCTACCTAAATCAAGCTGCAAAAGTGTTCATTGGTTTCCGCAGTATTGAAAGAATTCAGGTATCGCACAGGGCTGTGCAGCCAGTCTGTGACCAATATAAGGATGTGAGGGTTGGCAGAGGAAGTGAAACCGATTTCCTTCACAGATGTTGGAAAGATTGAGTGCGTTACTGTGGTTTTAACCATGGGGTTTTCTTTGGATTTGGTATCAAAATGACAGCTAGGAGAAATTCTGGGATATGTTTGGAATGGAACACTAGCGTATAAATGTGCAGTATGAACTGAATAAAGCACTATTTTTAGAGTAGTCTTCTTGGTTACATCTTAAGCTTCTTAAGCTCCAGCAAAGGAGTTGGAATGATAATGACAGTTTTCCAACCGGTTTCCCAAACACTACCCCTTGATTGGTCAGATAACCATATTGTCCTGCCCCAAACTCACGCTATTGGTTGAGCCGATATAGCTGTGTCAGGATGCTGAAACTGAGCAATGTTTTGATTACATCAGTGTTTTACACCATCTTCAATTTAATATTCAGTTGATATTATTGTGTATATGTGTCTATATCCATAGATAGCTGTAATGCAAGGTCATTTAACATATAAAATGACATGCATCACCTTTAAGTTGTACTGAACCTAGAGCATCCCTAGAAAATAGATTGTGAAACAGCATGCATATAAAGCTGTATTGTTGTCACATGACCTCTTGTATCTATAAATCAGTGAGTTATAATTGATGAGATACAAATCATGATCTGAGAAATAAATGATCTGAGATGACCAAACACCTGAGAAGAGATGATGCCAAACCCTCAGAGGAAGCCAACCCTTAGACAGTATACAGAATTAACCAAATTTTGCCATAAGTTAAATATATTAAGTTTCTACAATATATAAATCTATTGTAGAAACTTAATTTCATGTAAAGCTGATTTGAAACAATTGTATTCGTAAAAAGCGCTATACAAATAATCTTGAATTGAAATGGTTATTTTATCCAATTTGGTGCAAAAATTAGCAAATTTTTGCAGTTTGACCAAATTACTATTTAAAAAAATAGTTGTGTTTCCAGTTTATTTCCAGTCAAACTGGAAATGAATGGTTAAGTTGCAGAACTCGCTGCATTGTGGGACTGAGTATCATACACAGTGTTGTTTTGTTGTTCTGAACATTTTGGAAAATGTCGTAGGTTGCAACATGCCAATGAGTAATATTATAGATTGAATTTTGAGCATATCTTCTGTCTTGAATGCTGTAACGGCTCTGTGGCTGTTCTTAGATTCAACTTGCACTTGGGAAGCATTTTAAGCATTGTTCTGCTGAGGAAGCACCTACTCAGGCTTCCAGAAAATTGCCTCCTCTTGAAAGATTTGTGGAGGATGTGTTATGGGATGTAACTTGAGATTACCACCTGAATGATGGATCTAGCTTAAGAATTTTGCTCTTTGTTTGATTATCATTTGTATATATTTTTGTACTAGGTTTTGTTTTCAATGCCCCTTTTGGTAATACAAATATTTTTTTTTTTTACATAATGTCCATCTGCTGTTGCAAACCACAGCCGGTCTGTTGGCAGAAGTGATGAAATTAAACATGACTGAGCATGATGAACAACCAAGTTCTTAAGTTAAGTCCTTCCAGACTGCATTGAGATATTTCTGAAAACACATAAATTCTCCATAATATATGAAAGCATACATTTTAAAGTCATTATCAGTTTTTCCAAGCTACCATATTGACGCTCATAACATTAGTAATGATTGCATAAATGTTTGTAAATTTTGATTTTATTAAATGTAGTGTTCAAACATGAAAAATGAACCCGAATCAGCATTAGCATATGCATAATGCAGCATTTGCTTACACAATATGAAAACAGATGACAAAATCATGAGTTAAATGACTCCAATTTGCATCAGTTACATTTAGTTACTTGTAATTAGATGCATTTAGACAGTCTTCAGCAGCCCTTCTGTTTGTACACTTTGATTTGAAATATTTTTTGCTATATTGCTGGTGTGATATAGTCCCTATATCCCTTCATAAAACAGAATTATGTTTATGGTCTTGCGCTTTGGTCTGGTATTTATTCTGAATGTTTCTCTTGATGCTATAGCTGTTACCATGCAGTGCATATTTGCATTTGCAAGTCAAGTACATCGGCTAAACCTCAAGTCATTTGAATGCTTATGCAACTGCCAAAAATACTGTACAGTTGCAGTTATGCTTTGATGGGAATAAACAATTGGCATAGATGGCAGTAGTTCAATTTTCTATTGTCGTCATAAGGCGTCTTTTTCAATCAGTCTCCTGCCTTCCTATCCTAACACTGCAAAAAAACAGCAGGTCTATTACTGCTATCCTGAGGAACACAGTCTCTCTAAGAAGTCAACAACACCTCCAACATGGAGGATTCCTCTACAAATTAAAATGTGACCACATTTACCTCTAAAGGGATAGTTAACCTAAAAATTTAAATTCTGTCAGTAATTACGCACCCTCATGTCATTCCAAACCTGTAAGACCTTCATTCGGAACACAATATTTTTCTGATTTAATCAAGGCCTATAAAGGTAGTAAGGACATTGTTAAAATAGTCAGTGTTTCGACCATAATTTTACGAAGCTACAAGTATAATTTTTTTTCAAAGAAAACAAAAAACGACTTCATTCAACAATTTCTTCTCTTCCATGTCAATCTTAGACAAGTGTTCACAACAGTACGACACATGCGTGATACTGCTGACGCAGGAGCCTGCGTTCTGGCGTAGAACGTGTATACGCTGCACCTTATTTACAAGGAAGATCTACATAAAACAGTTTTGTCTGTTTGAAGATGTCTGAAGATTTCGACAGGATGACTTTAAATTGTTTGCCAATCTTTACTTATTTGAAACAGACTATACAGATGATGAACTAAGAGAGATGGATGTTCTTTGTCAGAACGACGCAGCACCACCACACGCATGTGTAGGCGGCAGGCGCATCAAAGACTGACACGGAAGAGAATAAACTGTTATTGACAAAACCGTTTTTTAAAAGTAAACTTTATTTTGGTTTTCTTTGAGCACAAAAAGTATGCTCATAGCTTCACAAAATTATGGTTTAACCACTGATGGCACATTTTAACAACGACTATTTTTTAACGATGTCCTTACTATCTTTCTGGGCCTTGAACGTTGTAGTTGCATTGCTGTTTATAGAGGGTCCGAAAGCTCTCTGATTTCATCAAAAATATCTACATTTGTGTTCCGAAGATGAGCAAAGGTCTTGCAGGTTCTGAACGACATGAGGATGAGTAATTCATGACAGAATTTTTTTTTTGGGTGAACTATCACTTTAAGAAGGAATTTCACGGGGGCAAAATGCAGTCATCTCCATAGGAATTGATACAATTGGGAATTTCGGTTGAATGACACATGGCGTTAAAATTTACCCTTGTGTATTTCATATTAGAGTCAAGTTTGTTGAAATTTTAACACAAATTCGCAGCAATGACCAATATAAATGTGCATGTTTCAGAAGTAACTGCTGAGTAAGCGGTGCTTCATGCATTGGTGTGCTAGTGATAACCAACAATGGTCCTAATTTGTCCCAAATTTTTGCAGAAGTTTTGCAAAGATGACCGCAACTTTGCACTCACTACTTTAGGAATAGTTCATTAGTAAAAATCACTCTTCTGTCATCATTTACTCACCCTCATGCCGTTCTAACCTGACTTTCTTTCTTCTATGGAACACAAAACATGAACACTCTTTTCAATATAAATAAAAGGGCTGTCAAACTCCAAAAATGACAAGTTGCCAGTCTTTGAAGCCATACGATAGATGACGTTTCATGAAGAAAGCAAGTAATATAGGCTCAGAGCAACAAGAAGGAGTAAATTAGGACAGAACTTTCAATTTAGTGTGAACAAATTAGTCCTACTAAACCTTCAGGTGACCACAAACCGCATTGCATTGTTTCCCTGCACCCCTAAGAATTGAGGAGATTGTGCCACTGGCAGACCTGCTGTCCCTCTGACTCTTTCATCTGGGTCCAATGCTCCTCTTGTTCCTCTGTGGTGCTGTTGAGGCCCAGCGCGACCCAGCCAACCTGCTCTCTTCTCTTCATGCTGCTCCGCCGACTGTACACCGACACCTGCAGGGTGACCTCGGACAGTTGGAATAGCGCCACCTGGAACACAAATGTCTCTTTGTAGGTTGGGTTGGGCTGGCCACAGCATACGGAGGTCTTACATTTGGACATCTCTTTCCCTTTGGAGTCCAGCATCGTAAGCTTCACGTAAGTGTCTGATGAAAAGGGAAGGGAAACAGTGAGTTAACACCATCTGGTGGTGGTGATGGTGCGCTCACGCACCAAGTCAAACACATGGGCTATGTTCAGAAAGAATAGCATCTTACTACTTATTGTATACCATGCAGTATATACTGTATTCTATATATTTTTTTATAAGTGGAAAAGTTAGCGTTATTCCGTGATAAACATTGCAGTAGTATGCCATATCATCAAATTACCTCTCAATTTTATTATGTGACCTCATTACACATTCATTTTCGGTTAAGGCTAGATGGTATACAGATTTGTCTACTGGGTATGCACACATCAATATAGTGTAATTTTTGTCACACTGTACAACAATAATTACTGTTTTTGCATTATTTTAAGGGGTAGGTTTAGGGTAGGGTAGGTGTAGACATTAATACAACAACCTAATAGGTAGAAAACTTAATTTATAGTTAACTTCCAGCTTTAGCTGTATCTCTTCTAGCCACAACCTTAATGTCCATGCTGTGCACAGTATACTCTATACTGCAGCAATAGTAAAAGTAGCATGATAGTATACTACTCCTAACATAGCCTTGGAGATACTGGGTGAATACTGGCCAAATGAGAGCACACTGACAATCAGCACCCAGGTAACACTGTTTCTGGTGGATTTGCAAAGTATACCTTTATGAATGCATTTTGAGCTAACACTGTGTAATGCCTTGTGCAACACAAGTTTTTTTTTTTTTAGAGTTTGTAACAAGCATTTGTTTTGTTGAAAAATGATCAATGAATTCAAGGCAAAGCTGCTTTTGCAGTGTTTACATGTATAAACATTAAATCACTATGAATTTTTAAAGTGCCCCTATTATGGATTTTTGGAAAATTAGCTTTCATGCAGTGTGTAACACAGCTCTAAGTGAATGAAAACATCCTGCAAAGTTTGAAATCTAAAAGTGCACCGTTTATAAAGTTATTGTCTTTCAATAGAAAGAGTCGACTCGACTCTCGTTCGTTTCTTAAAACGAACTTTAGCTGATTCCTGTGGAGAAGACACTGTGCGCTGCACTGAAGGGAAATCCTTTAGGGTATGTCGAAAAACTCCCAACTCATTTTCTCCTCCAACTTCAAAATTATCCTATATCGCTGCAGAAGCACCGAACCAGTGTTTACAAAGTGAATGTGCAAGGAGGGTCAAACACCCTTTACAAAAAATAAATAAAAATAAAGTAAACAACGATGTGGTTAAGGATGTAATGATTACCGGTTTGATGATAAATCATCAAAGTTTCATATTTTAATTATCATTAAAACCGTGTTCGATTACTGTGATTTGAACAACTCACGATAAATAAATACTGTCCAGCATAAAGCAGTTTTCAGTAAGATCTCACGTGCGCACAGCACTCAGGGTAGATTCGTTTTGAGTGAAAATAGAGCGGAAAAGCGAGAGGTTTTAAAAGAGTGCTAAGGGAATTATACAAATGAATATATGAATGAATTAATTAATATGAATGTACATCTGAAGGTTCAGACTGTCTTCATAAACCATTCGATGGTAGTTTGTTTTAATCTTTGCTCCATGTAATACCTAAAGGGAGAGTTCTTAATCACAATACTTCTTTGTTCACGAAGTTTACGGGAGACAACTGTAATTCAGTTTTCTATCAGCGCCACCTAGTGTCAGAGAGGGGATTTACAGAGACTTATATTTACATTCAACCTGTGTGCAGGTTCTGTCTGGACAAAAATGGACTGAATTTGCATGCCCTGCTGTAGATTTTGACAGGTTGATGAAAATAAACAATTCAGATAAGTTATCTAGAATAATGTATGGAGCAGATAAATTACATATAATAATTTGTTAATCAATTATCATTTTGATTTAACCCTTTTCTTTATTTACAGTCTGAAATGTGAGGTTTACCTTTTTATGAAACTTTTAGGCTACATGAGATATTTGAACATGCTATTAAACTGTTGTCAGTCAAGTTATCATTTCAAATCCGAACATCATTGGTAACGTTATTGTTTTAGTGATTATGCAAACAAAAAGTAATTTTATTTGTTGTTTGTTGATTTTTAAATATAAAACTTGAAGTAATTTATGTGTCTGTACTTTTTGAACATCTCCAGCACATTTTAACAATACCGTGATATAATACTGATAACCGTGATCATTTTGGTCACTATAATCGGGATGAGAAATTTTCATACCGTAACATCCCTAGATGTAGAACGATTTTGAATTTGTAGGACAAAAGTGTTGGGAGTTTTTAGACATACCATGTCTTGAACCTTTGTACACAAACAGAGTACGCATGCACCTCGCAGAGCTAGACAAGACGAGCATTTGTGGTTAAAAAAAGGACACACATATATACATTTATTTAAGAAAATGACAGATGGATAGATAAGTTGCGACTGATAAATTTCTTTGCGACTGAGGAAAGGGAGACATGAACATCTTGGATGACATGGGTGAGTAAATTGGAATTTTTTATTCTGAAAGTGGAGTAATTATTTTAAAAACGGTTGCTTCATGTACTCTGTAATGTAGCATGCAAGAAACGTATTTTCTCCACGCAGTTGTAGGTCTCCGTCTAACCGGCTAACAGCAATATCTGTTCGCTTGCAATTGTCTAGAAATGTGTCGATGAGTAGCTTTATCAATACATTTCTGCATTGGGCTAACGCATATACCATGGCTGTTTACCATCGAGGTGTGTGCTCAGTAATGAATTTTAATTATTGAATATTTTTTGAAGTGATGTGTGGCCAAGTATGGTGACACCACACACACACACACACACACACACACACACACACACACACACACACACACACACACACACACACACACACACACACACACACACACACACACAGCAGTGGCCCGGGAGCAGTTTGAGGGTTCGGTGCCTTGCTCAAGGGTCTCACCTCAGTTGTGGTATTGTAGGTGGAGAGAATGCTCGTTATTCACTGCCCCCACCGACAATACCTGCCAGACCCGAGATTCGAACCCACATCCTCGGGTTACAAGTCTGACGCTCTATCCATTAGGCCACGATTGCCTTCACTAATGTAGTCACTAATGGTGATGGGCGTTCCGTTATTGACATCTGCTGCACGCAGTAGACCAATCACAACAGGCTGGATCATCAGACCAATCACTGCAGTTTAACGTCGAGCAAAGGAGGGGTTTGGAAAAATGAATCTTTGAACAAACTGTTTGGAAGTCGTGAGCAAAAAAAGGAAAAATGAAATGCATATTTTAAGACAATGAAAGTGTTTTTTGACCTTGCATGCCTGTCAACCTATTGTTGCGCACTCCCAAAACCAAAATATTAACCTTTCATAAGCCATAATAGGGGCAATTTAAAGGGGTCATATAATGCTACATGCACTTTTACAAGTTGTTTTGCACTGAAATGTGTGTTGGCAGTGTGTGTACACAACCTCCCTATAATGATAAAAATACACCCAGTGATTTTTGTTTTTTTATCTACTAAAATCTTTATCCCTTTCTCAAATCAAGCCGTCTGTCCGTGTGACGTCACATATACGGAGGCCCCTCCCATGATTGTTTGATTGTTTCAGCACAGACTGCACTGGTGTCTTACCTCAGACCCGCCCTGAGTGAGCTGTCATCAGTTGTTTCACCACCGGAGCAGATGTAGACAAGAATGACTCCTAAGCGATTGAAGTGTTTTGTTGTTGGATGTAATAATGAGCATAGCAGTAGTCATTTACTCCCATCATCTGAGCGGCTGAAGAGGATTACGTTTGGTTTTGAAGGGAATGCGCCCTCGATCTACCTAAATGCATCTATGTTCGCGCGAATCATTCGTGATCCAGCTTCATCTACAGAAGAAGTGAGTACAAGGTTTTTTAAATTAATCTTTGCAAACCGCCTTTCCTAATAATGTGCTAATTAGCAAGTTTCACATGAACGTGGCTAAAGTAAACAGTCCCTCAGTGAGCGCTCTGAATAGAGGGGCGGGGTCACCAGGGCTCTTTCTCATTTAAAGGAGAATGACACAATACAGCTTGCTCTTAAAAGAGCTGTTTTTGACAGGCTAAAAATGTGTTTTTTACACTATCAATGAAAAATTTTAACCAAACGATGTTACAGACTTTACATTAAGACCCTAAAGAATAACATCAACTTGTGGAAAATGGGCATTATATGACCCCTTTAAGGGTAGTAAAGTTAGCAAGATGTTAACAACCTGAATGGCAGTAAAAAAGTTCAACTTACTTTGATATCGCCATTGCAGTATGTAATTAGTACAAGCTAAAGACTTATATAATAAGTATCCAAACTGGGATTCAACACTGGTGAGTGATTGTTAACCACTCATACATGTCCCTTATGTCTAATAACCAACTAATAGATATTACTGAAATAGATGCCCAAATAAATCACACTTTGTGTTCTGCATGCTCTGGCTAATCAGATAATGGAGAAACCTAAATAATTCTAACTGTTAGCATTCTCATTCTTCTTGATGGTAGTTTCTTGGGACCCGGAAGTATGTGATTAAAAATCTGCCATCTTTGCTCCTTGCGGCTCATGGGCACTGTGTTCTGCAGCCACATTGTGCTGAGCCAATCAAATTAGCCATACAAACCATGTGACATGATTCTATAGCCAGATCCACATGTAAATATTGTCCTGCAGTAGCTAGCAGGACCATAATAACTAGCCAAACCTTAGCCCCTTGGTTTGCCGACTTTGGGTTTATTGACATGTCTTTGAAGGGGTACTAATGGTATTACCCTTCCAGCAAGACATGGTGTTCATTTACTATTGACCGACTATTGTCAAAACTTTTTAAATGTATTTTATAGGATTCTACCCACATATCTCTGTACATCTCACAAAAATGCAGTGCAAAGAGACTTGACTGAACACACAACATCAATAAAATGCAGACGCAGTGGAGTAAACCAGGTAAAGTAGGAGAGTGGGTGTTTTGTACTTTCGACATGGCAGTAAACTTACCTCTCATGATATATAGTTGCCCACTAATGAAGTGTTTTACACAACAAAATAGGCCAACTACAAGACAGGACACAGAAAAAAGGAACGTGATAGAAAATAGAGTTGACAGATATAACAAGAGCAGTTAAATCACAAGCAGAACACCGAAAAAGCATTTAGAATGCACATATGCATGAAACATGGTTGCTTTTAAGAGGATTGTGAGGGTGAACAGATTTCTTACCGGGCAGTTTATCGGTGACAGAGTTTTTAAAATGGCTGCCTTTGATAACCTCGGCAGACAATCTTCCTGTGGTGGAGTTGTAGAGGAGACCCAGCAGAAGCTCTGGAGTGGAGGATGCACCTGTGGAGCGGTATGACAGACCTCCCGCACTACGAGAGACACTCACCACTGATCCACAGCCCTGAGGAACAGTGACATTAAAGGATTACCATTATAAAATGCATAGTTCTGACTCTGAAAACGGATTGGCTATGGACAATGTATATTGCATGCACACAAACACTGCTTACAGGAACAGATGTGCCAGGCTCTAGTGTAACAGGCAGAGAAAGCTTGCCCTGAAGATTGAGTTTGGTTAAGTAGAACACCTTCTCCCCAAGGACCTTCTCCTTCTTCATGCGCCTCACACTGTAGAGACGGAACCGGACTGCATAGTCTTCCAAGCCTCCTTCTCCACACATGAGAAGCGAAACGTCTCTGTGAAGACGGGACAGGGTCCCTTCTGCACTCCTGTCTTGGCCCTCTGCTTTTTGGTGGGCAGTAGAACTAGGTGGACCTGCCAGGAAATGTTTCCTGTACTGTTAAGGGTTGGAATATCTGTAGCAGCTGTCACTGTCACCGCAAGCCGTTTTTCGCTAGGGTCATATTCAAATGCCACATCCAATGTGCCGTATTTTCCCAGTGCCTCTGGTTCATATGTTTCTGGAAGGGGTGGGAGTAAACTATCCTGTCAGAGAAAGGGAAAGACGGGGCAGGTGGGATAGAGGAAATGCAGGGTTCAGAAATGGTAAATTATGCATATGAATTTAAAATGAACAACTCAAAATTCGTGAAGTTGCCTGTGTTGGTGACAAGGTGGTACAATAAAGACAATTAAGGAGGTCATATCATATATTTTTTTAGTTATCTTCTTCTTGATGTCATAATTTACTTTGTATGACTGTTTTCCAATCTGCCCATTTAGGCTTGTATCATATTGTAACAGCATACCATAATCCACACCGAAATGTAAGTGAAAAGATTGGACATAAATGATCAGGAACCTTGTTAAGAATAAAGGTTAGCAGGTCTTTCCCATTATTAGGAGCCGTCGGAAGGATATGCAGAGTGGTAGGTGCTACACACATCCAGGAGAAGTGAAAAGTCTGGCTAACTTTCCATTTTACAATAGTAAAATTAACATCAATAGTTTCTAAACACTAAATAGTCATCATTGGTATGTTGACGGTCATGTTTTGAAATGTATTAATTTGACATCATAAAATTATTAAAGTTTAGAATGTGCTGTTTTTGCAGCTTAGTTTTCTGTTAAAGCTCTTTTTGGACTGGGAAGTAAGTTTTAAGTTCTACTATGATTTTTATCTCCAAAAATCAAGCAATATGATTCCTCATTATATGACACCCACCGAAGTAGCCTGGCTTCTCGTATAGTGTGAGAAGTATATGTAGGTATTCAGGCTTTCAGGGTCTCCAATTACAGGCAAACTCATAGAAAAACTTACCAGATGTGGCCAAAATGAGCCAAACCCCAGCCTGAGAATCCTTGAATTGTCCTCCTTGCTCCTCATAATTAAAACCATCAGTGATATGACTCATTCATGTGACAATGAAATGAAATTTTAATAACCAACTGAAAATATTACTTCACAATGTTCTAAAAAGAGGACACTAGTGAATGGGAATCCAGGGAATCCAAACAGACAGGAATGGGGAAAAAAAGAAATGGATGACATGTCTTGTTTTTATCAGTTTGGCATTGCACATTTTGACTCAAAGAAAACAAAATGCATTTTAAAAAATCGCATGTCAAAAAACATGGGATTTGTGAAAAAAAAAAAACATTTACAAATATTTGTCTCAACATAAACTGCAGTGAACAGCTCTCTTTGAGACATAACAACACTTTAGATTTCAACAGTTTGATCGGTGAATCTGAAGGTGGGGCCGTGATTCTCACAGAAGGACACATCGGAAACGACGGGCCGAATCGCTCACCTCCGGACCCAAAACAGCTGTGCTGTCACTAGGTGCGTCCTCCTCATAGCCCTTATTCAGGTAACTTTCTGTGTCCTCAGGGTCTTCAGTGCCCTCACTGATATCACTTCCACTGCCCTCTGCTGAGTCACTGCGGCCCCTTGAGCCACCCTTGAGATCATCTTTGTCCTGGTACGGTGGAGGCTGAAGTTCATTCAGGGAACTTGAACCTTTTTTCCTTTTAACTGGAAAGCAAGACCGAAATACAATAAGATTACATCCTGATTACAGCATTATTAAGAGTATATCATCAGTCAGACAGTGTACAATATTTACCCTGCTCTGCAGAGACCGCACTGCTGCAATCCTCATTCTCAGCATCCTTGTCTCTCCACCCACTTCTCTGCTCATGAGAGGATGAGTCCTTGTGTCTTTTTGGTGTTTCATCCTCACTCTCAGATGATCCTTTTTCTAGACAACTCCCGTCTAAGAAATAAAACGGAGATCTACAAATTCAGATTCTAAAAATGCCCTAAAATATCTTGCAGTAAAGCTTTTGCAGACCTTTAAGACAAATATTTAAAGAATCTTTACACAGATTTCATAGCTAATTTTTTTCATAAAAAACACATACACACAAAAACGTCTACATAATCTCTATGATAGTTTATGTAAAGTAGAAAACACGAAAGACACAGAAAGAAGAGATAGAAATGTGAGTAAATAATTTATAATCTTATAATCGCATAATCTTGCAAATTCTCCCCAGATGCTTGCAACCAGCCTGTATTTGCATGCAGTATTTAAAAACTCCAACTTTTGTATTTGATGTAAAAAGAAACAGCTTTAGCAAGGTTTGGCACAACATGAGACTAACATAATTTTTAAAGGTGAAGTGTATCATTTCTGAGACACTGGTGAAGGTGAAGTGAAGTGACACTGGTGGCACCAAACAAAACTACTAGTATCAAACACAAAAGTAATGATTGTTTCCAAACAGGTTTCCCACACGCTCAAACCTTCACCACACTCTGAACCCACTTCCAATGTTTGAGCAAACAGGTAACACCACCACAAAAGTGATATGCTTTGTTGAGCTAGAAGTTGACAAGTTGACTAGTGTTTAATTCTTCGAGATGTCAGCCAATAAATGGCTTAAAGTTATCTCTAAACGTCAAATTGGGATATGAAAGTATTTACACACTTCACTTATAAATGGGAAAACATCAGTAAAAACAGGGCTGTAAATAAATTACACAAGCTCTGGGACATAATTTTTATAGTTCTGCCCCATCTTTCCTGGGTCCGATGAGTAGGTCAGGGATGCTCATTCCTGTTCTTGAAGATCTGTCTTGCTAAAGAGTTCCAAGCCTACTATAACATAAACGTTTGTAATTATCAAGTGTTCCTGAATGTTTTCACTATCTGGTTCAGGTCTATTTGTTTAGGGTTGAAAGTTAACTATGCCAGAAAACAAAGATCTCCAGGTATAAGTCTGTGCAGGAGTACCCCCAACTCTGCACTTTATGGCCGCATTTACATCAAATTGGTTCAAGTGACCCAATTAAGATTTTTTGTTCTCCCATACAGCACATATTGGCTATCACCCATGAACATGTAAGCAGGAAAAAAATCTAATGGATTCTGATATTCTCAGATCGCTTTTTGGGTTGGGGGTACTCAGGGACCAGGGATGGGAAACACTACCATAGAGAAATCTAGTGGGCCATCCTGGTCACAAGAAAATGTTCCAGGTAGTTCTCCCATGATGACAGCCATAGTCAGGAGCAAGACAGCACATATTATAAAGAGAAAGATTAATTTGTGTGTCCATGGTTGAAGACTAGTGTAGAATAAAGAGAACGATGAAAAACCAAAGAGAACCAGTGATATAGATCCATCTCGTCAGAAGAGCATAACACGGCAAGTCCAGCATACAGTCTCACCTTTACCTCCTTTGTCTTTGCTTCTGCCTGTACCATCTTCTTCAACACTATTGTGCTCTCCATTCTTTTCATGCTTTGATGCTGATATATCAGTATCACCAGAAATTTCCTGAGAGTCCTGACTATTACCTGGGTGCATTCCATTAGCATTTTCATTGTGGTTGCCATCTTCATTCTTGTGTTTGCCAGATGAGGAAGCATTCTCTTCCTGAGTGACAGACTCTGCCCCTTTTGATGCTTGATCACTGTTCTCTTTCTGATTGTCTGAGGTCGGAGGCAAGCTTTGTGGTTGATTTGGGTCCCTCCTTTTGCGATACCAACCTTTAGAGGGAGTGTGACACCACTCCCATTCCTCCTCCTCAGCTTTTCTTGCTTCCTCTTGTCTTTCTTTCTCCCTCTTGACTTCCTCTTCATCTATTTCAATAGTCCACATAGAGTTCTTTTTTGATTTTCGGCTTTTTCGACCTTCTCCTTCTCCACTGTCTGCAGCATTACCTTCTGTCTCCTGACGCTTCAGCTTGTTGTTCCTCCTCTCCTTTTGGACTTCTTCTGAAGAACCTTCAGCATCTTTTTTGTCATCTTCGTCGGTCTGTACTTTGTTGATGATTGTATTGACCTGCTCTGTTAGTTGGTCACTGACAGTGTAGGTAACATCACTCACCGCAGAAGACAAATCGTCCACAGCAGTTGAGACGGTGTTTGAGACAGTGTCCAGGAGGGAACTGACAGAAGGGAGGCTTTGTTGGAAGCTCTTGAAAAATGCCATTGCTTTGTGCCTTTGGTGTGTCTGCTAACCGACCACAAATTCTGTTGAAGAGTCAGCTCTTAAATTAATCTTTAGGACCTTTCTCCAGTAACATTTTGCTTATAAGCATGTCTTATTTAATTAAGGAACAAGGATGACATACAAGTGTTCTAAAGCCTAGTGAGCTAACTTGATATCTGCTGCCTATATTAAGGTGACCAGACGTGCCACTTCCCGGGGACATGTTCGGCACAGGATTTCTAAAGCATGTCTGGTCACCTTAGCCTATACGGCCAACATTCTGACCTAGGGGTGTCCAAACTCGGTCCTGGAGGGCCACTGTCCTGCAGAATTTAGCTTCAACTTCCCTCAACATACCTGCCTGGACATTTCTAGTATGCCAGGTAAGACTTTGATTAGCTGGTTCAGGCGTGTTGTATTATAATTTTGTTGGACAGTGGCCCTCCAAGAGCAGGATTGGATACCCCTATTCTAACTAAAATTCACGAGTTTGCACTTACATATAATCAAATTGAGCAAACAGTATGAATATTTGGCATGCTGTCATGGCATGCTGGAGGGCTCCAAGATCTGAACCCAGGGAACTCCCCCATATCCCAAGCTGCGATAGGAATAGTTAGGAGTGAGGAGTTTGGGTGGAGGGGGATGCCAAAAAACTCTGCATATATAGTTGATTATCTGAACGTATTCCAACTATGCTAAATTGGTGGTGGATTATTTGAACATGCTCCTCCCAAACTTTGTTAATATAAAATAATTAAAACCACAAAGGCAGGGGTGTCTAAATATGCTCTTGCTCTAGTATCAGAATTTGCCATATTTTAAATTGTCTTTTGCAATTTCTTGTAATTTTTTATATTTACAATTTTAGATGGACCTTAGAAATGCTAGAAGGTCTGCTCACTAGGATTTGATACACAGCCATACCCATGTACACATTCATTGAAAACTCTTTAAGTATTTACCTTGCAAACCTTTGTTAAAACCATCAACGCGTGGCAGATCACTGCTTGGGCTCTCCACTGAAAGCTTGCTGCTGAGGTAAAGAAAAAACAGAGCGATCACGGCCATGAAGACAGCAATGGAGGACAGGACACCTAGCAGTTCAGGAGATACTAAAGGAAAAGATAGAAACAGAGAAAGAGAAAGCATAGGGTTGGAGGACAAAATCTGAGAAAGTAAAGGTCAAGAGTTGAGAATTTGATCTACCTAGATAACAGATAAGCATTGTAGATGGTGATGGATGCTATCATGTGTTCCTCCAGTAATGACAGAGCAATAAACCTTGGTATCATTTCCTTAAAGGAAAAGTTAGTCTCAGAGTCAATATGACACAAATCACACTGCCGTTGTTGTATTACTCTTATGTTTTTATAAATACATACAGATGATTGATGCCCTCCATATGCTGCATAAGATCACTGAGAGCATTTTTAACTACTTTTAAACCTGTTCAACTGCAACTAACTACACACTGTACAGTATAGACCAAAATAATGTGGGGACCAACAGTTATGACCACTAATGAAGATGTTTCTAATTTCCATTGTACAATTTAATATACATTTTCAAGATTATATTGTAACAATTTAAGTTAAATCTTTAATTTAAAAAAGCACAAAGCAGTAATCTAAACTTTTGTACCAGAAGTTAGATCGGTGGCAAATGTCTTTATTTTATTAATGCAAATATTTGATCTAAATTACTCATTCAATTTATGTCATAGCAAAAATACAAAATTTTCAAAGTGGTCTCAGACTTTTGGACCCCTTCAAAGATAGACTATTGAGAGACTTTCACAGTAATAATCTGGTCAAATAGATCTTTCATGTGTATGTTTCAAGTCGATACTAAGATAAGATTTTAATATAAACCTTCAATGAACCTCCTACTTATAGTAGAAACATGAGAGCAAAGCACAAACTTTCTCTGCTTCTTCAACAGGCCATGAAATATACATTGGTCACAGTTTATTTAAACCTGTGCATTACGATCAGAAAAAAACTGTAAAAGCACTCAACACTCCAGCAAATATTACCACAATCTGCAGATAACAATGAGTCCTTCGATATCTCCTAAATCCAATAATCTCTTCTTTTGTCAGTTTGTGGACCTTTATATCTCATCTGCCAATGTTCCTTATTCCTCATAGATCGGTTAGGCCATATTTAAAAGGTTTGTCTTCCATGTGAGTGAATATATACCCGTCTTCAATCTATCTCTCCCTGTGCTGAATAATTCACTAGTCTAAGGTAACTGGATGCCCCTTCACACATTGTGCACACAATACCACATGACCTTCCATTGGAAGCTACCCTACATTAACCTGAAACTGGATTGACTAGCATATAAGTGGCAAACTCATGTCCACATGCTAACTGGACCATAGATAGACAGAGATATCACAAGGCTGACACATTATACAGAATAATTTGGAAGATATGTTTCAGAGACACTGAAATTTACTTACGACACGTCCACTAATTAGTGCTCACTTGAACCACCAACAAGTTTAGACTATAAAGCACTGAATAGAATTGTGTAATATACAGAGATATTTTTACTACCAAAAATATCTTTCTACATGTACTTAACAGTATACTTTTCAGATCTATGAGTTACCCATAATGTAATAATGCAAGTAAATGCGAATTTGCCAATCCAAATGAACTCAAATCCCATAAGGCAAAGCGCTACGCTCAATTTTTTGACATTTCACTCATAATCTTCCACTGCTGCCTACTGTTAAGTAACACAATATTCCCCTTTACTCTGTGGCTGTGATAGATGGAGACAAAGACATGCTTATTTAAATATCAGCCACTAAGTAGTAGAAATTGTGTTGTTTACACATAGGTCTTCCTGCTCATAGTAACACAATCCTTTGTTGTGAATTAATAATGACCCTTGTTTTTGTTCACCAAACCTGATAGGTCATTCATAATAGATAGAAGTGTGGGACAAAGGAGGTGAGGGGGTACAAAAATATTTTATCTATAACAAATAATAATTTAGTAATACAATAAATATTCAGGAGCAATTGGTGCATGTTATCGTGGATGATGAAGATGCTCTCACCTCTTCTAGCGCAGATGAGCTCATGAACACCACAGCTCCGCCCCCCACCTGAGGACAGGAAACAGCACTTGCAATCAAGAAAGTGCCTACTAACTCTCTTTGACTCTTTCTTCTATTTATGTCACTGACTTGACAATTCATATTCTATATGCACACTGCAGGGACACAGTTTAAAATAAGTAGTTGTTAAAATGTTGCTAGTGACATTCAGATTAATGATGATGCATATATATCTTACACACACTTTTAGTCAGAGCTTTCTCGAAGGAGCGTGATTTTGTACACAGTGTACTGGCTGGCAGAGTGCTATATATATGTACACAGTGTGCTATATCTTTCTGGCGCAAGCTCTTTCATTTTCTTTCCATTAATATTGTCACATACGATTCTTAAAGCAATAGTTCATCCAGAAAAGATAAAGATAAAAAAGAGATAATTTACTCATCCTCATGTTGTTCTGAACTTTGGAAACACAAAAGTAAGCATTTTGAAGAATGTCCTGGTCTATCTTTTCTAAGCAATTAATGAATGGTGACTGAACTGCAGGCCTATCGGATTTGTCAAAGAGTCCTTCAGATCGCTTTTGTGAATTTTATCAAATGATTCATAAAATAAGCCTAAATTAGTCTAAACAGTGACAGATTGTTTATTCACAATAGAACACTCCAAAGAGAGCTAGAGCAGATGTCAAGAACTTAAGAACTAAAATTTCAGTTTGCTAAAGCGTTGCTATTAAAACTAAAGCTAAAAATAGTTTTCATTAATTTAAATAAAGCTGAAATAAAATAAATATATTTTAGATGATTAAAAAACACATGGAAATTAGTAATGTCGCAACTAATAAAATAAGTCCAAGTACTAAAAATAAAACCGAAATAATAAATTACAGCTATATAGAAACATAAAAAAATATTTATAAACTTATAACTTACATGAACAAATTAAAAACAAACAAACAAAAAAATTGTACATAAATAATACTAAAACCATTGGTCTGTTGCTCACACAATCACTATTCAATCCGGAGTCATGTGGACCTCTTTAATTATATTTTTACAGTAATTACTGAGGCCTGGCATCTTCATTCTATGGTCATTATTTGGATCGAAAAGGTCAATCATGGTTTCTTCAAAATTTCTAATTTTGTGTTTCACGGGACATGGGGTCAGACAGGACAACATGGGAGTGACCGAGTTGTACTTTTTGACTGAATCGCTTTAATTTTGCCATGCTGTATAATTGATGGTTTCTTTATTTAGAGTTGATTACTCTCAGGCATTTCCATTTCTGTTTTTTTCTTCAAAATTACAAATTATTTAGGTTGGTGAAAGTGTCTTCAGATTTTTAACAAAATGTGTTTTCAGACAGTTATCTGATTATGTAAGCTACTGCTCTTCATAATAACACTAAATACAAAAAAGTGTCATGCTATCGCCATGATTTGGATAGAATGGTAATCTTTAAATCGGAGTAGCATGTCAATCATGTTATCATTCAATGTGATATACCATGTTATTTACATATCCAATATCCAGGTGTTTTTTTAAGACATATTTTTATTGTTTGCTAATGTCAAACTCACACCAGATGACAGTGTATCAGTGAGTAAACCGTCTTGTAGTTTTACTAATGCTAACTTCATATGACCACCTGGCGGGTCAAAGACATGAATAACAGATGCGCACATGCTATTAAAAACACTGAGCATTTCATAACGCAACGACATAACATCAACAAACAAGCAAATCAAAACTTAAGCACACTATAAATTAAGGATTTTCCCATCTTTGCACATGCATTTTTTTTCATAATTAAAAACGCGTTCTTGTGTTAATATATTTAGCATCCAAGCAATAGGCTACGGTTACATTACTCTTTATGGCTGGGTCCGCATTGGTGCAGTAGCACATAACCAGCTATAGCCAAGTCAAAAATGCATTAGAACTTACACTTGAAAATAAAACCGCTTACGTTTAACATTCCTCATCGTCTCGCGTAAAAAAAAAATACGTTCAGACCGACCTTGTCATATGTTGTTGTTACCTATAAAGATCATGGTGTACTCTACCCACGCTGGTCAGTGATGATACTCACCCTCAAACGCCATGATGCTGTGAATGGGACGTGATAAGGGGTGGTGTAGAGAGAAAGTGTTTCCATGCTGTGAGAGAGAGGAGAGACAGCAGCAACCCTGCTGGGACAGTGATGCATGCTGCAGAACGCGTGACACAAACATACACTGTAAAAAGTGGCAACGTACAGTTATTTCTTCACGATATAGGGTGAACCGAGGCGAGCTGTTGATTTCAGTTGCGGTTCCGAATATCAGCACGTCTGTGATTTAGTCATATGCAGAAGGTTGCTTTGTTTAGATTCAGAACATTCCCCTCTATGTCTTATTGAAATGATAAGGTCCATGTCCAGTGTTGCCAGATTGGGCGGGTTCCCACATTTTCTGTGATGGTTCTGTTGTTTTTTTTCAGCAGGGTTGCCTCGATGTTTTAAGCGTTTTAAGTAATTTTAAAGGCTGTTGTTGGCTTAGATTTGTTTTATAACCACCAAAAATTATTATCTTAATACGTCTTTGTAATATTTGAAGTAACACAATTAATTTGAGGTTACCATGGTTACAAGAACCATGACGTGTTATTTTTTTGTTCGTTTTAAAACCATGGTTCACTTTTCGTGAGTGAACATGGAAACTAGGAGAGAATATTAAATGCGTTGGTGGGTGTGAAATTATTACCGACATTAAAACACATTATGAACCTCAACACCCAAAAAGTTTCACGGGATTATGAATGTAGCCTACCTGAGCACGAGCTTCGTTTTCATTTTTGTTTTCTTTTTTTTTCTTGGCGCTGGATTGCTCATGTCTTTTTATGGGCATAGTTGTCCGTCACTCGGCTGCAAACATTAGGTGTGGGCGGGCGTGGGAATGGCACATATCACTTTTGTTGTTCTTTTTTTGAGAGCAACTGTGATGGTGCCCCCCTGGGAGTTGGTGCCCTATGCAAACTGCATACTCTGCGTATAGGGAGCGGCGGTACTGCCTATGCCACGGTTTAACCACTATGCCCGTATGGCTGTTTAATAATTATAGCAGCCTACATAGATTTAGCTCTACTCTAGTTGCTGTAAAGAGTTTTACCGGTCGTAATAGCTTATTTATAGCTTAATACCGTGGAAACCTTAGAGAGGAAGGTCAGCAGCCACCTCAGAAAATGACCGGGACTTCTAGAGCTGGAGTCAAGTCCAGCTTTGTCGAGTCCAAGACAAGTCCAAGACCAGGACTAGTCGAGACCGAGTCCAAAGAGGCTCGAGTCCAAGTCAAGTCCAAGTCCAAAATTTTGAGTCCAAGTCAAGACCGAGTCCAAATGAGAGAAAAAAGAATCCTCTTCAAGACCACATACTTAATTATTGATAATGTATGTGATGCGAGAGACAGCATATCTCCTATTCTAAGAAAATAATTTAGCATTATTATTTGTAATGATCAAAAAGCATGTGCAAAGTAACAACTCTGTAGGACAGGGGTCTCCAAACTAGATCCTGGAGGGCCAATGCCCTGCAGACTTTAGCTCAACTGGCTTTAACACGTATCTGGAAGTTTCTAGTGTGTCTAGTAAGAGCTTGATTAGCTGGTTCAAGTGTGTTTAATTAGGGTTGGAGCTAAACTCTGCAGGACACCGGCCCTCTAGGACCGAGTTTGGAGCTGTAGGATCAAATTATTTTTATTTACTTTATTTACATTTTATTTACTTTAGTTATAGCAATTTCACACAAGCTGAAGTGCAACTTCACATTTTCAGTCTTTTTATTATAGTGTAACAGTATTGTTATACAATATTATACATAATATATTATATATATTATACTGCTTTATAATAATAATAATTGTGTATAACAATATTGTAGTGTAACAATAACATTCAGGCTGCCAATGGAAAATTTAACAAATAACAAGCAACACAGGTGTCACTACAAAATTTGCAAAACATTTTAACTCCAAAATGACTGCAATGAACATGTTCCCATTCTTGAACTTATTACTTGTAATAAACCAAAGTAGCATTTTCAACAACAAAAAAACAAAGTAATAAACATGAACATCTTCAGCTGTGTGTGTGTGTGTGTGTGTGTGTGTGTGTGTGTGTGTGTGTGTGTGGGCATGTTTATGTGGTTTATGAGGACACAAATTTGTATAATGACATGGGTATGACATAGGTATTACAGGTGATTTATGAGGACATTTTTAGTCCCCATAATTTAAAACGCTTATAAATCATACAGAGTGAGTTTTTTTGAGAAAATAGAAATGCACCGTCTCCTGTGAGGCTAGTTTAGGTGTAGGGTAATATGCACATACGTTTGTACAGTATAAAAACCATTACGTATGGAAAGTGTGTGTGTGTGTGTGTGTGTGTGTGTGTGTGTGTGTGTGTGTGTGTGTGTGTGTGTGTGTGTGTGTGTGTGTGTGTGTGTGTGTGTGTGTGTGTGTGTGTGTGTGTGTGTGTGTGTGTGTGTGTGTGTGTGTGTGTGTGTGTGTGTGTGTGTGTGTGTATTTGTTTGCCTTAGGCCATATAATATATAACATATTCAGGAGTACCAGTCAAATCAAAATCCCCCAGGGGATTACCAACACAGTTTTAGTGCAGAATTGGATGCAAGTATGGGATAGCAGGACCCTGACCTGAACTGGCTCTGCATCTAATCCTCATACTGTTCATTCTCAGTATTCTTTTCTGTTTTACAGAAGTCCATTGTTGCACTTGAGAAATATAAGAGATGAGAGCATTTTTGATCCTAGGCTTGCTCGATGGGGCCTCATAAGTAGTCCTCCAGCACTAAAAACTCTTTCAACTGGTGCTGAAGATGCAGGGACAGACAGCACTTTAAGAGCAAGAGCATGCAAATGTGGATATTTGTTCTTGTGGTGAGCCCAGAACATAAGGGGGTCCTCCTCTATCGGAGAGCTCTGGATGTGTTCAAAGTATTTCATTACCTGAGTGACAATGCTTGCCTCGGTGGGAGTGCTATGTTTCTTTTTATGAGTTTTATACTTTGCCAGGAGTCGTGGAATCTTGGAATTTGGTGGAGAATGAGGTGGATCTGCTGTAGGTCCCTCTCTGGCATGAATGTTTTCCAGGTCAGCCTTTTCTGCTTCAGCTATCAAGCAGTCTGGAAGAAATAAAACAAAAATACATACCTTATTAATCAACTTGAAAATATAATGTAATGTGAATACAAGTCTTAGTATCAGTACTAGTAGTACCAGCAGAAGTAGTATTAATAGTATTAGTAGCAGTTAAAGTAGCTGTAGTACTATAAAACACTTAAAAACTATTTTTATAAGTTGGCTTTTAATTCATTTATGCATTTATTCATGAATTTATTTTAAAAAATGTGTATTCATTGTCATCTTTTTTTATTCATTTTTCTTACATTGCATTTAAGTTGTTATTATGTCTGTGAAGCACTTCTTTTTTAAAAGTGCTATATAAATAAAATGTATTATATTATTATAGTAGTAGTCATAGTAGTAGTAAATACAATTCCTCACAGGAGGACACACAAACCTGTCAGCGACTTCCGCACCTCCTCCCTTAGTCTCTTTATAGCAACAGTGCTGCCACTGGTCCTCACATCCATGTCGACCCAGCTCATTCCAAACTGAGGGTCCAACATTGCAGCTTGTGAATAGATGTCATGACTAAATGGTGCATCAAAGCTATGGTCCTCAGGCTCAGCCATATGAAGTGCAATGAAGATGCCTGAGAACCTTTGCTGGAGTGACTCCCGGAGCGCTCTGATCAATGGCCTGCAGAGGCTCTTTGGTGAATCCATCTGAATTAGATGAGTGTTCAGGTCAAGCACTGTTGGAACAACCATGCTGATTGTGACGATCTTTTCTCCCTCTGTTAATTCAGTTGCTTCAGCAAAAGGTCCAAGAATCAAACAAAGTTCTCTCAACTGGGCCCACTCTCTTGTTGTGATGACAACATTCTTAAAGTCAGGAGAGCACATTTCTGTCAAGGTGGTGTGATCCAGCTCCGTGATGGCATGTATTTGCTTGAAGGTGGAATTCCATCGTGTTACAGTAGCCACTGGAATGCCTTTGCCATTGCCAAAGACTGCCTCAAACTTGTCTTTGAAAATTGTGCTGCTATGCAGTAGATTTGCAAGCTTTGACACTTTGGAGATTGCTTGAGAAAGGCACTTCACTTCCTTTAATCCATCGCCCACTACTAGCTGAAGACTGTGAGCAAAACAGGACAGCCGTTGTCGGGAACCTAGGGTAAAGTTCCTATCCAACGGTTCACCAACCATGTCCTCCTCATCTTCACTATCATCGGAGTGATCCATCACAAATTTAAAAGCTTTTTTCATGTTAGATGCGTTATCTGTGATGATAAATTCTACCTTATCATTTATATTGTATTCTTCCAATATTTCATCGAATGCAGCTACAATGTTGTCAGCACTGTGACGCCCTTTAAATCTTCTGCAGTCAAGGAGGAAGGACTTCAGAGTGTTTTCATTAGCCGTGGAGTTACAAGCATGAGCTGTTACTCCTAGGTAAGACCTCAAGGTGCGATCTGACCATATGTCAGCCGTTACAGAGACGAAATTCTGATCTGCCAGACTGGATTTGATACACTCTTTGACTCTGGTCACTAGTTGAGGTATCTGTTTGAAGGCTATGGTTGATCTGGCGATTGGGGTGTACCTCTCATCAATGGTGTGTAGAAAATGTCGGAAATGTTGATTCTCCACTATTGATAGGGGCAGGCAGCAGCCAATGATGAGGTCATGGATGATGGCTTGGTTGATGGCAAGTTGCCTCGATGAAGAAGCACTGTACACTGGAACTTGCGATGTTTGCCGCTGGAATGAATCAATGGTCGGCTGTGACGCAACCCCCAACCCCTGTCGCTGGCTTGCCCGATACTGCTGCAGCCTGGAAAGAAGAAATGCATTATCCTCTATTAGTGCTGACATTGAATAACAGGAGTTCAATCAACTTTGTTTTTAAATCATTATAGCAGACATATCCACTGATTTGCATTGATTTTGCCTTTCTAATAGTCCTGCAGGAAATGAGGAAATTCTGCGATGTGTAATAACAGTGGAGTTGTTTTTTTTTTTTGCAATGATGATTACTTGTGATAAATAAATGAATAATTAACTGTGCATGTTAGGGCCAACAAAAAAAAAAATAATTTTTAAAAAAAATTTTTTTTTTAACAGCGGTGAGCATTACAACATACGATTCCATTGAGTTTATTAATGCAATGGCCAATCAAAGGCGTTCAGATGAGTCATCGCTGAAATGCCAGAGTTTTGTTGAGTGCTGAATTCTGCAATCTGGCGCCTAAATCCACCAACTCTGCTATTTCATGGCACGTTTCGGTGCCCATTGATAAAATAACATGTTCATACTGCAATGACAATGAAAATACGATTCATCTTTCACCCCTATTTCTAACCAATAAGGTGTCATTTGTTAATATTAGTTAATTTATAAAAAAGAACAATACATTATTCGTATTTATCTTTGTTAACATTATTTAATAAAAATAACACTTTACAATAAGGTTAACAAACACACCTGTCATTTGTTAATATTAGTTAACTAATATTTAATGCTGTAGAAGGAATATTATTAACAAACAATGAACAATACATTATTGTAAATAACCAAAGAGTTATTACACCTCTCTTTGTGGTGTCTTTATGTATTTATCAATAGTTTTGTTAACAGTTGGCCTTGTGTTTTTATTTAATCTCTGTGGTTTGTAAAAATACAGTTGCATAACCACCATATACTTCATTCATTGTTAGTTCATGCCCTCCTTTTTAGTTCACAGATTTACTTTCAATTTAGAAAAAACAAGGGCATTAACCCCCCCCCCCCTGTTACTTGGTTGACAAACGCCGGCTTGCGGCACGTTTGAAAAAAAACCTTGTCTTAAATTAAATGAAGGTAATAAAAGAAAGAAGCAGGACGAACAGGCGGACATTGCCTTTTTTCAATAATGCATTAGTGAATGCGGAAATTTTTGATAAATGTGAAATTAAAGTTAACTAATATTAATAAATGCTGTCACAGACCAAGGAGCACTTCCCAAGGAATATGGCCTGGCCTGTTTGTTTTGACGATTAATTATTAGTTCATGTTAACTAATCGGTGCCGTGTAGCTTAATTCTTGGGGAAAAAACTTTTAAAAGGGGTAATGAAGTGTGTGTGCATTACTCCCCCGTGTGTGTGTGTGTTGTGAGAGAGAGAGAGAAAGTGTAACCAAAGAGTCAAATACAAAGAATATTCAATGCTAATTCTTACCTCTCAATAATAGTATTGTGCAGGCAGCACGAGAGAGAGGGAGAGAGGGGTGTGGAGGGAGACAAACAGAGACTTTGCAGGTGCCTCTAATACAACCATTATTTTTTACGAAATTAGCACAATATACAAATTTAAATGTTGTCCCACAATAAAGGTATAGGTTGCAGGCAGCACAGAGAGACAGAGAGAGGGACAGTCTGTGTATGTGTGTGGGGGGGGAGGGGGTGCATAGTGTAGTTGTAAATAGTTTTGATTTAATTTGCAAAATTTAAACCAAATGCTTTAGGTATGTAAGTTTTCCTCATTGGCCTTGTGTTTCAGAGAGAAATTATTCTTCAATGTTAATTCGTGCCCCGTCGAAGAAATCTCTGTGGTTTGTAAAACTTAAAAAAATATATCATACTGACCCCCCCAATATCTATACCATGGTTACGCCCCTGATGCTGCTGTTTGCTGACATCGTGTCTGTGGTCAAAAATTAAAATGATTGATGCCTTTGCACAGCGCGCGCACACAAAGCCCGGGATCAGCTCGGGATATGACGCATGCGCGGATTGCGCGCGGTTAAGGCTATAAGGGATACGTTTAGCGCTACTGGGCATGAGCACATAAATATAGCGTAATTTTTGTTATTATTGTAAAGAGTAAGTTTAGGGCTGGGGTAGGTGTAGATGTTAATAAAACACAATCTAACAGATAGAAAATTAAATTAGAAACATCTAAACTTTTCAGAACCAGCAAGTGCACCGTGGGTCACGTGACAAGAACCAGCCAATCAGCTTCATCCTTTCCCATAACAAAATTGAAAGCTAAGCCAAGATGGAGAAACAGCTGATCATAGCTGTACAAGGATAGCCATTTTTTAAATAAATTTAGTTGCAGAGCTACTGCGAGGGATTTTTAGTGCTGGAAATCCATTTATCCTTTGCTGAAAGAAACCGCCGCGTCTTCATGGAGAGCGCAGGTCATGGTTGCTTAGCAAAGGCAGACGCCACGGGAGCGCAAGCATAGAGCACAGGCTACTAAGTGCTTTGGAAAGAAGGAGAAAGCGGCGCACCTAGCTTTTTCCACGCGACGAAATGCGAATGTGGTTGTTGTGTTTAGATAGGACTCAATAACCACACCGTGTAGCTTCGTTTATGCGTTTTACTGAATTACCGCAAACCCAACATTTTACGACCTTTACCGTCAATCACTGCCGTAAGCCTTAAGTAGGCACCATAACCTAAAAAGTCACTCGCAGTGCATAACATAACAGAGTCCAACAGGACACAATCCTGAACGAAATTTTTCAGACATAACATTTCCCCCCCCCCCCCCGCCCCCTGGAAACTGAAACATAACATTTAGCCCACATTCCCCATGTCACTATCACCCTGTCAAATAGTCCCCATGCCAGATGGGCGGTACCCTCAACCTCTGAGGGCGTGCTGGCCGTGAAGCTGCGTCGGGCGGTGCTGGAGGATTACCCCCCACCCGGTTAGCTCTTGGCCTCGGCTGCCAACCTAGAGCCGCTGCTGGGGCCAGATGTGATGCAGGTGCTGTGGGGGATGCGACTCTGTGCAGGCGGTTTGAGTGCCAACGAGTCCCATTCTCCAGTCTGTAAGTGGCCGGCCCCAACTGCTTAGTAACCCGCAGGGGCTCTGACCATTCGTATGATGGCCTGCAACTGTTTATTTTGGCGATGGAGGTGTTTGATCCGCGACTGACCCAAACCCCTGGAGATTTAAGTGAGGGGTCTGCACTCTGTGCGTGGGCATCAAACCTCGCTTTCATCCCAGCCTGCAAACCTTTCACCTGAGCTCTGGCTTTCTGGAGCCCTGGGCTCTCACATGCAGGAGCTGGCTCAGCTCTCAAGCAGTCCCAGTGGTTGCTTTAGTTCGCGCCAATCATGAGCAATGCAGGTGACACTCCCGTGGTGGGGGAAAAATGCTTTTAAAGATGCCCGGATGGTCAGGAGAGTTTGAGATGCATCGCTGAATATTTTCCCTTCCTCCAGACAGGCTCGAATTCCATTTTGAGAGTTTTTATTTCAGCCTTTCCACCCCCCCATTACTCTCTGGGTGATACACTGCCGTCCTGATGTGCTTGATGGACCGTACCGTGAGAAACTCTGAGAACTCTGCAGATGCAAATTGCGGCCTGTTATCCGTTGTGACGATTCACTGGGGAGGCCCCAGCGCCCACTTACAGGTTGTCCAGCGGTCGATGATGGTAAAGTGTGCAGAGATGGAGCTCAGTTGAAAAACCTCTGGCCACTTCGAATGGAGATCGTGCACAACCAGCAGGTAGCGAGCGTGAGCAGGTGCCCCGTGAAGTTCGCCACAGAGGTCAACCTGAATATGTTCCCAGGGTTGAAGACGGCCAAGGAGTCGGGGTGAGAGGGGCTGTGGCAGCTGACCAGTTTTTCCCACTCAGGAGGCAGCAAGCACAATTACGTACCAGCTCCTCAACATCAGGATCTATGTGGGGCCACCACACTGTGTCACGGCAGCGCTGCTTCACCTTGACCACCCCCAGGTGCCCTCATGCGCCATTTGTAGTACTCTGGACCTGAGACTCTCCGGAACGACCGCACGGTGGCCACGGGCCAGGCACACCGCCCCCCAGCAGGAGAGCTTTGCGGAAGCGGTAATAGGGAAGCAGCCTGTCATCCACTTTGGCAGGCCAGCCAGGACGGACGTAGGTACGGAGAGTTGTGAGGGCCTCATCAGCAGCTGAGGCCTGCTGCAGCTCCGCTAGAGTGACTACTGAACTGAGGGGCCCGTAAAGCAGGATGTGGACCCAGTCTTCGTCGCTCTCTGTGTCTGCTGCCACCCCCCCTTCTCCTTCGTCACTGACACAGCTCTAGACAGGAGGTCGGCCACTGTGTTGGCCTGCCCAGGCATAAACTCCAGACTGAAGTTGTACTGGTTTAGCCTGTCAGCCCACCTCAGCAGTCTCATGGGCCTGTGCCCTGAGCCTTAAGAGTCGCCAGCAGTGCCGTCAGTGCTTGGTGGTCTGTGCGGATGGTGAAAGGCCTCCCGTATAGGTAAACATGCCAGCGTTCGCACGCCCACAGGCAGGCGAGGGCCTCCCTCTCCCCCACTGAATACTTCAAGAACAATAAAGGTTCTGCAGGAGTAAGTGCCCGTGAGGCGAAAGCCACCGGGCGTTCCCCCCCCTCTTGAGTCTGGGAGAGCACAGCGCCTAGCGCTACCCCGGAGGCGTCACAGGTGACCATGGTGGGCGCGATCAAGCTGAAATGGGTCAGTGTGGGCGGGGACGTGAGCTGCCGTTTGATGATGCGCACGGCTTCGTGGCAGGCAGGGGTCCAGTCCCACGGAACATCCTTCCTGAACAGCCGGCGCAGGGGGGCCGTTGTAAGTCAGAGTAGTGATTTGGCATGAATCTAAGATAGATTTAGGCGGCCATCCCCAGGAAGGAAGACAGCTGGGATGGTGACTGCGGGTCTGGCAGGGACAGAATGGCCTCTGTGTGGGACATAATCGGGGCGATGCCCTTCTTCGAGAGTCTGAAGTTTTCCCATTGGAACTCGACCTCCTCGACCCCGAACATGCATTGCTCTATGTCAGAGAAATTCAGACTGTGACCCCATGCTGTTCGAAACGCTGAAAGACCTGCTCCAGGCGATCGTCATGCAGTGCGGCGGAGGGCGCATGCACCACCACGTCATCCAGATAGATGGAGACACCCTGGATACCAGCCAGTATGAGTGACATTATCTTCTGAAAACAGCTCAGGGCTGATGAAAGTCCTAATGCCATGCTTTATCAATATATGAAAACCCCCACGTGCGTGACAAACGCTGTAAGGTCCATGCTGGCCGGTGCCAGAGGGACCTGCAGGTAGCCGTTACGCAAGTCCATCTTACTGAAAACGTTGGAGCCGTGGAAATGGCTAGTGAGCTGTAGGTAGGGGGTACTTATCAGGGATGATGGCTTTGTTTACATCCGTGAGGTCGACACAGAGTCGCAGTCCGCCCCCCAATTTTCTTGGCTATCACCAGGTTAGACACCCACGGCGAGGCGTCGACGGGCTCTATGACGTCTGCTTCCACCAGACGATGCAGCTCGGCCTCCACAGCATCACGGATGCCAGGGAATGCGCCGGAGGGTTTGAATAATAGGGCGGACCGACAGGTCAACAGAAGGCTGGTGTACAAATCCAGTCATGCGGCCCAGCCCGTTGAACAGTAGTGGGTAGCGGTCAGGAATGGCGACCTTTGCAGGACATGCAGGCCCCTAGCATCACTCACAGTAAAACCCAGGGCAAGGAACAAGTCTAGGCCCATAATGTTAGCTCCCTTCCGGTGATGCAGAACTTGGCGGCAGGCGCACATTGTTGATCATATCTGACAGGGAGGCGGGCCACACCCAGAGTGGAGATGGGGAAATGGCCGTAACCTAACAGGGATACGTTTAGCCGCTGCTTCCAGAGGCACGTGAGACTGAAGAAGCGGTCATATGTGCATTTGTTCAGGATTGACACTTTAGCCCCTGTGTCCACGAGGAGTGGAATGAGAGCCGTTCCACATGGCATGTGCAGAGCTTGAACGAAGGCTGTGAGGTCTGTACAGTGTTTTGGGAACAGCAGCAGTATCATGGCAAGCAGGAGAGGAGCGACAGCAGCGTGCAAAATGGTTCAACTTGTTGCAGTTACGACAACGTTTCCCTGAGCAGGGCATGACTGATCTCTGGTTGCATGTTTAGGAGAGCCACAGTTGCTACAGCTCCTGTGCCCACTCTCCCTGGGCCCCCTGTCCACTCTCTGCACATCCAAACTGTCACTCACCCCGTCAGCCGCCTCTATGTGCTGAACTGACGGTGGTGATGATGTCACAGGCTCGTGCACAGCGCGGCCGAACCTGCGTGCCAATCCATTAGGGCCGTTTCCAACTGCTTTCCAATTACTAAAGCATCTGAAAGCTAGTGTCGTGGAGTCAAGATGGCTCAAGTAAAAGTCTCTCTCTCAGTTGGTTACAAGGATGACGTTTTCTCTATTAACTGGTCAACTATAAGTCCATCCTCCAAAACCCCAAAATCACAAAATCTAGCCAGCTCACGTAATGCGAGGGATTTTACATAGTGCTGGAAACGGTCTCACCCGACCTTTGGGTCCTTTCTGACGAAACTCAAGACGGTGCATCCGCCGGCTTCTTCCGGAGCTGAAGTGAGCTTTCAAGGCGGCCGTGGCTGTGACATACTTATCGTCCGATAAGATGAGCGTGGCGAAGATTCGCTGTCCCTCCTGCCCGAGACAATGGCGCAGAAGTGCACACTTCCTCGCCTCCGCTAGGTCCGAGTGCCCCAAAGCCAGCAAATAATCCTCAAACGACGTCAGCCAGCGATCCCAGGGAACAGCTGAATCACCGGGAACAGGTAGGAAAGGCGCGGTGGTGGTAAGACGAGTTCAGACATCCTCGTTCGCCAATTGTTGTGTTTAGATAGGACTCAATAACCACACTGTGTAGCTTCGTTTATGCGTTTTACTGAATTACCGCAAACCCAACATTTTACGACCTTTACCGTCAATCACTGCCATAAGCCTTAAAGGCACCATAACCTGTCACTCGCAGTGCATAACATAACAGAGTCCAACAGGACACAATCCTGAACGTTTTCAGACATAACAGTGGATTTGTTTTGAAGGAGAAAAAAAGCATAATGCTGGACTCGGTCGAGACCAACGAGAACATTTGGCGAGTCCAATGACCAAGTCCGAGTGCAAACACCAACGAGTCCGAGACAAGTCCGAGATGACAGAAAAATGGCTCGAGTACTACAGCCCTACTTCCAAAAAGTCTAAGCAGCATCACATTCTATAGGCACTGCAACAAACTGCAACTGCCACTCAAGTCCTTGGAAGAGGAGTTCAAGGTAACGAGAGCCAGTGAAGTGTTGCAGTATAGAGACTCAAGCGATCCAAAGGTGGCAAAGGCTGAAATTGAAGTTAGGACTGGTCGGAAGTGGAAGGCTGAGGGGGCTGTACGACAAGCAGAGGCAAGATTAGATCACAACAGGCTGGTTGGAGTGGTAGCAAGAGGCAGGGCTGGACTGGGTTCATTTTGAACTCCCCACATTGACACTGTCAAAGGGAAAGAAAGGCGTGGCCTAGTCCAATAGGAGGTGAGAGCAGTGGTCGAGGAGGAGAGAACCTGCAGGACAGTGGGAATGAGGCAGCAGGGTGCCTGGATACGATGGGAGAACGCAATCGAGAGGAAGGTGACATGGGCGGAGCTGTGGAAGGCAGAGCCACAGCGGATCAAGTTTCTCATCCAGGCGGTATATGATGTGCTTCCTAGCCCATCAAACCTTCACATATGGGGCAAAGTGGATTCACCGGCATGTCCACTGTGCTCCAGGCGTGGAACACTAGAGCACATTCTGAGTTGCTGCCCAAAGGCACTGGGAGAAGGGAGGTACCAGGTGCTGAAGGCCATCGCTGAAGCCATTGCTGCAGGGGTCGAGTGGGCCAAGCGCTCCCGCCCCTCCAAGCAAGCCATCGCCTTCATCAGAGCTGGAGAGCAGCCAAGACCAGCTGCAAGAACATCTGCAGGCTTCCTGACCACTGCGAGGGACTGGCAGCTCTTGGTGGACCTGGAGCAGCAACCCAAGTTCCCCAACCACATTGTGACCACAACCTTAAGACCAGACGTTGTTCTCTTGTCTGAGTCCACCAAACAAGTTGTTCTGTTGGAGCTAACAGTCCCTTGGGAAGACCGCCTGGAAGAGACCTTTGAAAGGAAGCTCGCCAAGTACGAGGGATTGGTCAGCGAGTGTCGACAAGCCGGATGGAGAGCAAGCTGTCTCCCAATTGAGGTCAGAAGCAGGGGCTTTGCGGCCTGATCCCTGTGCAGAGCCTTCAGTCTGTTAGGCATCGAAGGAGTGAGGAGGAGAAGAGCTATCTATAATACCACCGAAGCAACAGAGAAAGCCTCAAGATGGCTATGGCTCAAGAGAGGAGATCCATGGGGGCAAAGTAGCTATATGACATTTAGACAATATAAGTGAATGTTAAAAAAGGCCAGCAAATACAGAATTTAACCCGATACAAATATTTTAATAATGTTTTAAAAAACACAAGGCAACCAACTGCATTCAGGGAAACATTTTCTTGTATTCCTTTAATGGGCAGTCTTCACTGAAACTCATTCAACTTCCTACAGGGAGAGAAAAAATTGCAGAAAGACTAAAACCTTAAAAATATGACAACTATAATATGGTTATGGTCGCTATTAAGGTGTTTCCCACGATATCTAACTGTAAATATAGCATAACTACCTATTATTATTGTTACCTATCAGTTAACAAACGACCTTTACTGAACTTGAAAGCAGTGGCGGCTGGGGCCAAAAAAATTTGGGGGGAGGGTGCAAACAAACTTAATCACACTGTTAATGCAACAGCATATGACTGAATGCAATCGTTAAATAACCATTTAACAAGTGACATACTAATGAATCATTCCTGCTTAAAAATGTAAGATGAAAATTCAACTGTTAAAGTGTAAAATAAGATATCAAATCAGTGAATTTGAGTTTAATGTGTGTCTATTATCTGTAAGAAACAATTAAACATTTGTAATCATAAAAAATAGTATCCATTTATGTTAAAGTAATTCAGAGATAATTGTCCACACGATTGAGCCACAGGATAGCAAATCCTTCAAGATAAAGACTAAAAATGGTTCAATAAAATTGACTTTTTTTTTTTTTATAATTGCATATAAATTAATTATATTTTCATAAGGTTTAATAAAGTCCAATGTAATAAGTATGCAAAACTGTAATCTCCTAAAGATTTATAAACAATTAGGTTTTTTATCTTAATTTTAATGTTATTGACAATATATTATTCAAGTTGTCAGACATATATGTCAGACTGAATGTGGGACACTATATTATTTATATATTTGCATAATAATCCTTATTTGGGTGAACTTCACAAGGAATGGACTGAGGCTGGGGTCAAGGCATCAAGAGCCACCACACACAGACGTGTCAAGGAATTTGGCTACAGTTGTCGTCAGAGGCGTCTTACCTGGGCTAAGGAGAAGAAGAACTGGACTGTTGCCCAGTGGTCCAAAGTCCTCTTTTCAGATGAGAGCAAGTTTTGTATTTCATTTGGAAACCAAGGTCCTAGAGTCCGGAGGAAGGGTGGAGAAGCTCATAGCCCAAGTTGCTTGAAGTCCAGTGTTAAGTTTCCACAGTCTGTGATGATTTGGGGTGCAATGTCATCTGCTGGTGTTGGTCCATTGTGTTTTTTGAAAACCAACGTCACTGCACCCGTTTACCAAGAAATTTTGGAGCACTTCATGCTTCCTTCTGCTGACCAGCTTTTTAAAGATGCTGATTTCATTTTCCAGCAGGATTTGGCACCTGCCCACACTGCCAAAAGCACCAAAAGTTGTTTAAATGACCATGGTGTTGGTGTGCTTGACTGGCCAGCAAACTCACCAGACCTCTCTATGGGGTATTTTCAAGAGGAAAATGAGAAACAAGAGACCAAAAAATGCAGATGAACCGAAGGCCACTGTCAAAGAAACCTGGGCTTCCATACCACCTCAGCAGTGCCACAAACTGATCACCTCCATGCCACGCCGAATTGAGGCAGTAATTAAAGCAAAAGGAGCCCCTACCAAGTATTGAGTAAATATACAGTAAATTAACATACTTTCCAGAAGGCCAACAATTCACTAAAAACTATTTTTTATTGGTCTTATGAAGTATTCTAATTTGTTGAGATAGTGAATTGGTGTGTTTTTGTTAAATGTGAGCCAAAATCATCACAATTAAAAGAACCAAAGACTTAAACTACTTCAGTCTGTGTGCATTGAATTTATTTAATACACGAGTTTCACAATTTGAGTTGAATTACTGAAATAAATGAACTAATTTATTGAGATGCTCCTGTATTTGAAAAAGTGCTTTTGCGAAATTCCAAACCTTGTCTTAATTTCTTCAAAGGACATAAAGTTTCCTTCATTATAGAGATCAGACACCTTTCTGATACCTTGAATCGACCAGATTTTAAAACCTGGATTGTCTCTACCAGGACGAACATTTTCATTACCAAAAACTGGTGAAAAACACGAGAGTTGCGGTAATTCACCTAGATGAGCAAGAGCCAAGGTCAAGGGTCATGGTCAAGGTTATTTTATTCGTCACATACTCAATTATACGGGATATAATCAGTAGTGAAATGTAAATCATTTGGTCTCAGAAGTTTGGCCAAAAGTTTGGCTCAAAAAAGTTTGGCCTCAAACCAAAGTGTTATAGTGTTTCTGGTATATGGATTTTTTTAGTACCTTTAACTTTTTAGCATCAGCTGAATACAAATATAAATTAATAGGAATTGGAATAGAGTGAGCCTCCATAGATAACCAGGTCAGCGGCTAATCTTTCTCAAAATAAAACATTGTTGCTCTAATTTGAGCTGCCCAGTAGTACCATTTTAAGTTTGGTAGTTTAACCCCCCTCTGTCATAAGGCAAGTACAGCAAGGAGGGCCCGAGACGAGAGCGCTTGTTGTTCCAAATGAAGTTTGTGAAAGTTTTTTTTCCATTAGGACAAAAAAGAGGAATGGGGGGGGGGGATTGGAAGAGATATAACAATTTGGGAAAGATTGACATTTTTAATATATTAACACAGCCAATTAATGAAATGGGGAGTTTTGTACATTTGTTCAGCAGACCAGTTATTGAATCTGATATGGGCTTATAATTTGCTGATACAATTTCATTTATAGTTTGTGTAATTTTAATCCCAAGGTAAGAAAAAACCTTCTTGTGAGATTGTAAAGGGTGACTGAACTGGGGGGAGAAGGCTTTCTGCTTTATGGAGGAACAGCAGCACAGATTTAGAATTATACATTTTATATCCTGAGAATTCTCCAAACATTTCAATCAAATTTAGCAATGATGGGATACACTGTTTTAGATTGGAAGAGACTATAATTATATCATCTGCGTACAATGAAATGTGGTGTTATGAGGAGCCAATTGTAATACCTGAAATATTTGTATGATTACTAATTGCCACAGCCAATGGTTCGATCATTAGGGTGAAAAGCAAGGGAGAGAGCGGGCAGCCCTGGCGTGTTCCCCTGTAAAGCCTGAAAGGGGCAGATATTGTTCCATTTGTTAATATCTCAGCTGAAGGGTTAACATACAGGATCTGGACCCATTTCATAAACTTACCCCAAAACCCCATTCTTTCCATAGTTTTGAACAGAAACTGCCTCTCAATCCGCTTTTCAGCATCTCATGACAGTAGTGCATTATCACAAATATTAGATTTTTCATGTAATATATTTAATACTCGACGAATATTATGTAAACCTTGCCTCCCCCAAACAAAGCCGTTTTGATCCATGTGACCAAGCTTGGGCAAATGTATTTCTAATCTCTTTGCTAGCACCTTGCAAATAATCTTTAAGTCATTATTCAGGAGAGAAATTGGTCTATATGAACCACAATCAGTTGGCGTCTTGCCAGGTTTTAACAGCAGAGTGATCACCGCAGTATTCAGAGCGGGAGGCAAAGGGATTTCAGGGATTCCTGGTACATATCCAAAAGGGGGCGAATTCATCTTCAAGTCATCTTCAAGGGATACTATGAAACCCAAATCTGTGGACCTAAAAGTCCAAAGCATCCAGGAAAGCTTTTTGTCTCTCGGCGGCACTCTCAGAATATTCAGAGCTGTAAAAAATCTCATAGTAGGTCCTAAAGACCTCATTTATCTCAGTTTGATCAAATGTTATCTCACCCTCCTTTATCTGAATGGAATTTGTGTCTCTTTCAGTTTGTAACTGCTTAATATGCCAGGCTTGTAACTTACCCGCCCTCTCCCCACCTTCATAATAAGTCTGTTTTAGTCTCATCAAACTTTTCTTTGCATGTCTCTTCTAAGTTTGAAAGCTCATTATATTTCATTTTCAATTTTTGCCAGTTCCAAAAGACTTACCCGCCCTCTCCCCACCTTCATAATAAGTCTGTTTTAGTCTCATCAAACTTTTCTTTGCATGTTCTAATGAAAGCTCATTATATTTCATTTTCAATTTTTGCAGTTCCAAAAGAACATCAGGAGTATTTTTTGTTTTATCAATGAACTTCAAAAATTCGGGATCTCTCAACCAAGTTATATGTAAACGCACGTAAGCGCCATCTTGGGGATCTGCATAAAAAATTTGGAAAGTTTAATGTAAATGAAACTGCAGCATAAAAATTTGGAAAGTTTAATGTAAATGAAACTGCAGCATGATCTGAGATGAATATGCTATTATACCAGCATTTACTAACTTTGGAAATTAGATCAGTAGATAAAAGAAAATAGTCTATACGAGAAATATTTTATAAGTACTAGAGTAGCATGAATAAGTCAAACTATCTGGGTGTCTGTTCCTCCATATATCTAATAAATTAAAATCTTGCACATACTGTTTTAACTCTATTCTGGTATGTAAATGAGAGAGGTCTGATTTAGTTGATCTATCTAAGTCTGGATATAGAGCACAATTAAAATCTCCTCCTATAACAAAATATCCTGGCAGTTCAGCCAATATTAAAAATAGATTTCTGTAAAAAATAGGATTATCCACATTGGGCCCCTAAACATTCACTAAATTCGGTCTAACAGAAAGGATCTCGGCTTGGATGATTATGTACCTCTCCAGTCTGTCCTCAATGGTGTTCATTATTTGTAAATGTATATAGTTATGTATAAGTATAAGAACCCCCTGGAGTATGAATTAAAGGAGGCTGAAAACACTTGTCCTGGCCATCTCTTCCTCACCATAATCACATCCTCTGGAACTAAGTGAGTTTCCTGAAGGAACACTATTTTAGCTTTCATTTGCCTATTTCTGTTCAACACTTCTTTAACTTTACAATTTTGCTTAGACCTCTTACATTCCATGATGTAAAGTGAATATCCGATAGGGGAACCATTATCGTATATACAGTGTATTCCTGCTCTTGCAAAAAGTACTAAAGTAAGTATATAGACTATTATTGTGAAGAAGAAAATGTAAAAAAATAAATAAATACTATAACACAGTAAAGGCAAAACACAGCCATATAGAACAACTGGCCAACAAACAGGTATTTCCCCAAATTAAATACCATCACACATCCTCCCCTCCACAGTTAAACACATCCCAAGATCTTCTCGAAAGAGCCTGATTATGGAACTATGCCGGTCCACCCGCAATCTTTTCACGGTGAGGAACAGCTTGTCTGATGGCTGACAGATCCCGCAACAGTAAGAAATGTCAACCCAACATCATGAATATATATATATATATATATATATATATATAGCTTATCGGTAATAAACCAGAAGTTTGCTTAAGTTCATGAAACCGACCGCAAAAAGAAATGTCTTCCTCTTGCTAAGCATTAGTATCTTTTAGATCTTGCAAAAACCTCTGAGCGTCCGGAGGGTTGTCAAACAAGTGGTGCGTTCCCTTGTATGTCACACACAAAGTAGCTGGATGCAAGATGCCATAACGTAATTCGGGGATGTTGAGATCGCAAAGATCCTTCTTCACAACGTCAAATTGTTTCGGTTTCTTGTGCAGTTCAGCTGACACGTCAGAAAAAAACATAAGCTTTCTTCTGTCCAACATCACTGTGGCTTTTGCTCGAGCTGCTTTCAGAGTACAGACTTTGTCAGCATAGTTTAGGAATTTCATTATCACGGCTCTCGGTGGAGAGTCAGAACGAATTTTGGAGAATCTGCCGATTGGGTGAGCTTTCTCAATTAAAAATGGACCAGGAAAGTTTTCCGGGCCGAGGATCTGAAGGAGTAATTTCTCTAAAAAGGCAAGCATATCCTTCCCCTCTATTTTTTCTGGAACTCCCACTAATCGTAGATTAGACTGACGACTGCAATTTTCCAGATCATCGACTTTTAATGAGAGAGATTATATGGCAGTTTTCAGTTTTGCATTCTGCATCTTTGAGACATTATCTGCCTGAGTGTCTATTCGATCCTTGGCTTCTGTTACCCATGTTGTGAGAGCTTTAAAATCGCACTTGTGGAGCTCCGATTCGTGCCACTCAGCACCGCGCCATAACCGGAATCCCAGTGTAACACCTTTAAAGGCCATCACTGTTCCCCGCTTATAGCTACATGCAGCTCTTCTTGCTGTCCATGTTGATCTGATGCTAAAGAAAGGGCTGAGGCTCCAGTTGCAAGAATCAGTTTTCTGGACAGACGTATAGAACAACTGGCCAATCTGATCTGTGCTCAAGTATGTCATGAATGAGGACAAGCGGTTTCATAGCTTTGTTGCCAACATTCTCCATTATCAGGGAAACCACAAAGACATTACAGTGGCGATATATTGGCACAAAGGAGAATCCAGCTGACGATGCATCCAGAGGAAGGAGGGCCGGAGACTTTATTAAGAACAACAGATAGATAGAAGGCCCCAAGTTTCTGTGCAAACCAGAAGAGGATTGGCCCGTAAATATGGTGGACACTGCAGTAGGTGTTGATGACCTCGAGATCAAGAAGGAAGGTTATGTGAATGTGGTAAATACTCAAGGCTCAATGAAAGTTACAAATAGGTTGATGGCTTACTTTTCAGATTGGAGGAGATTCCGAGTATCAGTTGCCTGGTTGCTTAAGTTGAAGAGGATGTTGTTCAAAAGGATTCGCAAGACGAGGGGAGTTAGATACTGCTGATGCCAACCAGCAGAGTGCTCTGGTGCAAGGCAATCGAATATCTGAAGATTCAACAAGAGGACAAACCTTGTTGGCAGAGGATCTTATGGAAGCAGAGCTAGCTATAATCTGCAATTGCCAACAGCAAAGATTCCCTGAGGAGATAGCTGCTTTGTCTTCTGGAAAGGATGTAGTGAGCAAACAGAGTGCCATTTAAAAGCTGCATCCATGGTTGGATAATGGGCTTCTGCGAGTCGGAGGACGGCTGACACAGGGCTCGTTGCCAGAAGACACAAAAACATCCGTTATTCCTCACTAAATATCAGCATGTGGCTGCCCTTATACTGAAGGATTTACATCAACAGCTTGGCCATAGTGGGCGTAACCACATGATGTCTGCATTAAGAAGGAGGTATTGGCTCACGGGTGCCACCTCAGTTGTGCGAAAGATCATCGCAGAATGTTGCTTCTATAAAAAGTATAATGGGAGGATGATGGGCAGAAGATGGCTGTCCTGCCCAAGGAGAGGATTCTGTCAGACCTTCCCCAGTTTACCAACACAGGCGTTGACTGTTTTGGATGAATAGAGGAGAAGGGAAGAGGCACAGTGAAACGCTATGGTGTCATCTTCACCTGCTTGGCCAGTAGAGCAGTTCACCTTGAACTGACCAATTCCCTTAACACAGATGCGTGCATTAATGCTCTGCACCGGTTTATCATTAGAAGAGGGCAAGTGGAGTATCTTCTATCAGATAATGGCACAAATTTAATCGGAGCAGAGACGGAAATTCTGGAGGCACTTTCATCATTGAATCAGGCTAAGATTCAAGGAGTTCTAGGTCAGAAGGGCATTAAGTGGAGTTTCAACCCTCCAGCTGGATCCCACTATGGAGGTCGAGTTTGGGAGCGGGTCATCTGCATATTGAGGAAGATCCTCACTGCAGTTCTCCAACAGCAGATGCTTGATGATGATGGTTTCCATACAATCTTGTGTGAAGCTGAGGCCATCTTGACCTATTGACCGATCACCAAATTGTCTGATGATCCAATGGATCTTAAAGCTCTCACTCCCAATCATATCTTGTTGCTGAAAGGAACACCACCCTTATCTCCTGGATTGTTCGATCTGCACGACTTAAACATAAAAAGAAGGTGAAAACAGGTTCAGTACATTTCAGACCTCTTTTGGAAGAGATGGGTAACAGAAAACCTGCCTTTTCTGCAAGAGAGGCAGAAATGGAACAAGGTTAAGAATAGCCTCAAGCCTGGAGGGGTCATGCTTGGGTGATTGCTCACAGAATATAGGTGGGAACCTTCCCTCAGGTAACAGGTGTTGCTGGAGGAAAGGTGCACAGTTTTTTTGACCGCTACGATAGGCTGTTTGTACCACGCTATGCAAGTCGTTGTAAAGGCGCGTGAACGGTGGATGTATTGACTGTTTGTTTGGATTCTTGCCTACATGGACATAAATACCAGTAAAAAAAATATACAACAGTGAGAATTTTAGCATCTGTAGAATATTTGTATTGGTCAATCTGTGAATTAAATAAGTACAATCAATGTGAATATAGCCATTTATGTATCAAGTTATTTTACTATTATAATCATGTAATTACCTTTGTGTATAGAGGCCTGCATGAGAATCGAATGTGCTGACATACATGTTATGGTAAAGCTGCTTCAGCTAAAGTTGTGTATGGGGCCTCTTCCTTTACCTTAACAAACATTGAGGCATCCTGTCTGCTTCTTGGAAGATAATGGAAGATAAACAAAAACAGCTATGTTGGAAATGTACTGAACACGTCCTAACGAAAAAGAGTGTACAAACAAAAACTTTGGAGATGCTCTGCAGAGTCTCTAGGCTTCAATGTCTCTGAGAAGAAAGTCTATATTCTGGCATCAAAACCTCAAGACGCCAAGAGTAATGTACCACAAAAGTGGTAGAAACCACCACACATCTTGTGTGGACATTCCAGTTAATAGTATTTCAAGTGTGCGCATCCATTTTCAAGCACCGTCCATCATCCCTCAGCTGCTAAACAAATATTAGACTTGACCGCTTACAGTATATGTCAAAAAAAGTTTATTAATAAAGCACTTTTTAAAAACAAGTGTTTATGAAAGTGCTGTAAACGCATAGAATGATAAAAATATCAATGATACAGCCAATAACAATAAAAGACAGTAAGAGACAATGAACCAATCACAGGAAGCAGCTCTCACATAGCGTTAAATGCCAGACTATAAAAATACGTTTTTAGGCTAGATTTAAAGACAACAATTGTTTGAGCCTGTCTAATGTAGAGGGGCAAGCTATTCCAGAGCTTCGGTGCCACCACGGCAAATCCCCGGTCACCCCTGCTCTTCAACTTGTAACATGCAAATATAAATGTTAATGTATAAGTAAATATAAATGCTATGTACTTGACCCCTGGGCAGTTTTAGACAAGAAAACATTCAGGTATAGGATTAAAAAAAAAAATCCTACTATCGCCTTCTCACCTCGAATATTCCTAGTGATGCGAATAAAATATACCAAACACAAATTCACTGGTATTTACATCATTGGTATTTAATGTAGTTTAATATTTAAACACAAAACACACACTTACAAATAAAGTAAATATTTCTATTGAGTAAATTCTCATCTTAGTACTGTGAATATTTGATGTGGTTTCTTCATGTCATTGATCAGGTGTCCGTCTCTAGTCTAGCGGTTGTAAAACTGCGAGGAGACCCAGGCCAGACCCCACTTCAAGTTAGTGAGCATAAATTTGAGGGCTTTGGTCCACTGTTCCTCTGAGTTAAACTGAGTCTTAATAGAGTAAGAACCTCCACTGCCACCTGTGTCCTCGATCTTTCCTTTGTCCACATCCATTCTAATTAAAGAAGAAAAACATAATGTTAAGTACAAACTCAAAAAACATGATACTGATCATTTCAAAATAAAATATTAGATATTAGCAGATTAATTGGCCCAATCAAATTAAAAAAAATTGATAATAACAGCCTGATACTTGGTCATTTTGGGATTTTCAATTTTACAAACAACTTTCCACCACTTGCATGCTCGCTTACAGGAACCTGGCAGTTTCCTGGGTGCCACCAGCTGAAGTGAGTGCCAATGAGCATCTCAACACCTCCGTTAACATTTTAACACATTGACACTTCATTTGAGCAAAAAATTCACGTGTTAGGTAGTGGTGTAGTCCTACAAAAAAGTTTTGTAATTACATTCATTGTGAAAAGTGCTTTACTACTGAAGCCCTGAACCACAACATGAAAAAAAAAAAAAAAAAACCTAAGGTAGGATAAAAAATATATGTAGGCCCGGTTTCATAGACATGGCTTACACTAAGCCAGGATTAGGCCATAGTTCAATTAGGACATTACATTTTTATAAACGTGCTTAGAAAAATAAATAAATAAACAAAAAACATTACTGGTGTGGATCTTGAGACAAAACAAAGGCACTGATTTATTTTAAGATCAGTCAGTGCAAGTTTCTTTCAGTTGGAAGAGCTCAGACTTACATTTTAGTCTAGGACTAGGCTTAAGTCTTGTCTGTGAAACCGGGAGATAGTACCTTATATTTTTTTCTCTCTCTGATTCAAGACGAGAAAAAAAAAATGGCTAGCGAATGTTAGCATGCACGGTGACCTTGACTTACGGCAAATGGGAAGGGATATTCTCTTCACTTAGGCTAGTTTTGTCATGGACACAATCATTTTGTCAAGGGAATGGTCTCCTTATGTTGTGGCCACACGATGTGAAGTTGTGGACTCGTGGCCAAGAGAAAGAAACATGTAACTAACGGCAATGCATAAAAACAACCTGCGTGACCACAGCAACCTGGGGTTATCAGAAATGGATATTTATTAATAAATATTTTCTTTGAAATTAAGAATGACAAAGTGATATGTTCTGTTTATAGCACTGGCCACTTTAAGAAAATCTGTGCATATGTGCGTGAAAAAGCATGCTGACGTGCACAGATAAAGTTCAGTAAAGTGGATTCTGAGTTACAAAATGTCTCTTTATTGACTTGCACAACCAATACAACACACAGGCAATGCAGCATTAAGACATTATTATTATAGATATTAGGCTACATTATAGCCGCACAATGTGTAAATAGACTACTTTGACCCTTGACAGCATTGTAATAGATTTTGAATAAATTATTATTGTTATTAGGATAAATGTTATAAGAATAGCTATATCAGTGATCTCATGCCAAAATCCATATTAGCTATGCATCTTGTTTTTGTTTAATATCTATATAGCCTATGGCTTATTTATTTTACACTTCATTTTATGTAGGCCTACCTCTTTATCCAGTTAACGTTCTGCATTATCTAATAGTACCATATAGCCTTTGTTTGGCAAATACTGTAAAAACACGACAGCATTATCCTAATGGGCAACATGGGCTGCACATTTTAGAGTGGCCTTTTATTGTGGCCAGCCTAAGGCACACCTGTGCAATAATCATGCTGTCTAATCAGCATCTTGATATGCCACACCTGTGAGGTGGATGGATTATCTCGGCAAAGGAGAAGTGCTCACTAACACAGATTTAGACAGATTTGTGAACAATATTTGAGAGAAATAGGCCTTTTGTGTTCATAGAAAAAGTCTTATATCTTCGAGTTCAGCTCATGAAAAATGGGGGCAAAAACAAAAGTGTTGCGTTTATAATTTTGTTCAGTATATTTGCAATAGTTGGATCGAGAATATGGAATAACCTTCCTTTATCCGTGAAAGCTTCAAATTCCGTCTATGAGTTTAAAACTACATTGAAATCTTTTTTTCTTACCATGGCTTTTTAAAATGAGTTAAATTATCTTTTGAGTTTACTTATGTTATTCTTTTACTGTTTTTTTATTTTATTTGTACAGTATGGTCAACTGCTGTTGTGTTTATCAGTGCGTAATAAATACAAACACCTGAGGGAATATGTCTTTCACTATTGTAAGTTAATGTTGTTAAATAGAAAAACAAAACTGGGATAACGCAGCTTTGGGGGCTCCGGAAAGGCTTAACGTGTCATTGGTGTCAATACGCTTTTGGTTCTAGTAAGACTCTATATGCGCACTTACGGGAAGTTACAAGAATTGAACATAGGCCATGAGGTGCATTTAATATATAATATTTTATTTCAGCTAGTAATTACTATATTAAATATTTAAAACTGAAATAAAATGTGAATACATTAACATTACACAGTAGTTAGCCTACAGTATCTCACAGAAGTGAGTACACCCCTCACTCTAAATATTCCATTATATCTTTTCATGACAACACTGAAGAAATAACACTTTGCTACAACGTAAAGTAGTGAGTGTACAGCTTGTATAACAGTGTACATTTGCTGTCCCCTCAAAATAACTCAACACATAGCCATTAATGTCTAAACCGCTGGCAACAAAAGTGAGCACACCCCTAAGTGAAAAAGTCCAAATACAAACAAGTCGACGTAAACTACACATTCAAGTTAATCAATAAAATCGATTTATCGCCCAGCCCTAATAGTTTCCAAAAATATTATGCAGCAAAACTTTTTCCGACATTGATTAGAAATTAGCATATTAGAATGATTTCTGAAGGATCATGTAACACTGAAAATGTATCTTTGCTTCATAGGAATAAATTATATTTTTTAAAGTATATTAAAATAGAAACCTTTTATTTTAAATTGCAATAATATTTCACAATATTATTTTTGTGAAATAATATTCAGTATTTTTTATGAAATAGATACAGACTTGATGAGCCTAAGAAACTTCTTAAAAAATGTACTGATCCAAAACTTTTGAATTACAGTGTATTGTTACTGTAAACATATTTTCTCAGATAACCTAAAAAGTACATCATTTAGTTACATCCAGGGTCAAATAAAATATAAATAGCACATTCAAGTTAAAAGTTACACACTTTTTTGTGTGTGCGCTGTACAGGTCTGGTTTAAAGAATGTTTTTTTTTCTCGGGTGGCTGAAATGTCCGCCCAAATAGAGAAAAGTTTTGCTCAGAAAGAAAATAAATTTGAGGGAACATTGCCTGGGGGATGTCCACTATCGAGGGTAGTGAGAGCGGAGGCCCCAGCGTAGTGTGTTCGGCTCGAAAAAGGAGCTTTCCACGACTTTTGTGAGTTTCTCGTGCACGGGGCAGAATGCGGCTGTTAAGCGCACTCCGACCCCAGAAACCAATCGTTCAGCTGAGAACACTTGCCCTCAGTGCTCGCCGGTACGGCCTCAGTCCCAGCGGGAGTAGGACCAGGACGTGGAGTGTCTGAGGTTGCTTTCTGACGCTTCTTTGAAAAGCCGTACGAGAGCTGTGACCACAACGCCCCAATGCTCTCACAATAAGAAAATGAACCACCCATGAAAGCTGCTTTTGCATGGACTCGGCCCAAACAGAGAGCACAGCAATCGTGCCCGTCAGACGGAGAGAGAGAAAACCACCGCACACAGATGGAACGGCATCTTTACAAAGCCACTGTGTAATGCTCTTTAAGAGGAAATTTGCAATTTAAATAGGGAATTCGTTCTTTCAGAAACCACCGACGCACCCAGGGGACACTCTCGCAATTAACCGCACAGACCTGAAAGAGATTGCTGAATGTGCCATAAAGCCAGTGGATAAAAGTGAAAAGACGCTCGCTTCTCATAAACTAGAGGTGCGTGCACTCGCTCCAAAAAACCAAGCTGAAGTGTGATCTGCACGCGTCAGCCCTTAAATACCCGTATGCAAAGGCGTGGGCTTTGCATGCAAATTCAATTAGCATTTAATTCATATTTTGTGATATTCACAGAGGTGATTGGGCTCCCAAGAATAACCCCCCACATGTTGTTGGGATTGAACGACAGAAAGGGAACTTTTTTCTCACTCTTCAAAAACATTTTTTTTGCTTTAAAAACTTTATTCTCCCTTCAACAATTTTTTTCCCCTCACTCTCTTTTTTACGCTCTTTTATGAAGCCCCTACAGCTTTTTCTCAACCCTGGACCTGGGCGCACCACAACACTGCACATTTTGTGTGTCTCCCTAATAGGGATGTCAAATTGGCTGAAAAACTCAATTGGAATTTTGTACTAAAAAATTATCAATATTCAAATTATATTCGAATTTAAAAAGGCATAATTTATGTTAGAGGGAGAAAAAGCTTTTGGCTTCTCTCCTGAGGCCCATTGAGCTAAATATTACCATACTAATGCACGTTTCTTCAAAGCAATAAAAAAACAAGACTATCTTTGAAAAAAGTGCATAATGTTTAAAATAATGTTTATAAACCATATATAATTAATTACGTTGCTCAAACAATTAGAAACAACAAGCATCAATGTAAGTATGTATAGTTTAATACTAAGAACCAAAAACCAATCACAAAGAGTAGCCTACTATTTTCATTTAAAAACATGAGATGCAGTGGGATGCAGAAAACCGCCATAAAATCATTACAAAGAAAACGCTTAAGGTAGGCTATAATGGACAAAGGCGGTTATATAAAACGACCAAATCTGGTATACAGTTTATCAATCAAATATGTTACGGACAAGAAAGCAGATGAGAATATGAACGGAATGCACAAAGTTTCATGTGTTTTCTCCCCCGTATAAAAAAAATTAATATAAAAGAAATCTTAATGTGTCTCAAGAGAGTATAATGTAATTAATAAATTGTATACTCAATGCAGCCTTTTCATACCACTGGCTTAGTCCATTACTTAAGCATTATCTTTCTATGGAGGAGAAAATGCTTACCGTGCAATTTATCACGTTACGTTCATATTCGGGGCTATTCTGCTTGTCTGTAAATGGTATGCTTTATTAATAATGTGTGTCCTGAATTTGGTCCTCCAGTGTTACTGTTATAGTACATTAAGCCACATTAAGCGTTTTAGAATGTCCCAAAACCATGCCTTGAACTAAACACTAGCGCTGTGCAATTAATCAAATTCGGTTATCATGCGCATCAGTCAGTAAAGCCGGTTTCTTGATTAGTAGTAAATCGCCATCACCAGCTTTCACGTTCATAATCGAAGGCGTCTGCAATCATGAACGCGATATTATATAAAACTTTTATTTTCTCTCTTCAAAAACTTGTAGGCTACCTACTGTGTTATATTAATGTATATATACACAGTTGTACTGCAGTCTTACCTATTTAATAAATAGCAATCATTCAATGCTTCCCTACGAAACACAGCTAATTAACTAAATGTTTATAGACTGAATTTGATATACTAATATTGCCTACTAATTAGTAGCCGAAATACAAATAAAAGATTACATTTTAAATGAGCCTCATGGTCTATGTTCAATTCCCGCAACGTCCTGTAAGTGCGTTTATAGATACTAGAAAGAACGGTTTATAGGCACGACCACGATCACTGATATAGCTATTCTTACAACAATAATAATTTATTCAAACTTTATTAGAATGCGGTCAAGGGCACAAGGTGACAGGCACACATTGCGCAGAATATAATTTTGAAAAATCATTTCATAAAATGAAATATGACAAGCACAAGTCTACCTTTTTTGTTAAATGTCAGTTTTAATGAACAATAATAGCCATTATAAAAGTAGAAGTATAATAAGAGACGTATGTAATAGGAAATAAAGACAAAGGCAAAGAATTCAATCAAATGTATGTTAAAAAAGTCAGCGCTCTGTTAAGATAAATAAATAATTTATGAAACATAACTGTGTTCAGTCAAAACAATATGACCTGGAAGAAATAATAGATTCATGAGACCAAAGATCGCCGGTTAGATCTACCCAAAACAAATTTTACCCCAAGTTCAACCACTACAGAGACATCAGAGCCAGCGGCAGATGTCAGAAGGACTAGCCGCGGTGAGGCTGCTCTCGGCGGATACATGAGCACTGAGCGCCCGGTGATTGGGTGGAGCTCACGCTTCCAAAATCAGCGAAGCACATTTTCAAATAGGCGCTATATTTATAAATAAACCTCAGATTTGAGTTTTTAAACAACTACATTCTCGACTGAAATACTCTTAGAATTGCATTTCATGACACAATAACAGTAATATTTAAAAAATGCCGCAGGGTTTTCCCCTCCGCCATTAACGCTTGCTGATGCGAAATGCATTCTGGGATACCTGGCTGCCTCAAGTTCGCACAAGTCACCTCTTGATGCATTCCTTGGAGGTTGATAAAGGAAAATTAAAAAAGGTTGATAGCATGTTAAACAAGTTTGTTTGGAAAAATAAAATTCATTATATTAGGAAATCAGTTTTAATGAATCCAACAAAACAGGGGGGGTTGGATTTTAGATTTATCAAATTATTACATTAAACAAATTTTCTTAAAAAATAATATTATCCCCAATGTAATTATTCTTAATTTTCTTGTTGGTGGCCTGAACTTTCTCCTGCTTTGTAATTATAATGTTTCAAAGATCCCTGTCAAACTTTCTAATTTTCATAAGCAGATGCTCTTAGCCTGGTCCCTCATATACAAACACAACTTTTCTCCGCACCGATATTATTTATGGAATAATAAGGATATTCTTTATAAGAATAAATCCCTTTTCTTTGACAGCTGGTTTGAAAACAACCTTCTGTTAGTTGGACAGCTTTTTAACTCACAAGGCAGACTTTATAACTATTCAGATTTCTTACAGAAATATAATATTCCTGTATCTGCTAGTGAATATGCTGTTGTTTACAATGCCATTCCTTCTGGCGTGTCTTTTCTTTTGCAAGGTACCACATTTCCATGGCCATGTACTTACTCTCTATCTTTAACCGACACAATGATCGGAAGTGTGTGCTTTTCTGTAGACCAACAAAGAAATAACTATAAAATCAGAGCTCTCTTCCAGAAAGAGATAACAACAATTCCTTATGTAATACCATATTGGAATAATATTGTGGAGAATATACCTTGGGAGAAAGTATGGACTTTGCCTCATAAGTATCTGCTTACCAATAAAATAAAAGAAATAACATTTAAACTGATTCACAAATATTACCCAACTAAAATCTTTCTTAGGAAATATAAGTCAGACATTGAAGTGAACTGCAGTTTTTGTCATTCATCTGAAGAAGACTTCATTCATTTGTTTTGGCAATGCACCTACACTGGAAAATTTTGGGCAGACTTTTTAGTGTTTATCCAATCTTATTTTGTAAGTGACTTTTCTTTCTGTTTTAAGGATGCTTTCTTTGGATTGTTTAACTACTCAAAAGAAAATGCAGGAAAATATTACGTAATTAATTTATGTTTTCTGTTAGCTAAATTTCATATTCATAAACAAAAGTTTACTGGATCTAAACCTCTATTTTCTTTGTTCAAAATTGATTTAGATAAGTATGTGGAAACTATCCAAAATTCTGCTAACTTGAAAGCTATGAAAACTGTATCTCTGTATTCATCCTTTGTGTCTGCTTAAAATGTAATTCTATTACCTTATTGCTATTTATTTTTTATTAACCCTGGCAAGTCTGAGTGTATATTCTTGAATTTTATTTACTTATTTTATTATTATTCATTTTTATTTATCTTTGTGTATAATTGCAACTGTTAATGTTTATACTGTAAAAAAAAAAAAAAAAAAAAAAAAAAAACTCTTGATGCATCCTCGATAAAAGGGGCGGAGCAAGAACACATCCGGGGATTTTAACTGTACTTGGCTAGATGTGTGAATTGGAACAGTACTTGGGCGTTGACTGATGATGTTTCACAAGTCCACAAGTACAGACAAGAACGCATATTGAGAAACGGCCATAGTATAAACACTTAGGTAAGGGTGACAGTTAAGACGTTTGTTGCAACACTCTTAAAGAAATCTCCTACCTTAAGGTATTTTTCCCCCTTAGGGATACCCCTAAGTCAAATTACTTAAGGACTTCTATGCAACTGGGTCCTAGAGTCTATGACTTCACATCACGTGGCCACGACATAAGGATGTCATTCTTAAAATTAACTTAAAAAACTAGCCAAAGTGATTGGAGAATATGTGCTAATTAATGAACTAGGGCTAATTTAAGTGTTAAAGTGTAAATTTAAACATGTTTAGGTTTTATTGGAAATAATGACATGTGCTGTAACATTATTTCTTGTTTTATTATATACATGAGATTGACACTATTTAAAAACACACTAAAATAATTTTACGGTGGAGTGTCACTGAGAGCATTTGCCATGGAGTGAGGTTTTTGATCGGGTGGTCATCGACTGGTAGGAAGAGAGAACCCAGAAGTGTCTGAAAACTTTTCAAACTAACTAAATGTTTTGTGTTTTTATGCATTATAAAATCAAGACTTCACACTGGTTTTCTTAGCATTATGAAGAACTAAAGAGACTGGGTTATTTAGTATAAATTAATTTTTCATGCAACATTAGCAGATCTAAATATATACTTTTTTCATTTATTTTCACTTCAGCCAATATGGATGTGCAAATGCTGTGTAAATTAAAATAAAAAAAGTAATTAATGTAGACGTTGGTAACTAATTTAAATGCTTATTAAGAGATTGCAAAAGCCTGATGATCTATAATGACATGCCATTTTTTGTTTTATAAATTGGTGTTCTGGACATTCTTACCTATATGGCAGACAAAAGCCTGTATCACCTTTCTCCACCTCGTCTTTAAACTGCTGGACACAGTCAAGGAAGGCCACCATAGCATGGTCAAATTTATTATCCCAGAAAAAGCGGAGACCACCTGAGCAATACAACGGCAACTCCTACAACAGAAAACAAGCAAAAATATGCTGATGTTAACAGTACATTTCCTCTAATACAGTTTTAAAGGCAAGTATATGTCTTCCTGATAATTGAATTTAGCCCACTAGGAAATGCAATTAGCCTCTTGACTTGTTAATTTGTTTTACTGGCTTTGTTTCATTTTTACTTTCAAGAATAGCACAACACTTTTGGCAAACCGGTTGATGATGTACATTCACACAAGATAAAGACTATATAATCTGTCAGATTACCTTGTGTCTCATTCACCGGTTAGAAAACATTACATCACAAAGCGCATCATATTATTATAATAATAACACCTTCCATTCTTGCTCAGTCTGCAATAGCATAATAGAATGCACTGATGACGCATCATGGCTGTGTGACCAGAGGGGTGAAGAGGTATGGAAATAAATACATTGACAGGCAGGTAGGACAGCCTATCATAGCCCTCGGGAGGGATATGATTGGACGAAAACGTTGTGGTCCTACACCCTCCACAGATTATATAAATCTAAATACATTTAGACCACTTAACTTAGTGATTGCTATCAGGATGTGAAGAGACTTTCAACCAGCATAACACTTTTTTTTATAACCAAATCACCTTGCCAAGACTCTCTCTAGAACACAGGTGTTAAACTCAATTCCTGGAGGGCCACAGCTAACAGAATGCATAGTTGATTTAAAAAACTGGATGAAAAGTAATTTCTTACTGCTTAATTCTGAAAAAAAACAGAGCTCAGGCATGTGATCAGCTAGAGACAAAAAAGAAGGAAAATCTGACCACGCCCCAGAACTTATTATTAAAATACATATTGTAGCACATTAAAATATATATATTATATTGTAAACATACATATTGTCCTGTAAAAATAAAAAGCAGCATTTACAATCATGATAACAATATAATATAATAAAGTACTACAATATATTATAGTAAAGTATATAGAATCATTTTTATTATTAAAGTACCTGCCAAAAGTTTGGAAACATTACAATTATTAATGATTTTGAAATAACTATCTTCTGCTCATCAAGGCTGAATTTATTTGATCAAAATAAAGTTAAAAAAATTGAAATATTGTGAAATATTACAAATTTAAAAAAAGTTTTCAATATTAATATATTATAAAATGTAATGTTATTCCTGTGATTCAAAGCAGCATTTTCTTCATCATTACTCCAGTTTTCAGTGTCACATGATCTTTTAGAAATCATTATAATTTATTTGACTTTTAAGAATCATTTCTGATTATTATCAATGTTGAAGTTGCTGCTTCATATTTTGTGTGGAAATCACCACACTGTTTGTGATTTTTACACAAAACAGTGTAAAAAATAAGCATGGCGTTCCTTATTCAGGGAAACCAGGTTACATCCATAACCGAGATGTTTTCAAATAAGCCTGAAGGACTTTATCAGCTGGATCAGGTGTGTTTAATTAGGGAACCTGTCATGCACTTTTACAACATCGCACTAGTATAAAGTCCAAGACCACTGTTGTATTCACCAGAGAAACCCTTCACCAGCTGCTCAAAAACTCACCTTGTACACTTAAAAAAATTTTTCCTTTACATTCATATATTGATCAAAGTTTATATGTGGCACCCACCTTGGACTTATCTGTGAGAGATTCCAAATAGGAATGGTTTCCATAAGGAACTAGTCGATATCTGCAAAGAGAACATAAACCATTTTTCATAATTTATGTTAATCATGTTGGCTTGGCAATGGCTTGAAAATGATCCTTTCTTCACTTAGATGCATCGTGTCAGGTATGCCGATAGTAAATGGATATTACTTTCTATTTCTGATGTACTATATGATTTTGAGCTATTAAGTTGACAAACGAGTCTGGAATGTGTAAACCTTTCAATCTAAGTTTATCAAACTTACATCAGACCTTACAAAATGAAATGTAAGTAAATGTAAACTGAAATAGATTTTTATACTACTTTGTAATGTTCGCTATAATGAGCGTAACGTTATAAGTCCAATCGTCCGCCATCTTGGAACAATTCAGATTCAGATTTTTATGGAAAATGCCATAATTTACCATATACAGAATTATCTAACAATAAACAAAATCCTGAAAACATCAGCAGCTAAAGATCATTGCAGATACATTTATTCATACATGATCTACTGTATATAACACAAGCAGAAGTGTGATATTGATTTTAAATTGAAGTTCCATGGACAACAAAATGACATAACTAAGAACAAACTACAGGAAAGCTGATCTCTATGAAGTGATATGTCAATTCAAGAAGTTGACCGCTATCCAGACTGTCATCTGGATTAAAGAGGTAATGCACTGCTGGAGATGTAGTTTGGTCTATGTGGTAGACACCTGCAACCTCAAGCATCCATGAAAGGACTGCAAAGAGTTTATCATGACTCCAGTGACTCTCCAGAGCTTATGGTAAGTATACCACCTACCCAGATTTACTTTCACAGACCTAACAGTTCACCAAAAGTCACATTGAAAGTGGTCAAGGTACTTCTCTACAATGGTCAACACACCCATGCTGTCCCTGACGACAGGTCAGAGAGTGATTCTACTATTAGTGCTGCAGCTCAAATTAATGAGTATTCCTGAGTTGCTTCCCCTGCAGACAATTCAGCTATGTCACACCAAACTTTGAAGGGTCATCACATTCTCTGAGGTGTTCTCAGTCTCTAATCCCAAGAAGTTGTTTGCTATACACAGCACATTCAATGCTACAGATCTGTGTTTTCGGAGCACAGCTACCCAGTGACTGCTCTGCAGAATACTTATCCACACCTGAAGGACTTGCTATTGCTTCCTGTAGACCGGGTGAAGACACAGCTCAATATTGGGTCAGACCTGATGCCTCACATACTAACAACAATTCAGTCCATATGCAAATGACTAATAAGGGGATCCACTGCTGTCCACAACACACAGCTTGGGTGGTCTCTCCAGGGAAAGATGGATCCACTGCAGCCCTCATGATCTCTTTCAGCATGTGATGCGCCTTTATCTGCCTCCCTACCAGACAACCTCAAGACATTCTATGCCCCTTTTGAAACAGGCAACACATTACCTGCTATGAAAATACCTGCTGACCCCAACACATACCCTCTGGTCCTAACCATACCTAAAGTGAGCAAGGCCTTTAAGAGAATGAACACTCTGAAAGCTCCAGGACCTGAGTCTGATAGTGATCCCTACATGCTTCAAGCAGACCACTATCATCTCCGTTTCCTTCCCCTCACAGGGATGTGTACTCAGCTCTCTCTTGTATTCCCTGTTTTAACTATGACTGCTCTACTAATCACAGCGCCAACACCATTTTCAAATTTGCTGACAACAAAAGCATCCTATGATCCATCACCAATGGCGATGAGACATTCTACAGAGATGAGGTCAGTGCACTCTCAGAATGGTGTGCTAACAATAATTTCTCTCTAAATGTCAACAAGATCAAGGAGATGATTATGAACTACAGGAAGTCACAGAGAAGTGATTACATCCCCATTCACAGCAATAGGCTGGAAGTAAAGAGAGAGTCAGGAGCTACAAGTTCCTTGGTGTACACATTTCCTTTCCTTGAGTCTCCACTCAGACACCATAGTGAGAACAGCCCATCAGTGACTCTACTTCCTGCGGAGACATCACGTCAAACTTCTACCATTGCATCACAGAGAGTATTCTAACCAGCAGTATCACTGTATGGTACAGCAACTGCTCTTCTGATCACAAAGCTCTTTAGAGAGTAATGAGAACAGCTAAGCTCATCACTGCACACAAACTCCTGGCCTTGCAGGACATTTACCAGACACACTTCTTGAGAAAGGCCTGCAGCTTTATCAAGGACTGCACTCACCCTGCTCACAATCTGTTTGCTTCAATGCAGTCCAGCAGATGTCCATGTTCAATCCGATCACGGACAACCAGGCTAAAGAAAAGCTTTTATCTTCAAGACATCAGACTGCTTAACAGCCAACAGTCCTTCATCTAGCTTTGCAACAACGATTTATCAGGATGTGCTTCCAACACCATTTTAAGGTTAATAATTTTTTTCAGTGTTTTGTAAGTCAATCAGCAATTTTACTGAGATGACCAACAAAATCTTTAGAATCAGCTGTGGAGCAGGATTTCCACTTGTTTGAAAAGAAAATCATGCCATTCCTAAAACACACTAACACATGGCAGGTCACACTAGTGATATGCTATGAACATGCCAGCAACACCTAACAATCAACATACAATTCTGTAATGACTGAGTGGCCATCACGGCTTTTTCTTAGGGCTTGTTTATTCTTGGCAAATTATGTGAACTTAGGGCTTATATGTACTTACAGGTGCATCTCAATAAATTAGAATGTCGTGGAAAAGTTCATTTATTTCAGTAATTCATCTCAAATTGTGAAACTCGTGTATTAAATAAATTCAATGCACACAAACTGAAGTAAGTTTAAGTCTTTGGTTCTTTTAATTGTGATGATTTTGGCTCACATTTAACAAAAACCTACCAAACCCACCTCTGAAAGCATAGTCCCATCTTATTTGCAAGTGCATGCAGCAGAAGTACAGTTTGACCCCAAGCTGCATTGATCTCATTCCATTCCACTGGTACACTGGGTAATCTGCCTAGGCGGAAGTTATTTATTGTTCCAAACTGCCCGCTGTGCCTGAGAAAAAGGTAGAAAAAAGAAAATTTGAATATGTTTATATGCACAATTTTACATCATAAGCATGTTAAGCAAACCCTGATTTTAAAAGTTTCACAATTCTGTTTTGAAAATAAATGCTTATTCAATATGCACATATTTCTTTTTTGATGGCAGTCTTAAAGGGGTCATATGATACGATTTCATGTTTTCCTTTGGAGTGTTACAAGCTGTTCATGCATATATACAATCTGTAAAGTTGCAAAGATTAAGGTCTCAAACCTAAAGAGATATTCTTTATAAAAAATTAAGACTCAGCCATGCCTTCCTAAAACGGCTCATTCAAACACGGCCCTACAAATCTACGTCACTGTGTGGGAAGATTTGCATAACACCGCCCAAATGTATACGCAAAGAAATAAGACGTAACACTTATTCTGCTGTAGTATTGTTGCAGCCACCATGTTGTAGAGAGAACCTAGGAGTAGACTGACAGCTATGCACAAAGGCTGTCTCTATAAAGTGGGGGAATTCCAACTTTGCAAGGACAGTCTGGCGATTCTGACTCACATTGTATGTTCTCATATTTAAAGAATTTGCTACTGACTATTCAAACGCAAGTTTTGAACAGTGTAGAGTAGTGGTTGTTTGTCGTTTCTACGATCACAAATGCAGACATGGTTTTATTCGCAATGCAAATGCCTAATTTATAATGGGTTTCATTATTTTTGTCTCGCTGCGCTGGGACACGGCATCACAGCATGGTAAGGGCCGTAATATTTCCATCATACGCTTGAGGTATTTGGCCAATCACAACACACTGGATAGCTGGCTAATCAGAGCACACCGCGCTTTTTAGACCGATGAGCTTTGTAAAAATCGATGCGTTTCAGAAAGGCGGGGCAGAGAGGAGCAGCAATAATGTACAGTATGTGGAAAATATAGTTTTTTAACCTTAAACCGCATAAACACATTGAACACCAAATACACAAAACAATGTTCTTTTTAGCAACATCATATGACCCCTTAAAAACACGAAATAAAACAAGTTTTTAAAAAGGGATAAGAAACCAGATATGAAAGGTGGCATTGAAAACGTTGGTCTTCTTGAGTCTGTCAAGCTGAATCTGACAGTAACGCATTTGATTGTCCACACTCTTAAGATCATCATCCAACTCCAGCTGCTGTCTTTTAAACTCGCAGTACTCCTTCTGATACCTGAGACAGAAACAAACAAACAGAGATGACAAATGCATTTACCTGGAAACTGAAAAAAAACAGCATTTAAAAATGTCATTATGAAGAATACAGTATTTTTTCCAGAATCTCCATAGAAAAACATTTTCAATGGACAACAAAAATGCTACTACTACAACTATAACTGCAAATCATGTATGACATATGAGGACTGATTGGAAAGTATCCAGCCGTTTAACATGAAAAATAGAGATATTTATCAAAGAAGATATAAAAACATTGTACACATAACAATGACGCCTCAGTAATCTTCAAAGTAGGTACCTTAGGACCTCACACAGTTCTCCAAGCATCTCTTCCACTGTTCAAAACACTGCAAAATCCTTTGATGGAATTGCCATTGGCTGCCTCATCGTATTTCCCTTAATCTCACTGATGGTCTGAAATCTTTGACTTTCAAAGGTGATCTTCTTCAATAAATGTCTATTTCATTTTACATGGCTGTATACTTTCCAAACAGCCCTTGTATTTTTGAATAAAAATGGCTAGCTTTACCGAAAAGCTGTCAGTTTATTGCACTGATATATGTCTGATCTTAACAGTTTGAAAAGTACATTTCAGCACAGAATGCTTTATGAATATTTCATTATGCATGCAAGGTAATACAAGCTTTGCAAAGAGGCTGTTATTCAAGGACATGTTTTAACAGCAAATCTGTAGCTCATGTGTGAGCAAGGAAAATCACTGTATGGTTGTGTGCCTTTCACATACTATATGTTATTGTCATCCTGGGGAACAGGGATTTACCTATTACGGAGCCAGGTGGAGCAGCACCTGTCATCATTGAAAATGATCTCAAAGAGACTAATAAAATGGCTCTCAGAGCAAACACACAATTAAGCTGTTTTTAAGATGCTAATGGCAATGTGGCACAAAGGGTAGTGTGTTGCTCCAATATATAAAGAGCTGTAATGCTCATGGAGATCCTGGGTTAAGTTAATATCTCAAATCCCCCTCTCCCTGTACTTTCCTGTCATTTCTCTACTATCCTGTAAAAAAAATGCAAAACAACAAATTATAATATGACTTCTTAGTAAATATTTGAATTCATATGTACTGAAGTTCTTCGGTGTCCATCAGCTGGCTATGGTTGCGTCCCTCGGCCAGCTCTTTGGCCACGGCTTCACGCTGCACCTCAATGCTCTCCAGCTCCTGGATCAGAGATTCCTCCTCTTGTTTCAGCTGCTGCAGTGCATTCAGTAGACTGGCTTCCTCCTCTTCTGGTAGTTGAGACAGCAGCTCTAAACAGCTCCTAACAATTGAGTGATTGGCTGAAGTCAATGATGTCATGCATGTATTGACAAAACATTTTTAATGACAAAAATAATGATATAAACCTTCAAACCAGGGAAATGGCACATACCACTCAGAGAATAAGAAAGAAAAACAGCTGCAGGTTGAGATGAGTGTGAGTGGTACTAACTTGTAATTCTGGCACTCATTTTCTGTGATGCTGAGTTGTGTGTCCAGATGGTCCAGTAGTGTGTCTGTGCACTCCTCACACAGTGGGTGATCAATGTCTGTCTGACCAGACATGATATCAAACAGATCACTTGTCACCTGCAGGAAAACACATACATGAATCCTCTATTCTGATCCATCCATCCACTATGCCATCTGTCCTTTTCATTGCCGTTATTTATAGAACTCTAGGCCTCTATACACAGCTTTAAATACCCCTTCATGCCAGAAGCATTCTATATAAAGTATTTATATTTTAACATTAATACATTTAAGGTGCATTCAATTTGTGTTTTTACTCCAATTTCATTCTCTCACACCTTTCATTCTGGAGAAAATTACTTACTCTCAAAGTTAACAGCTTTGTTAAAAATTAATAAATGCCTGGTGATCTTAATGACATGTCTGACCATTCCTCTTTCTTTAGGTCAACAGGTTTATTTATTAATGCAAGCTACATTAGTCTACCGTTTAATCTACACACTAACATACGTGCTTCCAAGTAGGGGTGTGCGATACTGCAAATTTTGGTATCGATCCGATACAGAGTAAATACAGGGCCAGTATCGCCAATACTGTTGTTAGATTACGTGAATCCGGTAACTGTTTAAACTGCCCTGTCAATCATCTTGTCACAGTTAACATCATCCACATTTAGTTTAATTTGATGTATTTTCGTATTGAAGAGAAATAAAGTTTTTTTATGCCGAAAACTCTGCTCATGTGTTTGGAAAATTATGCATTTCAAAGTTAATGACCAAACGTATCGTTATAAAAGTTCACAGTGTTTCTGCATATGAAATATGACATGGATAACATTAAATAAAAAAAAAATTAATCAGGTTAGACACTGATTGTGACGAGTGGGTCGGGGCCGAGAGCCGTGGGAACGGAGCGAGGCCGGTGGAGTAAATGATAATGAACGACACCTGCGCCACTCACCGGTCTCGAGTCCCACGGAGGAGCTTCGGAAGGGTAAAAGGAGGAGTGACGACAGTAAAAGACGAGAGAGGACCAGGCCTGGATTTTTATTTGTGTTTTGTGTGCGGCAGTCGTCCGTGAGGGGCTGCCACTTTTATTTTGTATTTGTTTATTTTATATTAAAGTCTTGAATGTTCGCCGGTTCCCGCCTCCTTCTTCCCGATCTACGAACTGTGTTACACTGATTATTTATCAATCAAATCCCTTTCTCTACCTGTCCGTCGGTTGTGCATATCCGCCATGTTTGTAGTTTTTTAACACTTTTTATGCGTGTTTGTATTTCTAATCTAATCCTCGTCCACCGCGCAATGTGTTGTGGGTAATATTAGCCATTAAAGTGTGCATCGATCTGCACTTCGAATTCTAACCGGAAGTAGTAGACCATCCGGAAATCTTTAGCATACTTATTTTTTTTAACATACTATAATTTGGGACATACTAATTCTATTTTCTATTTAGGACGCATAGTGGGCGGGTATGCAAGTTGCGCCTCTCCTCTATTGGGCACAAACAAACTTACAAAGAAAGGAGCAGCTCAGGTGTGTAACAGCCATGGAGGGAGGACGACTTACCCCAGCAGCAGAAGCGGTGCTGAGCAGAATGCCATCAATGTACCACAAGAACGATGTTTTTTTTAATGTGTTGGTTTGAGCATTAATCATATCAGATGGATCCATATTTAATTATGTACACTCTATTCAATCAGATTGTTTTTAATGAACAAAACACAGATCTAAAAAAAATTGCTCAGAAAATATCGCGATACTTTGACTTTTTCCTTTGTCATTCACTGGTTCGCTCCTGATCATGAGAGGAACGTCTGTACTTCCTCAACGCAGCTGTATTTTGTGGTTGATAAAAAAGGTGCGTTTGTTTCACTTCAACCCTTCGCTGGCTGTGCTGTCTACGGGTCTATGTTGGGTCTCGTGTCGCAAGTTAGTGACACACCTAACGTAGAGTTTAATACGTTTTGGCAGCATAGCAGGGTACTAAAAAAGAGGAGTACATTACCCAGTGGAAAAGCAATGTACCGAACCGTTGCATATGCACCATAAACACACCTAACAAAATACGTAGCAGGGGAGGAGCAGATGCGAAAAGAGCGGAATATACACCCACAGACATGTCTACACTTTGTTGTATGTATTAAGCAATGTATTAAGTGTATAGGAGAAAAAATTTACCTAAAGTATCGATCTTATCAGGTTAGTATCGATCCGATACCAATACCAATGTTGGTATCGATACTATCGATATTAGCCCCACCCTTCTTATCGATACGCCCACCCCGTTTTTAGTGTTTCTAAAACGGAAATCCAAGCTCAAGGAATTTGTTGTGGTTTTTAGGAGCTCGTGGTAAGACTCTTTTTAGGGGGGCCTTTAAAATTTACAGCATTTAAATGGATTTAATGGTTGTAAGGGGAATTGTATTTGTTTTTATCTATATGGTGTTACAATGACAAGTAACTATTGTAAAATGCCAAAACACACTACAAAAAGGAATTTTTATTTGGAAAAAGGCATCATAAGTTTTGAATGGAACCATTAATATAGTGTTTCTGTAATCCGTTCTTCAACGGATGCAAATTTTACAGAATCAGAATTTTATTATTAATGATCAGAGACCGCAAAAGAAGAGCATTCACGAATGTTTCTTTTAATGAAGATGATTGTGAGTTTCATTCAGTTTAATTCGTGGCAGTTTGCGTGTCGGCTTGCTGAAGAGATACAGCTACTCATCCACGGTGGCGCTTGTTGCATTAGCGCTGTTATATCTGACTATAACAGGCCATATAGCCTAAAACACAAAGGTGTGAGAGCGTTTTATAGACTATATATGGCATGTTGTAGTCAGATACGACAGCGCTAATGCAACAAGCATCACCGTGGATGAGTAAGTGGATGAGTAGCTGAGTATCTCTTCAGCAAAAACAATCATCTTCATCTTCTTTTCCATATATATACAAGCTGGCATGTGATAAAAAGTGAGTGCAAACTGCCGCATAAATGCATTATACAAATTTGATTAATATATTTGATAAATGACCATCAGTCTATGTCAAAAACAATCATCTTTATATTCTTTTCCCAATAATACAAGACTCCTGGCCTGAAAAATCGTTTATCACTCTGACGGACGACCCATGTGATAAATAAGTGAGCAAAATTGACAATGATTATATGAATAAAAGACAGAAATTCAAATTTGTTAATATAGTCAAATAAATTTTATTGATCATTAAACTTCATATTCAAACTTGAAAAATAAAGTTTTTTATCAAAGTTCCACAAAGTGACAAAATAGAATGTGACATGATAATAACAGAATGTTTATTGATCAAATAAAAAATTTAGTAATTATGAAGAAAATTCTGCTTTGCATCACAGGAATAACATTACATTTTATAATATATTAAAATGTTAATAATATTTTACAACATTGCTGTTTTGTTTTTACTTTATTTTGATCAATAAATTCAGCCTTGATGAGCAAAATATATTTATTTCAAAATCATTAATAATTGTAATGTTTCCAAACTTTTGGCAGGTACTTTAATAATAATAACAATTCTATATTATTTACAATAATATATTATAGTACTTTATTATAATATATTGTTATGATCCTTAAATGCTGCTTTTTATTTGTACAGGACAACAGTATAAATATAAGATATAAGATATATCAATATATTTGTGCTAAAATTATTTATAATATTTTTAATAATAAGTGCTGGGGCAGTGGCTTGTGGGTGTGACTTGGGGCGTGGTCAGATTTTCCTTCTTTTTGTCTCTAGCCGATCACATGCCCCTTGAATTCCATAACTTTTTGCCTGCATGGTCTGAAGACGATCTGTGCCAATTTTGGTGAAAATCAGACAAACCATCTAGGATGAGTTCGAAAAAGTAGGTTTAACAAACTATTACAAATAGTGGAATAACTAATTTGACTCGGCATGAGCCAAGGATTCATAGGGAAAATAAAGATTTTCCTTCTAGACTTTATGGTTCAAAAGTTATTAGCATAAACATGAGTGAAATTTTGGACAAGTGGTGGCGCTAAAGAGTTTGAGATAGAGACTCCAAAATAGCTATGGTTAATGTTAAGACTGTCCTCTATCTGTGTGCCAAATTTCATAACTTTTTGATGTGCATAATAAATAAATTATGCACATCATCCTTGTTTTGAAATAGCAAAATCAACAGCAATCCAAAAATGTATCATATGTGACCCTGGACCACAAAACCAGTCTTAAATAGCACTGGTATATTTGTAGCAATAGCCAAAAATACACTGTATGGGTCTATATAAAATTATAGATTTTTCTATTAAGCCAAAAATCATTAGGACATTAAGTTAAGATGGTTGCATGAATATATTTTGTAAATGTCCTACTGTAAATATATCAACTTAATTTTTGATTAGTAATATGCATTGCTAAGAACTACATTTGGGAAAATTTAAAGGCGACTTTGTCAATATTTGTATGTTTTTGCAACCTCAGATTCCAGATTTTTAAATAGTTGTATCTCGGCCAAATCTTGTTCTATCCTAGCAAATACTATACATCAATGTACAGGTTATTTATTCAGCTTTCAGATGATGCATACATCATCTCAATTTCAGAAAATTGACCCTTATGACTGGTTTTGTGGTACATGGTCACATATATCAGTGAAATCAACTCTAATAAATAATCTGCTTTATTGTACTACTTTTGTGTCTGCCAAGAACATAAATGTAAATATGAAATTGTGTATAGTTGTATAGTGCTGTTTTGTATTAAAACCTGTTAACCTGCACGAGGACGATGGCGCTCTGAACGCTCTTTGTTTGCACATGTCATTGTTTACAAATAGATTAAATGAAACGGGACAAAATTAATCTTGACAAACTATATATCATTCTGAAGGTCTAAGCCTCAAGCATCAACGATAGATCGCTGTTTTTTGATGGAAAGCTTATAAGGAATGTATTTCCTAAATTTGTGTAAGCAGTACACATCAAAACATCCATAATAAAAAAGCAGTACATACTAGCTTCATGTAACATTAAGTGACAAACGCATCCACTGCTGTAAATCCCGGTTTAGCTCAAGAGGTAATGGTCCACGGAGCAACATCAGATCGAGCACTTTAGTCCAACGAAGCAATAACGTTGTTCTATGGATGCATATTCCTTTGTTTACGTCTCCTTACTTCAGTGATAGTTATTGTTTGTATCCGTTTTGGAATAACTCGTGCTCAAAAAACTACATGATTTTGTAGTATACAGTGTTACACACAGAATGAAACAATCCCTCCAAACAAAATTAACAAACAAAAAAAAGTGGAAAATAGTATATTTGAATTCTGGCGCTCTCTCCAAAGGGCTGTGATGCACGCTGTGACACACCTGTCATGTGATGTGGGCAGAACTTAGCGATCGGCTTTTTGGACAAAAAATTATCTTCTTTTTTTTATATATGTGTATGTGTGTTTTGTGGGGAATGTGGCTGTATCTGTATGATCAGCATCTCTGTGGCTGATAATCAGCTGTGATTACTCTGACTGAATGACGGCTATCACTATGAATGGCGATCGGCCGTTATGGGCTATATGGCCCATATCTGTATGATTATCATCTGTATAACAGCAATCAGTGTGAATGTCTGGCCATATCAGTGTATGTCTGGCAATCAGAGTATGTACTACATACAAAGCTATTTATTTTTCTTTCTTTTTATTACTCAAATTATTCTTATTGTATTTTTTGTGGTCAAATAAATCACTTATATGATGTCTAGGATTCGGTCCATAATAATTGTATAATTGAAAATCATACAGTGGTATGTATAATGACTAAAATAATGTAATAGTTTGTAGAACTCTTCAATATATTTGGTAAATAAATATTTTTCCTCAAAAGTGTGGGTGGGGGGGGGGGGGGGCTATATATAGTCTCAGGAACATCTAATTGTTCATGGTATCTTCTTCAGATTTGAAATATAAACTCAAGAGACATGTGACTTTCAACCCATTACTTTTCTGGATTGCTCCAGGACTTATTTCATGAAATACTATTTATTTAATTTTTTTTCAGTGTGGTACACTTTTTTCAAGACACTTCAGTCTCTATAACTTTCTATCTTTTTGAGCATTATCGACTCTGAATGATGGATAGTAAAGCTCAAAGGGTCTTCTTTGCAAAGACACCAACATTGTGTGTGTAGCACACTGAAGTCAGCAACTGTTATAATTTTAAGTTAGGTAGGTCTTTTTCAAGTCCATACCTTCAGCCTGCGACTCAAGTTCTCCATAGTTCCTCCATCTGAAGCTTCTCCAATTAGAGTGAAACTATTTGCGCTTTCAGTTGACATCATCCTACAGAACACAAACAGCTCATTAATACACCACCATACATTTGTAATATTTACCTTCAGCTCAGCACATTGTTACAGTTCATAAGAGCTGCATATAACACATTACATAGAATAAAGAGATACAAAATATAAACAGAACTAGAGATAAACAATCCTTTATTAACTGAGAATCACAACTGTGATTTAAAAACGTGATTTACAGAACTAGATCATTATACTACTGAAGAAAATAGCATGCAGAGATTTGTGGACGTTTTAGTTCATAATTAAAAATAATATTATAAATATGGAGAAGTGTGTGAGACAGACAATGCAGCAACACTTTACATCACTTAAGGTGAGTGTGAGAGTATCGAATGACTTGAAAAATATATATATTATAATAATAATTTTGTGCTTGGCCATGGTCAAATACAGGCTATAGCTAGGATGACATTGCTCTGATGTGCACTGGAATTTGGTATGGTCTCTCATTTATAAAAATGTTCACCATGTTGGATGGATCAGCTCCACAGCATATTTCTTGTCTTTAGAATACATAAAAACTCATGAAATTTTGCACACTTGTAGAAGTTTAGCAAGACTTAGTCATTCTTTGGTCATTTGTTTGGTCAATAATAAATATGTTTTGGCTGTAGCCACTGGACTCCTTAGCACCCCCCAACTTTTCCATAATTATTTATTACTGCGTTTGATGCAGATTTTGAATAATATTCACACATTTTAGTCCTCAACATCACAAACCTATTTCTCATGAACTTTTATTGGCTCCGGCCAGCAGAAAGCTAACCAGATTTTGATTTTTAACTTCGAAGTGTGCTGCCATGGTGACGCTTTAAAACTGTAATAAAATGGGAAACCAGAAATTGTCTCATTGTATCCATCCTGTGATTTACATCAAACTTGACACATATGTTTGGCTTTGTGGGCTGATGAATTAAATGTGGCTAGTGTGGGTCACGGTTGTAACACCACCACCACCTGGCATAAGGAAGTAGGGTATTTTTAACAAACCTTGAATACCCTGTATTGCTTTTTTTTCTTACGGTGACGCATTGCTGCCACTAGGGCTGCAACAACTAATCGATAAAATAGATTATTATCGATTATGAAAATCATCGACAACGATTCTCATTATCGATTAGTCGGGTCTGCCCACATGCACGTCCAGCTTCAGCCGGTCGCGTCAAATTACAGCACTGAATAACGCATTTCTTTCGGCAAAATGCATCTAAAAATAGTGGAGGAAACAGAATAAGATGCCGCGGGAGAAGTACGTGATCCAAGCTGCCCAAAACATGATCATTCTTTATTTTGAGCTTTAAGTTAATGCATTAGTGTAAAGGCTTGCCCTGTCAGGCGCTGTGACACGTGCGTGTGCGTCCTCAGTGCAAAAACGTTCAGTTTACGGTCACATCCTTATATATAAATGTCACAAATTCATGCAAGCATTTCCATTTTTGCATAAAGGTCCATCCTAACCGGCTGTGTTAAGTTTAAAATACCGAATGAGCGGTGGCGCGGCGGGTGCGTACACGCGCGTCAGACAGACGGAACTCAGAGAGCGGGGTTAGGTTGGTTTTGTTTTCGATATTCGTGACACATTCAGCGATAAATGGCAATAACTCAAAATCGACTTGCCCCAAATAAATCTACATAGTGTGACGCCCAAAGGCAAAGTTTATCATGTTTCACGCCATTTTTTCATTTTTTCGCTCGATGTAATAAGCACTAGCCCACACAGCCGTCTCAATGTGCATCAAGCCGCCGGGAGAGCTCGCTCTCTGCGGAGCTTTCAGTAAGGGACCGGGGGAAATGCATGTTTTCTTTGTTTTTTGCTATAGCTCACTGGGGTGTTTTTGTAATAGCTTTTTAGTTAAAGGGCGTATAGACATGAGACCAGTGTTAATCAGAGAGAGGGACAGTGGACATTTTTCACAACCTTCCATTTTACACCTACTGGTAGAAAATGGAATTGCATGTCAAAAATGTACTTTCTTTTTGTAATAACTTTCGTCAGCAGGAAGATAGAGACTTGACTGTGATCAAAGTGAACGTGTTTTCCTGCAAGAACATTCCTCTCAACTGTTGGTTAACACTGAGTCTTATCATTATTCACATTTTTTAAAAGAGAATTTAAACTATATTAACTATATACAATGCTTAACAAATTTATTAAAAACAAATTTATGTAAGGTTTTTAACAAATGATGTAAGGTTTGTGCTCTGCTGCTCTAAAATAAGAGCATTGGTGATTGCCAAAATCATGTTTTAGCTTTCTGTATTGGTTAGTCCTCCAAAATGCGTAAGCTCTTTAGTAACAATAGTAGGCTATTTCTAATGCTATAATATAATTATTGCATTATTGCACATGAGAATCAGCATCCCTCACTAATATAAGCAGTTCTATCCTCTTGGGCAGATTAGAATGGATGGCTGTACAACCTGCTTTCATCGAAAGCCGGTCTCCTGTGTAGGAAGCCCCGCCTCCCCTGCTCATGTTCCCTCTCCCAGACTGGAACAGTGAAACTTACGAGGCTAGGCAATCGGGCATGAGTCATCTTAGGCTTGAGTGGTTTTGCGCCGGCATAGCCCTCGCATCTACTCTGCACATAGTGTTTGATCTAAGTGTCTCTGAGTTTGATCTAAGTGTCTCAAACTCGGAGTCCCTTGCCCCCTCAAAGCGTTTCAGAGGGTACTGGGCCTCATGACCTCAGCGTCTTCGGTATGTCAGTTGGGCCTGCTTCACATGCAGCCCCTTCAGTACTGAGGGTACAATTTCAGTATAATTTACATTCAGTTTTGGTAAATAGAAGTTCAAGCATGCTTGCTTGATGCGTGAGAATCAATGAAGTTCATTCTTTTTTGTTACTCAGCATTTTTGAGCTTCCATAAGAACCAATGAGGTTTGCTTATGCACATCAAGCAAGTGCATTTAAGCTTCTGATTATGTCTGCTGATGTTGGTTTTATCATATAAATAGAACATGTCTCTTCATAAAATTAAACTGCTTGTTTTATATGAATTAATTTTATGATCTCTTAATGAAAGTTTTGAAGCTTCAAGTTTTTTGTGAATAGACTCTTAATGAAAATGAATCTAACAGCTTTGATTAAAAGTAACTTAATTGTTGTTCCTAAGGTGAACAAAAGTCTGAGTTTGGAAAGAAGTAAGGTTGAGTAAATGATGACAGAATTTATATTTATTTTTATATGTGACCTATCTGTTTAAGCGGTTTAGCCTCTAAGAACTTTCATTTTTAAGAGACCTAGGATACTTTAACTCTACTAAAGCCCTATTCGCACGGAATTAGTATTATCTGGGGTCTATGTGTGATTTTGAAATGACCCCCCCACACTTCTGAATTTCATGTGGTGCATTCACACGGGATAAGCGAAGCCTGTGATTTTACTTGAATTTACTGACTTATCTCATGGATATCCGGATGTCAAGGCTTTGAGAGTCCGGTTAGATGGATAAAAAAAAAATACTAATATTATTTCTGGGGTGACCCCGAATAGTTGCCGATTATATGCTTCTATAGGAGGAGCCTGATTCGACTCCCAATCTCACAGTGGAATATTTGCGGGGTGTTATGATCATGCCATTTTGGCTATATGGGGATGCTCAATGTCTGATTTCACAGAGAACTACCGGCTTTCTCCCAATAAGTTAATACAGCCTATTATGATAATGCTGTAAATAAGAATCTGGAAGGAAAGAAGCTATAAATAAATATTTTAACTTGCGTGAATAAATCCAACCATCCATGTAGTATTAAGTTTCACTTTTCATAATCCGTGACCGACAGAGGAGCATGGCGGCAGGGATTTAAAACTTTAAAAGACTCAAATTTACACAGGCATGTGAAAGACAGGATCTTTTTTTTTTTATCAGGTAGGGTACAAGTTATTTCAAAACATTTTGGCTGCTTTATATATAGTGTATAGGCCTACTATTATTTATCTCGTATGAGATGCATTTGGTTGAGCTGTGCTGCAGTAAAAGCGCTTCATTGTAGTAGGCAACTACGGTGATTATCTCTTCAGCATGCATCGCAAGCAGGACAAACAACAAATAACGAAGCGTATTCTGTATGAGAGAAATTAGTTAAATCCCATTCATAAAAAAAGAGCTATCATATGCTTCATTTTACTGGTCATCTTCAACGCGCGCAGTTTAAAACAGAAATGCAGAACATTAATAACTATGGCATGTAGCCTACATAACGTTATAATAAGAGTACTTTTGATTTTTTCAAATAGTTGTATCTCGGCCAAATATTGTCTGATCCTAACATACATCAATGGAAAGATTATTTATTCAGATTTTATAAATCTTAATTTCAAATGACTTTATTACTGGTTTTGTGGTCCAGGGTCACATATGATTTTGTGAAGACATATGATGTGATTACATTTATTTATTTGTTAGAATGTATAACTCGATATTTTAACAAATTTTAAAAGCTGAATAATCAATCAAAGTCTATTGACTAATCAATGGAATAATCGATTAATTGTTCTAATATTTGTTAGATTAATCGATTACCAAAGTAATCGTTTGTTGCAGCCCTAATTGTAATCTTTTAACAGTTAATCATACAGGTCTAACCAGAACACGTGTGTCTGTGTAAAAACAGGTGTCATCAGGGTCATCATACCTTGCAGGTGGGATGTATTTCCGAGCCACACCATCCTGTTTGCTCTCCAAAAAGGTCTCCTAAAATAACACAGACACTTCTTTAAATAATTCAAAATTTTGTATATTCAAGATCACAAATATTTGTTTAATATTCTTTACAAAATTAGAAGATTAATGTTTAGAAACCTTTGGTGTTATTTTATTAAAGCCTAGTTTTACAGTTTAAAAGTAAAAAAAAAAAAGCTAGATTGCTCTAAGTCATTGCTAGGCGGTTGCTAAGGTAATCTGAATGGTTGACAATGTGTTGCTATGCAGTTACTAGGGTGTTCTGGGTGGTTGCAAAGGGAATGAATTACTATTAGGGCCCGAGCACCGGTGGTGCGAGGAGGACTCAATTGGAATTGCTCAGTTTTTTCTTCTCCAAAATTAATCGCATTTTAGAGAGCCTAAACTTGCTCAAAAACTCATGAAACTTTGCACACGCTCCAGAGTTGGCGAAAATTTACATCTGATATGGGTTTCAGAAGTGGGTGTTGCAAAATGGCTAGATAGCGCCAAAGATTGTCTTACTACAGGCAGATGAGAGGGTCTGTATGACTTACTATTGGAGAAAGCGCAACGGCTAATTTGGATCACGTGCCCCTTAATTAACCAATCACATTACAGCCTTGATGTCATTGAATTTGAGTTGACACTCAATCTCCGTTTACAGATACTATATGAATGAATGAGAAGTGCCGTAATCTGAATCACACCTGTCACAAAAAAATCTGTGACTTCTCTTATAAAACAGCATTTTCTTTGTGGTAGAACATGTTGAAGAATAGCAGATAGGCTGTCGATTCATTAAATGATACGCTGTATCCTCTAAAAAGCTGTTTATTCAGCATAGTGGAGTCTCTCCTCCATTGACATCCATTCAAAAAAAAAAAACATTGTTTTTGAATGTCGGTGCTACTTCTGCTATATGTTCACACTTAAAAAAACTAATTTGGTATTCCTCTTGTACCATTGTCCTGGCAAGAAATAAGTCACCTGGTTCTCTCCCATGTGATTCCATTATTGCCAGCATTAAGTCTGAGTATGATTCAGTGGACTATATAACACATTTAATTGTCAGGAAATTACTTGTCTTTAAAAGTTTTGATTAAATATACTTACCTGTTGATCAAAAATAGCCTTAAACATGCACTATTTTTGCTTTTATTTGTTGGTTTTATTTAGTAATTTTCAGGATGGTGTACTCATTTTTGCAACACAACATTTGATCACTTTGATAAGAAAATCTTATTTTGCTGAATAATTTTGACATTCTTCTTTGGTAATTGATCAAGCAAGCTTGATGGAACATTATATAATTTATAATTATAATTTGTTACATTTATATAGCACTTTTCTAGGCACTCAAAGTCTTGTTTTCATGGAAAAGCATATGTACACATAAGAGCCAACATGATCACAAATAAAGCTTGCTGGTGTACTCACCTCAGGAAAACGGCTGACCTCACAGCTTTCCGACTGTTTATTGGCTGGCACCGTCAATAATGGAGCTGCACAAAAAAAAGACTAATTAAACTCAATCTGATTAGCTCTAGCTCTCTCTGTCTGTGGGAAGAGACCAGTTTAAAGTGGTGTAGGGCTGTATGGTCATACCTGTGAGCTCGTGGATAGTCATTCTGTCTAAGACGTTGAAGGATGTGTCGAGTTTCAGTGGCTGACTGCAGCGCTGACACACAAAACTCACCTGCATGGTGTTGCTGGAAAACTTCAAACCCTCCATGTTTCTGTAGGGAACATAATACACACCATTAAAGGATTTTTTTTTGTATATTTATACATCAGTTATTTCTGGTCCTCAAATCTGACTGGCTAATAAGAGTGTGATATTAGAGTCTAGAGATCGACTGATATATCGGTTTACCGATATTTTTCCCGATATTTAAGCATTTTACCATAATCGGATATTGTTTTTTTTTATTTGTCACATACACAATTATACAGAGAATAACTAGCAGTGAAATGTGTTCTCTGTATTTGACCCATCCAAGTGCACACACACACTTGGAGCAGTGGGCACTGTTCACTCAGGGAAGCTCCAGCACGAACACTGCATGTAACTTTTAACAAGATTCACTTGTTTGAAACACGCTAAATTATATTAACATTTACTATAGAACCATTATTTCGCCAATAAACATCTAAATAAATACATTCTATCGAAATAAATTATTTATTCTCTGCAAGCGATCGCAGTTTGAGTATAGTTCTGTGTAAATGCATAGATAAACCGCGCTGTCAGCAGTTTTCATAATTTAGAATGACAAAAAACATTTAATATTCTGATAAAACGTGCCAGTTAAGAAATGCTTTAAAATACGATGTTTTGTTTTTTATAGCTTATTTCAATATTCCAGAGAATATTATTCAGTGAATTATTCTCCCTCTTTAGTCTATTAAACAGCTTATAAACTACTAAATCTGTAATTTAAAGTGAAGTTGATATGACTTCTGTCCTTTATTTTCTCCATTTGAATACATTAGACATTCTTTTGCTTATTGTTAATATCAGTGTTGCTGATGATGCGCTTTTTAAAAAAAATGTTTTTATTGTTGTCATTTTTAAGATTACATTTTACATGAAAATGTTAATTTTCAACATTTTTTTTGTTGTTAAGATGACTGAAAGGAGGAAAAATCAAAGCTTACTTCACTCTGATATTTATTTACTTTATAACAGTAAATAAATATTGGTTCTGCATATCGGTTATCGGGTACATAAACGTACAAATAATCTGTATCGGTTATAAAAAATCAATATCGGTCGATCACTATTAGAGTCCAATAGAACTCTAACAGCCGTTCCACCTTTTGTAATTGTATCACTCCGTTTGGATTGACAGTTTGACGCCCAAATCCACTAAAATTGAAACAAAAACATTACTGTTTTTGTGCCCAGGAATGTATTTTTAAGAGGTTTTCATGTGAGAATGTACTTGTTCATAGTTCAAATATGTAGTTTGTTAATAAATATATCGTCTATTTGAAAATTTGCATAGATGTTTTTGGACTTGTGAGCTCCAGGGCATCAGCGGCCTTTCAGTGATCATGAACATTTACCGCTGGCTTTGATGGTTAAACATGAGATATAATTCCTTTTGGGTAAATCTAACGGGCAGTCTTCGATCTCATTAATCTAGTATTTGTTCCAGATACGGGTGGGCGATATGGAAAAAATATGATATCACAATTTTTTTTAGAAATATCACGATTCTTTGTCATGTTGGTTTTATTATTTTGCAAGTTGTCTGAGCAGCACAGCCAAACTAATTTCCCTATTACAAAGCCTTTCAAGGTAACAAAAAAAGAGAAACAAAAACGAATGGCAGATATTTAGTGGGCAAAGATAAAAAAAAGTATATTTTATCTTTCTTATTAAAAAATAAGAACAAATATACACATTACAAATACACATAATATACAAATAAAACAAACAGTGCTTTATTTCCAGGTACAATAGGTGTATTTAGCAGGAGCATTCAAGAAACTGAATGAACAAATGTAAAAATTAAAAACTATATAGACTGATTCCTAAAGCAACTGTATTAAAGTTTTTCAGTCAAGAATAGTGAGTGATTTTTCTCAAAACTCTAGAGCCCTGTTTTTAAATATGAAACTAAAACCACCAGTAGGTCATGGCAAATCACTATCTTAATGAAAGAGACATGGAATAATTTGATTCGTTCAAAAGGACTTTATTCAGGAATAAAGCAAGTGATTTTATGAATGTAATTGACCCTTCACAAACAGCGTTATTGACAGGCAATCTCATCAATCATAATGCCAAATGCCTTTGCCATTTTGTATTGATTCATCTAATAAAGCAAAACAGTGATGTGTCATGACACATTAAAGAGCCACAACATGGTATTTATTGTTTGTATTACTTTAAAAAAAAAAGACAAAATTTTAAAGCTGAGACCTTGTATCATACCAGAAGAAACCTGCTCTGTCTTCTGTCTGCGTGTTTTTAGTTTTCTTTTTTTACTGTGTAAGAACATGATGTGTAGTGTGAGAGCGGCATTTTGTTGAACATAGCAACAGTAACTAAGGAGGGCAGGTTTTTGCGAAGGGTCAATTGAATCATTCCCTCAGTAGAATCATTCATAACAAGGCTACATTCAGGAACAAAATGTTGCTCGCAGACACAAGTCTTCTGATTTTGATTTATTTTGAAGGACAGTGTTATTAGCATTATGCACTGCCATACATTTTCTTTAAACTAAGCAGAAAAAAAGTAAGTATTTTCTTTGCAGTAAGTGATAGTAATTAGATGCTAATAATACTATGCGCCTGCTTGAGAGACCGGAAGCTGGACATTACAGTTTCTAAAGTTTTAAGAATCAAAATTCTTCTTAAACTAACACATCGTTTCGCTTCAGAAGGCCTTTATCAACACCCCAGAGCTGTGTGTGGAGTTGGGAAACCGCTAGGCTACATCATGTGTCATTCACTGGTGAGTAGGGGTGTAAAGGTATGCGTATCGTGTAGGGCTGCAACAACTAATCGATTATCGATTAGTCGGGTCTGCCCACAGTGCACGTCCAACTTCAGCCGGTTGCTCAAATTACAGCACTGAATAACACATTTCTATGGACAAAATGCATCTAAAAATAGTGGAGGAAACAGAATGAGATGCTGCGGGAGAAGTACGTGATCCAAGCTGCCCAAAACATGATAATTCATTATTTTGAGCTTTAAGTTAATGCATTAGTGTAAAGGCTTGCCCTGTCAGGCGCTGTGACACATGCGTGAGTGTCCTCACTCAGTGCAAAAACGTTCAGTTTACGGTCATATCCTTATCTATAAATGTCACAAATTCCCGCAAGAATTTCCATTTTTGCATAAAGGTCCGTCCTGACAGCCTGTGTTAAGTTTAAAATACCGAATAAGCACCGGCGAGGCGGGTGCGTGCACGCGCGTCAGACAGACGGAACACAAAGAGGGAGACAATTAACAGGATATGCAGCGCATATCTGTTGTTGAAAGTTAATTTAAGGTTTAAAAGTCAACATGCAGTGTGAATATTTTATGAGAGTATGAACTTTAAAGGGATAGCAGCATGTAATTGTCTGACTATAATTATGAGGCGCTCCATAACCGTCTTTTACAGGATAAAGAAATGACAGTAAGACATGACTGTGATCAAAGCGAACATGTGTTCCTGCAGAACATTCCTCTCACCTGTTGGTTAACACAGAGTCTTTATTATCTTTATTATTTTTTACATTTTTAAAAGAGATTTAAATTATATTCACTATATACAATGCTTAACAAATTTATTAAAACAAATTTATCTAAGGTTTTTAACAAATTATGTAAGGTTTGTGCCGCTGCTCTAAACTAACAGCATTGGTGATTACCAAAATCATGTTTAGCTTTCTGTATTGTTAGTCCTACAAATGCGTAAGCTCTTTAGTAACAATAGTAGGCTATTTCTAATGCTATAATATGATT